>JAAONU010000011.1:41130351-41730351 GCA_012932295.1 Cyclina sinensis
ACCCAACCCCAGGGGTCAGTTGATTTTACATAGATTTACATAGGGAAAACTTAAAAATCTTCTTATCAGAAACCACAAGGCCTAGAGTTTAGATATTTGGTGTGCAGCATTGTCCAGTGGACCTTTACCAAGTTTGTTCAAAATCATGGCTCCTGGGTCAAAAATGGCCCCGCCCCAGGGGTCACATGTTTTACATAGAGTTATATAGGAAAAACATTAAGAAATCTTCTTGTCAGAAACCACAAGGCTTAGAGTTTAGATATTTGGTGTGCAGCATTGTCCAGTGGACCTTTACCAAATTTGTTCAAATCATGTCTCCTGGGTCAAAAATGCCTTCAGATTTCATAAGATAATTTTCTTTACTCAGTAAAAGAACAAAATCATTTTTGGGGTCAGTAGGTCAAAAGTCAAGGTCACAGGAACCTGTAGAGTGAAAACTATTTCTTCTCAGTAATTGTAGTATCATTACACCCAGAACCTTCAAACTTAACAGGGTTATTATATTAGAAGAACCCTATTGGTTTTGGGGTCTGTATGTCAAAGGTCAAAGTCACTGCGACCTGTAGAATAAAACTTTTTCTGCTCAAAAATTTGAGTACCCAGCGATTTTTTTCACCTTATTGGGAACGGGTCCTGTACCAGTCATATTGGGAATTTTCGAGTCGTGAAAAGTGCCAAATTGAGAATTTTTGTGTCGCGAAATAAGGCAAATTTGGAATTATGTATAAGGTGAAAAAATTACATTATTTGCTAATCTTGTGAATCATTCTGCTTTTTTTTATAATCTAGGTTAACTTTGTGATTTTGTTACATATGTTTATGCAAATAAGAATTTGAAAATAAACTTAAATCACATTTGATACAATAAGGGATCAATATTATATATGCCAGGAATGTTGCTTCTATTCAACATGTTCACATGAAATTACAGTACTTGTTAGTAATGTCCAGTTTTCAAGTTAAAATGATTTTTACTACAAAGTGAAAATAGGAGTGATGTTATATATGTAGACTTTGTGTTCTCTGGCTCAAAAATTATCTGTTCGGCACCAAACTGCTCGTTAACTTACCTATCGAAAATCCGATTACTTTATTTACTTTATTAGGATCATGGTTCGGGGAGAATCTGAAATCGGTAAGACATCTTCAAGTGGAAGAGCCACTTTCTTTTTAGTTGTTGTTTTTTTCCCCCTGATAGTATTTGCTGTTAAGGCTCATAGTTTCGGTTTGACTGATTTCCGGTTAATTGAATGGTTTCATTTTCTGTTCCACCACCACGTGTTTATAGTGTTTATTAAGCAAACCAGTCAACTTATTCGTACTCAAAATTATTCAATTACATCGCACGTGAAGAATGCCGTTATCGGGAATAAAATGTGTGTTAGAGATTGTGACTGTTGGCCGTTTCGAACTATAGTGCTCTATATTTTAATATTTCGGATTAAAATGCTTTATATTTTAGAAGTAAATTGGGAAAATGGCAATTCTGATCAAATTGGTACAGGTCCGTTTTAATATTGGGATGGGTCCATGGGTGATTGGGAACGGGTCCGTTTACTGGACCCGTCAAAAGAAGGAAAAAAAACACTGGTACCATTACACCCAGAGTCTTCAATCTTATTGCAAACTTATTCAAACTTGCACCCATAAAAACCAATAACGATATTTATGCCCCCTCTTCAAAGAAGTGGGGGTATATTGCTTTGCATTTGTCTGTCTGTCGGTCGGTCCGTCGGTCCGTAGACCAAAAGGTTTCCAACCAATAACTAAAGAATGCTTAGGCCTAGGAACTTCAAACTTGGTAGGATGATTGTCCATCACCAGTAGATGACCCCTATTGATTTTGGGGTCAAGGGGTCAAAGGTCAAGGTCACATTGACCTTGTACGTAGAAACGGTTTCCGACCAATAACTAGAGAACGCTTTGACCTAGGTTTACCAAACTTGGTATGCTGGTTGATCATCACCAGTAGATGACCACTATTGATTTTGAGATCATTAGGTCAAAGGTCAAGCTCACAGGGACCTTCATCCTAAAAACGGTTTCCGATCAATAACTAGAGAATGCTTTGACCTAGGTTCACCAATCTTGGTATGCTGGTTGGTCATCACCAGTAGATGACCACTATTGATTTTGAGGTCATTAGGTCAAAGGTCAAGCTCACAGGGACCTTCATCCTAAAAATGGATTCCGATCAATAACTAGAGAATGCTTTGACCTAGGTTAACCAAACTTGGTATGCTGGTTGGTCATCACCAGTAGATGACCCCTATTGACTTTGAGGTCATTAGGTCAAAGGTCAAGATCACAGAGACTTTCATCCTTAAAACGGTTTCTGATCAATAACTAGAGAACGCTTTGACCTAGGTTCACCAAACTTATTATGCTGGTTGGTCATCACCAGTAGATGACCCCTATTGATTTTGAGGTCATTAGGTCAAAGGTCAAGCTCACAGGGACCTTCATCCTAAAAACGGTTTCTGATCAATAACTAGAGAACGCTTTGACCTAGGTTCACCAAACTTAGTATACTGGTTGGTCATCACCAGTAGATGACCCCTATTGACTTTGAGGTCATTAAATCAAAGGTCAAGATCACAGAGACTTTCATCTTAAAAATGGTTTCTATTCAATAACTAGAGAACGCTTTGACCTAGGTTCACCAAACTTGGTATGCTGGTTGGTCATCACCAGTAGATGACCCCTATTGATTTTGAGGTCATTAGGTCAAAGGTCAAGATAACAGGGACCTTCATCCTAAAAACAGTTTTCAATCAATAACTAGAGAATGCTTTGACCTAGGTTCACCAAACTTGGTATGCTGGTTGGTCATCACCAGTAGATGACCCCTATTGATTTTGAGGTCATTAGGTCAAAGGTCAAGGCCACAGGGACCTTGATCCTAAAAATGGTTTCTGATCAATAACTAGAGAACGCTTTGGCCCAACCACAAGCAGTTAGGTGCTGCCGGGGGCATTTATGTTTTACAAACATTTCTTGTTGTAACATGAGCAATGAGACTCAGGTGAGCGATTTAGGGCCATCATGGCCCTCTTATTTAAGATAGTCAAGTGGAAATTGGCACCGATCTTTATATGTAGTAAGGAATGCCCTTAAAGTACTGTATGTTATGATTGCAGTATTTGTAATTGTTGCAGCTTGCTATGGAATATGATGGAAGAAATAGATGGAATTTATACAACAAGAAAATGTTTTGAATACTTGCCATCAGATATTATACCTGTAAGTGCTGATGTTGTATTTACATGTTGATTTTGTCTTAAAGTCTTGTCAAAATCTGGTCAGAAGCTCATAGCCATACTGGAGTTCATCAGGAGCTCTCTATCTCTCGAGCTTAATTTCTGCTCTAAGCTTCTCTTGCTAATAGAACCCATATAGCTTTTTCTTCCCTTACTCATTTTGAGCATGAAACTTCATTTTCATATTCAGAAACATGAAGAACAGTCTTTGTTAGCTCGTCTGTTTTCGAAGAAAATGTTGAGCTATTATTGTCACTGACTTGTCATCAGCATCAAGAACTTTAATGTAGCTGAATGCTGATAAACCTGAAGCATCGTCTAGTAGATTTCTGCCAAGTTGGTTCAAATCATGACCCCAGGGTCAATATTGGCCCCATACTGGTGCTTATATATAGTTATATAAGAAAAAATTTAATAAAATCTGCTTGACACAGAGCTTTGTAATTTGATGTGAGGCATCCTCTACTAGACCTCTACCCCTAGGGTCAAAATTAACCCCACCCCAGGGGTCACTAAGCTTTGTAGAGAATTAAATAGCAAAAACTTTAATGGGAGAGCATAAAGCCTACAACTGAACTTTTTACTTACATGGGATGGGTAGGTACTTCACTTCCGCCCCCACGGGCATGGCACCCCCTACTGTTATCCCCCTCTCCCACCCCAACCCAAAATTTTATTTTTAATGCATAGGATCTTGTTTTTTTTTTGTTTTTTTGTTTTTGTTTTTTTTATCCATAGGTACTTCTCATTTCTTTTTTAGCTCACCTGAGCAAATGCTCAGGGTGAGCTATTGTGATTGCTGGATGTCTGTCGTCTGTCCGTCGTCTGTCCCCTGGCGTCTGTCTGTTCACATTTGCCTTGTGTATGCGATAGAGGCTGTATTTTTGATTGGATCTTTATGAAACTTGGTCAGAATGTTTGTCCCAACCAAATCTAGGTTGGGATTGTATATCGGTCATCTTGGGTCAAAAACTAGGTCAGGGGGTCCAATCTAAGAAAAACCTTGTGTATGCGATAGAAGCTGTTTTTTTCATTCAACTTTCCTAATATTTAGTCAGAATGTTTGTCTTGATAAAATCTAGGTTGGGATTGTATATGGGTCAAATGGGTTCAAAAACTAGGTCACGGGGTCAAATCTTAGAAAAACCTTGTGTATGTGATAGAGGATGAATTTTTCATCCGAATTTCCTAATATTTGGTCAGAATGTTTGTCTTGATAAGATGGAGGTTGGGATTGTATATGGGTCATCTGGGGTCCAAAACTAGGTCACGGGGTCAAATCTTATAAAAAGCTTGTGTATGCCATAGAAGCTGTATTTTACATCCGAATTTCCTAATATTTGGTCAGAATGTTTGTCTCTATGGTTTGTAGCTTGGGATTGTATATGGGTCATCTGGGATAAAAAAAACTAGGTCATTGGCTCAAATCTTAGAAAAACCTTGTGTATGCAATAGAAGCTGTATTTTCCATTAGATTTCCCTAATATTTTGTCAGAATGTTTGTCTTGATGAGTTCGAGGTTTGTATTGAATATGGGTTATCTGGGGTCAAAAATAGGTCACAGGGTCAAATCTTAGATAAACCTTGTGTATGCGATAGAGGCTGAATTTTTCATTGGATCATTATGAAACTTGGTCAGAATGATTGTCTTAATAAAATCTAGATTGAGGTTATATATGGATCATCTGGGGTCAAAAACTAGGTCATGGAGTCGAATCTTAGAAAAACATTGTGTATGCGATAGAAGCTGTATTTTTCTTCCGATTTTCCTATTATTTGGTCAGAATGTTTGTCTTGATAAAATCTAGGATGGGATTGTATATGGGTCATCCAGGGTCAAAAAATAGGTCACAGGGCCTATTCTTAGAAGACCTTCTGTTCAGCAACAACAGTGAAACATTAGATAATGTTGCATGCAGATTAAATCTTTGACTGTGGATGATCTTGGCCTTGGCGTACTTACTAACATCCTGATATTTTATGTTTCTGTGCAATGATTCTCAGGTGAGCGATATAGGGCCATCTTGGCCCTCTTGTTTGTTCTATTTTTGTCAGGGATTAGAGGGTAATTGCTTTTCTTTTTTGTTTCCTTTTCTCTTTTCCTGGGATGAGTAGGTATTTGCAAGTTTTTTGTTCACTTCCTTATTTTGCTGCTTTTTTTGGATGGCCAGGTAAGCTTGTTTCCGATAAATGAAACAGATGAACATATGTGCCACTCTGTGGCATTGTGTTTTTAGCTCACCTGAGCACAAAGTGCTCAGGATGAGCTTTTCTGATCGGTCTTTCTCCGTCGTCTGTCTGTCCGTCGTCAACTTTTCATTCAAACAACATCTCCTCTGAAACCACTGGGGCAAATTTAATGAAACTTGCCTGGGATGTTCCTTGCATGAAGCTCTACCAAGATTATTCAAATGGTTCTTGTCCATTGCATTTCTGGTTCACTGGAGCTAAAAATAGATTTTATAAGTTGGATCTTTAAAAATCTTCTTCTCCGAAACCACAAGGCCTGGAGCTTTGATTTTTGGTATGAAACATCATCACCAAGTTTGTTCAAATTATGTCCCTGGGGTCAAAACTGACCAAACCCCAGGGGTCAGTTGATTTTACATAGGGTTATATAGGGAAAACTTGAAAATCTTCTTGTCAGAAACAAGAAGGCCTTGAGTTAAGATATTTGGTATGCAGCATTGTCTAGTGGACCGCTACCAAGTTTGTTCAAATCATGGCCTCTGGGTCAAAAATGGCCCCAACCCGGGGGTCACTTGTTCTACATAGAGTTATGTAGGAAAATCTTAAAAAATCTTCTTGTCAGAAACTGTATGGCATAGAGCTTAGATATTTGGTGTGTAGCATTGTCTAGTGGACCTCTACCAAGTTTGTTCAAATCATGGCCTCTTGGTCAAAAATGACTCCGCCACAGGGGTCACTTGTTTTACATAAGAGTTATATAGGAAAATTTAAAAAATCTTTTTGTCAGAAACCGTAAGTTATAGAGATTAGATATTTGGTGTGTAGCATTGTCTAGTGGACTTCTTCCAAGTTTGTTCAAATCATGGCCTCTGGGTCAAAAATGGACCCGTCCCAGGGGTCACTTGTTTTACATAGAGTTATATAGGAAAAGTTTTAAAAATCTTCTTTTCAGAGTTTGGATATTTGGTTTGCAGCATTGTCTAGTAGACCTCTACCAAGTTTGTTCAAATCAAGACCCTGGGGTCAAAACTGGCCCCAACCGGAGGGTGGGGGTGGGTGTCATTTGATTTTACACAAGGATTTATATAGGGAAAACTTTAAAAATTTGCTGCTCTGAAACACCAAGGGCTATACCTCCAATTTTTTGTTGTAATGTCTCCCCCCAACCCTGCCCTTCTGATGGAGACATATTGTTTTTGCCTTGTCCATGGGTGACTGTTTGTCTGTCTGTCTTTCACACTTCATTTCTTTTCAATAACTTGAGTACCAGTTGACCCAAAGCCTTCAAACTTCACAGGGTTTTTGCCCTTATTGAGTATAAGAAATCCCTTTTGTGTTTTGGGTCAGTAGGTCAAAGGTCAAGGTCAGAGGGACCTCTAGAGTGAAAACCATTTCCATTCAGTAACAGGATTACCATTTCACCCAGAGCCTCCAAACTTCGTAGGATGATTGCTTTTACTAAATAGAAGGACCATATTGTTTTTGGGGCTAGTATGTCAAAGGTCAGGGTCACAGGGACCTGTAGAATGTATACTATTTCTGCAAAGTAACAGTAGTACCATTACACTCAGAGCCTTCAAACTTTATAGGATAATTGTATTAGAAGAACCCTATTGTTTTAGGGTCCATAGGTCAAAGGTTAAGTTCACAGGGACCTGTAGAGTGAAAACTGTTTCTGCTCAGTAACTGGAGTACCATTTTACCCAGAGCCTTCAAACTTCATAGGATGATTTTCTGTACTCAGTAAAAGAACCCAATCATTTTTGGGGTCAGTAGGTCAAAAGTCAAGGTTGCAGGGACCTGTAGAGTGAAAACTATTTCTTCTCAGTAACTGGAGTATCATTACACCCAAAACATTCAAACTTTATAGGGTTATTATATTAGAAGAACCCTATTGTTTTTGGGGTCTGTAGGTCAAAGGTCAAAGTCAATGGGACCTGTAGAGTAAAACTATTTCTGCTAAAAAATTTTAGTACCATTACACCCAGAGTCTTCAAACTTATTGCAAACTTATTCAAACTTGCACCCATAAAAACCAGTAACGATATTTGTAACATGAGCAATGAGACTCAGGTGAGCGATTTAGGGCCATCATGGCCCTCTTGTTTCTTTTATTTTTATTGGGGGTGTGGGGAGGGTGTAGATACTTGCAATGCAAACTCGTTTCCAATATGTAAAACACAAAAAATATGGTGCTGCTCTGCAGTGCTGTTGTATTAAACTTGATAGTAATTACATGGCGTGTAAAATTTACAGGTTTGGAGACACAGTGCAAAAGTGTTAAACATTGTCGGTGAAGATGACATGTGTGGTCCACATGAATGTATACAAATGCTGAAGGATATATATCCTGTAGAGAAGACAGTAAACTGTACAGTAGTGTCCTACCCAGGGGCCGGACATCTAATTGAACCACCCTACACACCTCTGTGTCAAATGTCCTATCACAAATCATTTGGTATGTAGTTTCGTGTCCTAAAGATTT
The DNA here is from genome assembly GCA_012932295.1 of Cyclina sinensis. Lineage (NCBI taxonomy): Eukaryota > Metazoa > Mollusca > Bivalvia > Venerida > Veneridae > Cyclina > Cyclina sinensis. The sequence continues at coordinate 41,138,287 of JAAONU010000011.1, forward strand.
TTAACCCATATACTATTTCTAAAAGTTAGCTTTTAAATACCAGTAATAACCTGTGATGGATTTCAAATAATTCAGACAGTCTGTTTTAGAGACTAAGGTAAGGGATAAAGATGAAGAAAATATTTGTATTCAGACCTATTTCCAATTGAAACATCATTTTCATAGTTTAAAATTGGAGTGTCTTGTAATGAAGCTGTTATTCAAACCCTCTACCTTACACCTTAAGGGCATAAAACCACTTTAGTTTTACATTTGCTAAAGTCTGACTGCAGTGTGTAACTAAAATCTTAGTGTCTCCAGCGTCACATGATGCACTTCTAGAATGCATGTCTTTCTTTGTTAGCATAACTTCAAAGGATCACCTAAGATAATGCCATCACGAGATAAACATTGCTTGCAACTGCTGTAACTAAGTATATTTCTATGTTGTTGACATGGGTTCATGACCTGGACTGGGGTTCATGACCTTGATAGTGATTCATGACCTTGACAATGGTTCATGGTCTTATACCATGCTTATACATCACATAATTTTAGAAATATTTGCCACTTTCCACCAATGATTGGAAACTAGTGTTGTCTTGATGTGCTTCTCTTGACAGCAATTTTAAAGTTCATTTAGAGGCTAGAAAAGATGTTTTCTAGAGCTTTGACCTCTACGTAAGAATGTTTTATCAATACACCACAACCCCTCCTTGCTGACTTGCTGCCAACCAAAAATAACTAACAACTGGGCTGCAGAATTATACAGAATATGTGGGTGGTACCATTTCAAAAAGAATGTTACAGAAGGTCTTATTTAAAAGATGCTAAAAGATCATTTTTCTGCTCTTTGTAGATATGTATTTTTGGTGGGGAGGCCATCCAGAACCTCATGCCTTTGCACAAGAAGACTCTTGGAGACGGATCTTAGACTTCCTTCATGAAGAGCTGCAAACAGCTACTTCTAAACTGTGACCAAAGCATCAGGAGAGGAATCTAACTGTTGATTTATTTTGCTCCAATTCGAAAGAGGCATGCCCAAAAAATTAGTCTGTACTATGTTTTTTTTATATAATCAAAATTAGACTGAATTCAAATGTACTACATGTATTACCTAATTTCTGTGTTAGTAAAAAAAATTCTAAGTACAGTATATAAACTGAATGCATTAATATTAATCTTTAGTTTCACAACTTTTGGATGGATAGCCATTTACTCAAAATGAACACCCTTTGAGAGTCTTAAAGCCTAAAGGAGAAATTTTTAATCATATGTTCTTTAATTATCTATTATTGTTTATTTAATAGAGAATGAGCCAATTAAAATAGATAGGCAGTAAATCACTGGGATAGGCAGTAAATCACTAGGATAGGCAGTAAATCACTGGGATAGGCAGTAAATCACTGGGATAGGCAGTAAATCACTGGGATAGGCAGTAAATCATTGGGATAGGCAGTAAATCACTGGGATAGGCAGTAAATCACTGGGATAGGCAGTAAATCATTGGGATAGGCAGTAAATCACTGGGATAGGCAGTAAATCACTGGGATAGGCAGTAAATCATTGGGATAGGCAGTAAATCACTGGGATAGGCAGTAAATCACTGGGATAGGCAGTAAATCATTGGGAGGCAGTAATCACTGGGATAGGCAGTAATCATTGGATAGGCAGTAAATCACTGGGATAGGCAGTAAATCATTGGGATAGGCAGTTAATCACTGGGATAGGCAGTAAATCACTGGGATAGGCAGTAAATCACTGGGATAGGCAGTAAATCATTGGGATAGGCAGTAAATCACTGGGATAGGCAGTAAATCACTGGGATAGGCAGTAAATCACTGGGATAGGCAGTAAATCACTGGGATAGGCAGTAAATCACTGGGATAGGCAGTAAATCATTGGGATAGGCAGTAAATCACTGGGATAGGCAGTAAATCATTGGGATAGGCAGTAAATCAGTGGGATAGGCAGTAAATCACGTGGATAGGCAGTAAATCATTGGGATAGGCAGTAAATCATTGGGATAGGCAGTAAATCACTGGGATAGGCAGTAAATCTCTGGAATAGGCAGTAAATCATTGGGATAGGCAGTAAATCACTGGGATAGGCAGTAAATCACTGGGGTAGGCAGTAAAACACTGGGATAGGCAGTAAATCACTGGGATAGGCAGTAAATCACTGGGGTAGGCAGTAAAACACTGGGATAGGCAGTAAATCATTGGGATAGGCAGTAAAACACTGGGATAGGCAGTAAATCACTGGGATAGGCAGTAAATCACTGGGATAGGCAGTAAATCACTGGGATCAACTGCAAGGTATAACCCTTCAAGTCTGTGATAATTCAAAATGATTTGTATCAAATCAAAAATAGCATTGACTACTTATTTTAAGTTTCAATGAAATTGATTGGCTTGTAGAAAGTATTTATTTTTTTTGTTCTGCAAGTATAATATTCAGTGTACATGTATACAAGATGTTTTGCTCAATAAATTTATTGTACCAAGTTTATGAGAAAATGACCTGATTATGAGTTATATTTTAAATGACCTATCCTCATTTAAGGAGATGTAAATTTCCAAATGTTAGAGTGAATTCTTCAACATAATTATGAATATTTGATATTACTAAACATGGAAGAAAAGAAACATACAAAGGAATGCCAAAATTACTGTACTGTTGTATCACTGGAAAGTCTTTTTAATTATGTTATTCCTGCAGATCTAATATACCAATAATCCTCTACTTGGATGCAAGTGAAATCACCAACTTACTGGAATATCATCAGGCCTATTAGCCATGTGTAATTTATAGATAGATTTTGCATTAATTTTTCAAAATGTTTTAAAAGAACATGTAACTGCTTGATGCCTAGCAAATAAGAGAAGTAATAACATGTATGCCCACCCACCAGCCCCACACACACCCTGAAAGTTTGAAGTTTGCAGGCTGTGTCAGATGTTACTCAAGATATTCAGTGGAAACAGTTTTTAAATTCAAGGTGACTTTGACTTTTGATTTACTGAGTATGAAATTAATAGGGGTCTTCTACTAAATAAATGCAACCATATAATGAATATTGAAGGGAGTGAGTCAAGTGGTACTTGAGTTATTGAGTTTGGTTTCCAAATTCAAGGTGACAGTGACCTTGACCTTTTACCTACTGACCCCAAAAGCAATGTGGGTCTTCTAATCAATAAGGGCAACCACCCTATAAAATTTGAAGGGTGTAGGTCAAATGATACTCCAGTTACTGAACGGACACCATGTGGTCTACCAACCTACCGACATCTGCAAAACAATATGCCCCTCTTTTTAGAAGGGGGGCATGATTAATTCTGATTTTACTAAGAAAAGGAAACAGCATATCCAGTACACCTACCTGCTCATGTTATGTCTGATTCTATAATTTATTCTGTACAAGTTAACACAGGAAACAGTACAATTTCTACAACAATGATTTATTTATACAAGACCAAATAATATATAACTAACACGAAAAAAAGGATATTTCATATTTTATTCATTCTGAAGAAAAGAAAAATAATGTCTCCTCCAAGTTATAAATAAGAAGAAAATCACAGACATTTTATAAATATATTTTACATAAAAATACCCTTATTCTTTTCATGTGGCAACTCTTGCTGGACAGATACTTGTTTTTTTGTTAAATATCTTATATCACTGTTAATGATGTTCTACAAATATACTTAAGTACTGACCCCAGCCAAGCATAAAATTAGCCCAGTTGGGCCAAGACTTTTGATATTGCATGTTTTAAACCTTAACAAATCACCCAGAAGTTTTCCATTAATATATCAATTCATTCTAATCAGTTGACTGAAATGTTAAACTAAGCCTTAATTGTTAATTCATCATAAGACACTGACATAAAAAACTGTCTACAACAAAATACAAGGTTCAGTTGTTAAACCAAGGTTTTACTTCATAACATTAATCGAACAATGTTACTTAGACTGATAAGAAAATGTACCCTCTTGTTCTGCAAGTGCTACTGCAGAGAAAAAAGAACCAGACTGATACTCCATAAGATTAAAAGTTATAATCAAATTCATCAGATAAACACACGAGTATCTCTCGTTACACTACTTTCTTTTTATGGTGGGAGAATTATGTTTGTCTCTCTTGTATCTCCTGTTGCAGTTTCAAAGCTTGTCTAAGTTTCCACAAGCTGGGTTTCACCTGACACTGAAAGAAGCAGATGTAAAATGAATGTTGGCAGGCAGACACTGTCAAAGTTGAATTCAGCAATCAGAAAAGGATATAGCAAAGATTCCTAAACATAATTTTTTAAGACACCACAACTGTTCATCACAAAGCTCTGATATTTTAAAATTAACAGTCTCTAGGTGAAAGTTACCTCTTTACAAGTGACATCAACTACTCTTGTGTCTATGTCTATTCAAGTAAAACAGTACGGCGAAAAGCCCAACAAGGACATATACATGTACTCCTTACTTTTGAATGTGATAAAGACTTGAGTTTGTCCATGTTGAATAGCGGCATCACTGATGGTCGACCATGAGCACACTGGAAAGGCAAGTCACATCTGGATAGATCTTTGATTAACCTGTCACACTCATCTGCTGACAGTCTATCCCCAAACTTGATTGCACCTGAAAAACAGTGTCAGTTTAAGCCTATTCACTTCTGCTGCAAAACATTACAGTTGACCTATATTTCATGCAGTGATGCTGCATTAAAGTTTTCTAACCCGGCTATGCAGAAATTACAGTATCAAATAAATGGTAAGCAAAATTAACTTAAAATTTTCCAATAAAGACTATAAATTACCAAAAGATTAAAACTGACATACTTCCATCACTGGTTTTATTGTTTGCTACATAACTTATATACCTAGATAGGCCTTCTCAAGTCTTTCACCTCCAGTTTTAGCAATACTGCCCACTTTCTCAAAATAGGGGTTGTCTATGAAATGCTTCAAATGCTGACCGTTTTTTAAAGGTAACCATTTTAACAAGGATTTCAGCCATTTTGAGCATTGTTATACCTAGCCACCAGTTAAAATTTTTACTTGGAGCTTGAAATTTTATGTGGACATAGAAGTCATTGAAATCAATATTAACTTACTCACCATGACATGCCAATGAACATAACACTTTGTGTATAGTTTGTGGTAAGACACCATATGATACCTGAGTAGACATAAAAACCTGTAAAAATACAAAAGTTAATTATTCTAAGCTTAGCTCAGTCATCTGGCCTTCAGTAAAAAAACTAAGGGTAAAAAAACATCCATCTGTCTATCAACTGGACAAGAGAAAAGCACTATATCTAGGGTACTTCAAGAAACGGACTGGTTGCAAAATGAAGGCCTTTACAATGTAACAAATTGATAAAACAGCCATGTATAAATGAAGCACCTTTTTCACCAGAAATAACTGTGAAAATATCACTTTTAATGACACTTACAGAAATATGCCAAAGTTTCATATACTATATATGGTATAATGTGAAACTAAAATTAAGTCAATACTGGGAAAGTACTCACTGCTATGTGTTCCCTTATCAAAACCTGAAATAGAATTTCAATATACCTTATATATTTTCTGGATTTATATGATTTTTTTTCATTCTTCTGCATAATATATGGACTAAAAACGTATAAAAAGGAAATGTATAGAATACATTGTAAAACAGTTTTATGACCAAATTTATGTCAACTGAAAAATGTTTGTATTTTTTTTATCACTTCAACTTGAAATACTTTTAGCAGTGGATATTACAATATCTGTACCCGACTATTTCAGCAGTGGAAATTTGCCTTCAAGGACCATTCTGTATTTTTGTAAGAAAATGAAATATAATAGCAGCCATGACTCAAAAGATTTCTTCAACAAAACGAGGAGTGAATGCAAAAAAGGTCTATAAAATAAAGAAGCAGACAGCAGTTTTTCACATTTACCCCTCGAAAATGACTAGAAGAAAGAAATGTGTACACTGATTTGTGTTTCACCTGAACTGTGCTCCAGTAAATCTTGTTATTCTTCTCTTTGTCGACCAGACAAGCTGGAACAGAGCTAATAAGTATGGATGTTGCTGTGTTCTGTTTCAGATGAATACCTACAACATATTTCATTGTAACATATACACAACTGTTTAGTTCAATATTTCTCCTGAATTCTGTATTCCGACAGATTTTTCTATCTGTATACATGTAGATACACAGTTAAAACCTGGTTCTTTGAATTGGTGAGACTTGATTTTTTTTCATAGAATGAAATTTTTCCTTAAATTGCATTTTGAGGGTTATCTGCCCTTGTCCAAGCAAGAAGCACTGAAGGGGCAAATATTGCTGACACAGTGTACATGTACTAAATTCTTGTCCTATCATGTATTTCATTATTTACATAACTAGACCAAATTCTACAAAACTTGATATGATTGTCAAAAGGGGTGGTATGAATCTGTAAATTTATATGTTGCAGTTTATTTATAACATTAAGTTTTTAATACAGAAAGTTATAAAACATTCTTTTCAGACGTCATTTCATGTGATTTTCGGAATTTGCACTTACAAAAGGAATTCGTATTTCTCTTAACTCCCTCCAAGTACACATTTAATTTTTTCAACAACTTTATCATCAGAAAGTAATTTGTTTCTATATTGAATAAAAAAATTACCAAGTTTCAGGTATCCATCTTGAAATGACAGTATTGTTCTGACTTCATTTTCAGCAAATGTCATGCAGTATGGAGGATCCACAGCAAAGGGAGCTAACTTTCCACCTTTCACACCATCCACAAATGCTTCTATTTTTGTGAAAAAGATATAAAATGAAAACTTAATTAGAAAGGCATTTAAAAAATTCTTCAACCCCAAAAATTTGAAATTTCTGATTAGATAAACTGGTTTGTAGACAATCATTAAAAATGCATCAGCTGTTTCAAAATAAAATGCAAATTTGTATTTACATTGTTGCTAAGTCTGGTCCCTTCAACTTGTAATGAAAAATAAATCAGATTGAATAGAATAAACTATTCAACTATTAAGGATACAGTAAAATGCTGTTTCTACAATTATGTTCTATGTTTTTCAATTTAAGGTTGAAACACACGATACTGGACCAACAGCTTGCTCTAGACAGTCACATAAAAATATTTTAATGATTAAAGGCAAACAATTTAGTCAATATGAATCAGACATGCAGCCAACTGTCCTGTAATTATAACTGTTACCTTCAGTTAGTATCTCCAATCTTATCCTTTCATGAGCAGCATGTTGATCTATCAACACTAACATTGTGTGATCTGTAAAAAATTTCCTCAAAATTGCAATAACAAATTATGGGAACATCATTCCAACAAAAATGAAACATGCATAACATTGCCATATACAGTAAACAGAGATTGCTATAAGCTATTTACAATATCCTTGCCACTTATTTAAGGAAGCAACAGTTGCTACGATAAAAAAAAAGGGTCTGTACAAAGCAGTCGCCTAGTGTTAAAGGCAATTTTTGTTGAATCCTAATGCTGCTGCTCTACACGGGATCAGCTTGCCAAGAAAGATACATGTATATGTAAACTTGGAAGATGCAAGTCACAGTGACTTTGCTTGCTTGTCTGTGGAAAGTATTTATCACATATCTAGTTTTGTGTTCAGAAAATTGCAGAAAAAAGATTACAGACAGTTACATATGAAGATTGACATCATTTAGTTAATTTCCCATCAGAAGTTGATGTTCAGAAATCTAAAACATGGGCTGAACTTAAACATTTACTGTTGAACAAGAATTTAAGACAGTCAGGCATATACCTGTATCCATACTCTTCTCTTCTGTGTTAACCTGACAGACTATAAACTTATTGTCTAACTGTCCAAGCACCTGTAATGCAACCAGAGGGGTTTTAAGCATACAATGTTAACATGTATATTGTTTCATAACAATTCATTCTATTTAATCAACTCTTGCATAGAAATTGAAAAACAAAGAAATAAGTACTTTTATGTGTTGAAGTAAAAAGGAACAATATACATGATTTTATTATGATGTGCATATTTTAGCAATATTTTTCAAGCAATCATTCAAATACATGTATCAAGAGAAATCTGTCATCAAAGACAATTTCTATTTTAACTAACAACATGACCAAATTATGCACTTTTTTGTGTGACTAAGATTTTGCACGTCATTTTTCTTGTGTAACTTCAAAATCCTTCAAGCATTATAATTATGTTAAAAAAAAAGTACTCGTTTAATTATTACTTAAGAATGTCTTGTTGACCTCACAGACAAAAAGTGTTTGCCCAAGCAAATGACTGACCCTATGACTAACATTCTAGCAATAGATAACCCTTTCCTTCTACAGTACAAATGAATTTCAACAAACCTTCACGGTTTTCAGTGACTCCTTAGAGAATCTACAAGCATGAAGTCTTTTGATTACATCTGAAGGTTTTTTTGACTGTAAAATACTGGATGGAACAGTCACACCAGCCTGAAATCGTGTTTTACATTCTGAAATCACCAACTAGCACCTTCTATTTAAGAAAGAAAATACAGTATGTACATTATAAATGTTATTTGGATTCTATTGACTACAGGCAAACATTATCCCTCTGCATGCTTTATGACGAAAATCTCTTGATTTTAATGGGGGACATCAGTGGATTATCTACCCTGAATACTCTCTAATATTAACTTGGTCCTTCCATTTGGATTCCTCTGCTTTCATCGCTGTTTTCCTTTATGGTATGGTGATAATTACACCTTATTATTTGCGACAATAGTAGTCCGATTAAACATTTAGTTTAAAAATATGTTTTGTTAGCACATAAGGTTTGTTTTTTTATATTCCTAACTTTTTATTTAATATGTAAGTGACAATTTTCACAACTGAAAGTCAAGACTATCACAAAGAGAAACAAGGATAAAGTCAGAGGATTCCAACTGAAAGGACCAAAGTGCAATTTGGATTACCTCTGATGTTATCTGAGTAAGGGAGATAATTTGTTATCAGCAATGTCTCTCATAGCTTTAAATGTGCAGTGTCATAAGCCACTTCAAAATTCAAGTTTGATCTACTATTGTGAGCCATAAAAAATTACTATACATGTAGTTAAATTTCTAACTCTTTTTTTATATTTTATTTTTCATTATTTTTGGCTTTGTTTCCATCTAATATCCTTTTGAAATATTCTTTGACTTTCATTAAGATTAGTGTGGAGTTTTTCTGTTCTCTGTCAGAATCTCAGAATAAGGCTATAAATAAGGTTTAAACCCTTGACCCTTATCATTTAAGGCATACAGAGATTGTGGTATGAAGGTTGTGCTAGGTACTCAGTACCCTAAGATTACCTGATACAACATAACTGTACTTACATCCAACCTCTGGTACCACACATCCAAACTGTCTACTGTGTTCTCATCTGAAACAGCTGAGAAAGTACAAATACTTTTATCATATAACTCCAAATGCTCAATGAAATATTCTCTTTTGATTTGTAAAGGTAGTCTAAATGAAAACAACCAACTGTAATACGTGTTCAAGATTTCCAAACAACATTATAGATCAACAACCACTTTACATAAAAAATTGACACTTTTGATTATAGTTACAGTAACTCCCTCAAGTTTTTGGCTCTTTCTATGAAATAAATATGACTAATAAATACATTTAAGATCAGAAATAAGTACTCAATTACCTAGCTCACTGGAGTTGACAGTTTCACCCTTGAACTTCACCATTTCTGGTCTGTCTTCTGTGGTACTGGTGGTGTTATTGTCTAAACACACTTCTTCCTGACACTTACTTTCATCAACATTTTCGTGACAATTTTCAAGCACTTCTGTAACGTCTTGTTCTATTTCATTTTTCAAATTAAACGAGCTGTTAGATATATCCCAAGGTGAGTCTGTCCATAAAATGTCCTCATTTTCATCCTCTTTGGCACAATTTATGCTTTCCGACTTACTTGTATTCACATTGATAACACCATCCATATTATCACCTTTTTCAGTACAGACTTTTAGGCTGATTTCAGGTTGCTTTCTCTCACTATTATTACATTCAGAACAACTGCCAGTCCTGTCAATAACTTTAGTTACATCTTCAGCATTCATTGTATCACCTGTCGCAGCTTCAGAAACATTTCTATAGGAAGGAGTTTGACTGAACAGATCTGAAAAACTAAAACCTTTCAAACATGGTTGTTCATTTTGGATGACTGTTTCTTTTTCAAACGATTCTGCATTGGAATCCCTTCTTTCACCCTCATTTACCTGTGAAGGTGTCTTCAGGAGCTGAGACAATGTTACTGGTTCAATACCTTCATCATCTGTACTAGTTTTATCCTCTATACCCTGAACCTCAGTGCAACCTTCACTGATGTTATTTTGGAACAATGTGTTATTTGTTTCTTTGTTACTGCATGTATCTTTTTCTCGATTATCCGATTCACATGCCATGTTAATACTATCACCATCATCTTTGTCTACTATGAAACCAGTGGAACCTGGTGTGTTTGTTAGACTCTCTGTCTGTAGTTTTGGAGTGAAGCCAAGTGATTCTGGTGTCCTTGAGAGTGCTCCTCCATCAACCCTGAAATTTCTGTCACTGTCTTCACACTCTTGGCTCAGTCTTGGAATAAATGCTTGTGTACTCTCAACAAACCCGTCAATTTCTTCATCATTCAATTCATTCTTTGCACCTGATTTTGTAATTTCATTAATGTTGCTTCCTTCTGCACTGACAAGATCACTTCTATTATTTACTATTTCTACTTTTAATTGACTTACATTGTCTGCTTCTTTATTTAAGTCCATCTTCAGGTTTTCACCCCTTTCAAAGAGGGAGACAGCCGTTTCTTTATCACAGATCTGCATATCATTGTCATCTTGAGACAAATCACAGTCTTTATGATTCATGTGTATTTCATTTGTCTTATCACAGCTGTATCTATTGCACACAGTCGCTATATCACAGAAATTTAGTGTATAATTTAACTCATTTTCAAGATCTGCCACATTTAAAGGTCTTGCAGAATACTTAAACTGCTTTTCATGTGAATGTAATACTTCATATTCAGGAAAAGGCCTTTTTCTCACATTCACTGTATTCTCTATATCATACTCAGTACTATAGTCCATATTGTCTTCAAATGTCTTAAGACAAGGTAGTGAATTACTAAAACTTGAAAGACCTGCACCATGTTTTGAATCAGTCTTACTCTGATCAACAAATTTGTGATTTTCCTCAAAATGTAACTGGGGCTGCTCAACAGTATCACAGACAGGTTGATTTTCAATTTGATAAGTCTTATTGTAACTTTTCCTTTGCTCATCTTTCAAAGCCTCATCATAACATGGGGAGAACTTAAAATGTCTAATACTTTCTTGAGATGATATATTTGCTGTCTGTGTAGGGCTAACTTCAATTTCTGCTGAATGCCCTTTGCCATTGTCTGTGTCTTTTATAATGTTAAATGTGCCAGAGTTATCTACCATAAATCCAGCAACCGGGACATTATCTACAAGTTTATTTCCGACATTTCTATGGATTCTTTCTTCATCACTTTCATTTGTTTCACATGGATAATTTCCTGAGGCATTTCCAGTTTCTGTGTTATGTGTTCTATCAACTTCACAATTATCTCTTGTACTAGACTTTTCTTCATGAAAATTTGTTTCATGAATATTTTCTGCCTCTTCAGTAACAACCCTTGTTTGAACTTTCCTTCTGAATCTTTGTAGTGAACTAAACAGTGTCCTGCTATTTTGCTTTGCTGATGGCATTATTTTGTCCAATTTCTTTAAACTTTCATCAATGTTAATACTTCTACTTTGCCTTCCAGAGAATTTACCAATAGACTGTCTGTATCTTGAAAGACTGCAGTGTGAGACATTTCCCGATGTTTGTTTTGAACCAGTAGATTCATCTTGATTAGCTGTGGACTTCTTCATGCTATTCAGCACTTCGGTGATATTCTTTTTATCATTTTCTCTGAAAATTCCTTTACCAATAGTTTCTACTTTGTCTGTCTCTGTCTCAAGAGAATGGTCTGAAGTTGAGGTATCTGTGGTGCCAGTATGACCATCTGTGGTGGAGGTAGCATCATCTGATGAAATTGTAGAATTTTCTAAGGTTGCGGTGTTGTTTAATTTTCTTGTATCTTCAATCACACTTGCTCCACTTTCTTCTGTATCAGAGTCCACACCAATTTTCCTTTTCCCTAACCCCACGGTAGCTTTACTCGGTTTTATCCCCCTGTCTCCTGGTGTTTTAAATGGATTTGTTTCTGTCACTTTGTCAGAATTAGATACAGGTATGCCATCAGAAGAAGTTCTATTGTCTGGTGTTTCAACTACAATTCCAGGATTGTTCTGTGCAGCAAACTTTTTGACTGTCTTGGAAATTAGAACATCTTTCATAGAATCAGTTGAAATCACTGGCAGTTTTTGCTCTTCTAAGTCTTTCTTGACTGCTTCATTTCCACCATTTTCCATTTCATCCTCTTTAATTACAACATTTTCTTTGCTTAGGAAAGACTTTGTCACTTCTTCAATACAAGCAAGGAGAGTTTCCCAATCTTTAAATTCAACCATTGTCTTTGCTGGTTCAAAGGTGATATCATATTCTGAGACAGGACATTTTACTTCAAGTATATAGATTGGATAGACCTCTGAAAACTTTGGCGGACTCACAAAAACACTCTGTATGTTGGGTAAAAGCTGTGGAGAATCTGAGAATCTTTGTTTTGGTTTCAAAGCTGGGAGGTTTAACAGCAGTTTGTTTAACAATTTGTGGATTTTGGATTTCTTTACTAAACGGCCATTAACATATACAAACTGAAGATTTTTCCTTTGGTGGCCCTCTCTACCAATAAAACCCTGTACTATGAAAGCCTGTTTAGAGCCTCTGATCACTTCAAGCATATCTGCCTTCACTGTACCATAAAGCTGACCAAATGTTGCATTTATACTATTACATTTTCTAGTTGAAAGAATCATCTGTCCAGTAGAATCATTACGTAGTGTGAATGATATTCCTGATCTTATCAATGCTATACCTTCCAATGTTTCTCTTATTCTCTCTATTTCATAATTCGTATTCATGGACTTCTGACGAACTGGAAAGTTGATAAACAGTTCATGGATAGTAATTGTTGTTCCTACACTGGGACGGACTATTTTGGACTCGGCAACTTTCAAACTCTTTCCATTTTGGAAGATCTTACAGTATGTTTTATTACTATGTTTTGACCGTGTGGTTATTTCTAAAATGCCACAGGAATCCCTGATACTTGCCAAGGCTTCACCACGGTATCCAAAATGATTCAAGTGATCAAGGTCAGCTAAAGCATGGCATTTACTTGTACAAAACCTGGAAATATAAAATGTTCTTTTTGTCACCAAGGATTTTAGCTATAGTTATTTACAGTACACAACTAAATTTTTTATCACTATTCCAACTTTTGTCAAATGTATAAGAACTATGCACTAACATAGTCCCCATCCTTCGCTTACTTCTGAATTACTAATATAAATACTATTTTAAGTTTATTTGATAAACTTTAGAAAAAAAATCTTAAACAGGAACCAAGTATACAACTAGAAATGATTACTGTCACAATTTTAAACATCTTTTGACATTATTTCCTAGAAATAATACAAATTCATCTACACATTTACCTATTCCCTAATATATTTAGCTGGTCTCGGGGCACACCAGAGCCGTTGTCAACCACCTGCACCTTGAAGCAGCTCAAATCAACTCTTACTGCCACACATGTTGCTCCAGCATCCAGTGAGTTCAAAACCAGCTCCTCTACACATTGTGTCACACTTGTAATGGCAACCCCAGTTCTTAAGTAACTTCGAACATCTGTCGGCAGTGGCTCTATTTTCATTGTTGTCTCAAACTGACAGGACCATGCCTTTAACCTACAAAATGAAGAAGTACGTGTACTTTCTTCATGTAAAAACCTTACCAATACAAGAGAAAGAGCCATGGTCTGGTTATGAATTCTTGAATGGACCATGTTATAAATATTTCAAGATTTTAACTACTATAAAATGAACAAAACAGCAGTTTTTTTGTTTTGTTTTTTGTTTTTTTTTAATTTGTACTTATATTTTAAATCCCAATCCCAGTCTGTGTACCAAAATGAATACATACATTGTATGTTAAACAATGAAAGATTTTCATTAAACTAGGGCAAAATTTAAAAGAAACAAAAACAAGAAATTTGTAGAATCGATGGATGCTCCCCGAATAAATGCCAATTCCAAAAGGGCTATTGTTTAATATGTATTTTTTTAAAGTATGAAAAATGACAAAAGGCAATAACTCCTAAATTATGCAAAATAGAGTTACGGTTCTTGCACGCTGCACTTCTCCTCATAGAGATCTATCTACCAATAAAGTTTCATGTTAGCAAGAGTTATGGTTCTTGTGCACTGCACTGCTCATCAATGAGATCTATCTACTTACACTGTATAAAGTTTCAAGTTGATAACTCTTATATTTTGTGAGATATGCCCCAGACAAAAAATAAGTATGAGAAATTTCAAAAGGCAGTAACTCAAAAATTAATAAAGCAAGAGCTATGGTTCTTGTGCACTGCACTGCTCCTTAATGAGATCTAACTACCTATGAAGTTTGGTCTTGATATCTCTCATAGTTTTTGTGTTATGCTCCAGACAAAATTATGACGGACGGACGGGACAGACGGACGGACAAAGCGGCTACTATATGCTCGCCCTGTGGGGAGCATAAAAAAAGAAACTTACAGCACTTCTTGGGGTACCCAAATTTACTGTAAAGACTGCAATTACAAGATGTAGTTACAAATTTCAAATAAATTACCAATTTTCATAACTGCAACAATTACTGTCACTTTTTTGTGAGAAAAGCTGTAGAAAATCTGAGATAAATAAACAAAAAGGTAAAATTTTTAGATACAGAACAATGATTTAAAATAAGAATCCATAAGAAATAACTCTGAGTACAATGATTTACTAAGTGAATATTTGCTTTTGAAATCCTAGAAAATCCTATTTAATATTTGGTGTGATGATGGCTTGTTTCCAATCCTTAGGAACAATACCCATGTCAAGTGACCTTTGGAATATGATTTTGAGGATTGGTGCTATCTCTGTGCTATCTCTTTGAGCACCTAGGTGGGATATCATCTGGACCTATGGCTTTATGGGGGTTTAGCCTGTCAATAACTTATCAACTCCTTGAACTGAGATGGATATGGGAGCCATGGGTGGGTGATCAAGTGATGGCATTGAGCTTTTAGCTATTTGTTTAAGACTGAGTATCGAAGGCTTTGAGAAGACCGAGTGGTGAAGGCTTTGAGAAGACTGATTCAAACTGTTTGTTTAGTATGTTTGCTTTCGACACTGGGTCACTGTAAGTATGACCATCAGTGCTGAGTTGTGGAATTCCTGTGTTTTCAGTTTTTTTTGTGTAAATAAAGTTGAAGAACTTTTTCTTATGACCTGGATCTGTATTATCTGTGATGCTGATTGACTCTAGATATGACCAATAAGCATTCCTTTTTTTTTTTTGCACTGATGCTTTAAGATGTTTGAATTTCTTCATGTTTTGATCATATGGTGACCAAGACTTTTTTTATTTTTGTGAAAAGTTTGTTCCTTTTCCTAATCTGTTTGACAATATCATAACTAACCCATGGTAAATCAGCTTTATTTTTGCATATTCTTGATGGTTTGTGTATTGATGATATCCTTTTGATCTTGGCTTTGAACATGTCCCATAATTGGTTTGGGTCTTCATTTTGGTTTTGGTTGAATGTCCTAGTGAATGTGACCAAGTCATTCGTGAAGGCAAACCAGTTTGCTTACTTGTATGATTTGACCAGTCGAGGGGTTTTTCTGATTCACCCTCTTTTGACCTTAAGTTCATGGAAGACTATATCATGGTCTGATGTTCCTAAGCTTAGTAAGACTTTTGTGTCGTGGACGTGACCAGGAGTGTTCATGAGAAAGAGATCTAGCATATTTTTATCTCATTTGGGAACTTTGACCATTTGTTCAAGATTATGATTAATCATGTTCTCTGCAAAATTTTCATACATGTCTTTGAATTTGTACGCAAGTATAGATATTGTGTACATGTAATTTTTTGTATGGGTCAGTATCTCACCTCTAGCGAGATTCTGACCCATAACAAAATTATCTGAGAATTTGCTCAAGACGTCACTTGAATTATTTTGACTATAAAGTTCATTGAGTGAGTGTTCATCATATGCAGAGACATATAGGTCCTTGATAAATTACGAGAGAAATTTGTTAAGTTTTAATCTAGTTATCATTCTCGTTTCAGGATATACACTTCTAATTAGCAATATCCTTCACGAGTCCAAATGGAAATGAGTTCCGGGAGACTCTGAGTCAAAATATCTAGTTTGAGTATGAACATGAACGATTGCGCAATGTAACGATTCAATATTTTGAGTCCCGACATTTGTCATCACATATTTAAGAGGTCCCATTTAAAAGAAAACAAAATCAAATAAAAATATTGATAAACAACAATGTTTAATTGACAACCATGTAACTTACTTAGCTTATAGAGGAAATATTATTATTTCAAAACGCTGGGTAAGCACAACTTTCGCCCTGTTATTTTAGCACGCTGTATTTATTTCATAGTAAATAAATTCCGTCATTTTGAAATGTTCCGTATCAGAATGAGGTTGAGTGAAAACGATGAAATCCGGAACCCGGGACGCCCGGAGCAGAGATCCAATCTCATAAAAAAGAATGAATGTACTATTTGTTTGAAATAAAAAAAGATATGTGGAGTGAAAGTAAACAACATGCATGATACCAACCTGGTTTTGTCCCTTTTTTAAAGAATTGTTTTACCAGATCGATAAAAAGAGAAAATTTTATAATTATCTCATACCAGTCATTGTAAATGAAGTTAAATTACCACCCAAGACACCAATTCATTAATAGCCGCCGATTTTTTAATATTATGTTTTCTGTTTTGAACCTTTATTATTATTATTATTATTATTATTATTTGATTATCTACAAAACTGTGTCACGTGTATTGGATTTTTTTTTCATGTAAAGCATTGTTCAGCAGATGCACGTGCAAAAAGAGATTTTGCAGCCATCTAAAGGATTTTTTCCAGACAGCATCGAAAACGGCACAGAATACCATAAGCATCAATCAGCGTCGGATTAAGGAATAGACTGCTTCAACATGGCAACATGTGGTTACATGTTGACGCAAGATGACACGTACCAGAATCGATTTACAGACGTTTCGGTAAATGACCAGTTCGGTAAATTGGAATTATATAGTAAACCCTTTGGACGTTTCGGTAAAAACGCAATTATATAGTAATTATATGGTAACAACGGGATATATCACATATTTCACCACTGCTCTCATTTTGCTGCTATTATCAGGTTCACGGTAAAACAGTTTTCTTTAATCTCTTAGTTGTACTCAACACATTAGCGGTCTTTAAAACCCGCTAATTGAGTAATAATAGACGCGTGCCCGAAAATATCAGAGCACTGACTGTGTTAAATAAATAAATAAATAAATAAAACGCACGTATATATCTCTACCTGCATATCGTAGTGATGTTGTGAAACCAAAGTATAACTGATTGATCTGGGTCCAAACTGTAAATAGTTTAGACACTATCCAACAGGATGAGGAGTCAAAAAGAAAACAAACTAGGTAATTATTATGTGTTTTTCATATGTGTGACAATTTTCTCCATTATTTACCATATAATTACTAAATAATTGCCTTTTTACCGAAACGTCCAAAGGGTTTACTATATAAATCCAATTTACCGAACTGGTCATTTACCGAAACGTCCGGCACCCCCAGAATCGCCTACGTTGGTGCACACAGCATGTCCGATGGCCTGAGACACCGTTCTCTTTACCGATGAAAGATTATGCTTGGGTATGCATAATGGGCATTTGAAAGTGTGACGTCGTCGAGGCGAATGGTACGTTGTGTACGTCAGGCCCCGCGTTGAGGTGAAGGACGCTTTGTGATGTTTATTGGCATTACCTGGAGACACACAGGACACCTTGACGTAACGTGGACGAGATTCCACAGGTAGTATAGTGTTATCGTTCCTTCAAAATCTCGCTGATGACAGCCTATAAAAGTCCTGCCTTTCGGATATCTCCTGAAATCTAAAAATATTATAAGTAAGACACTACCCCACCCCACCCCGGTACCCCGTCTGCAGTGTTAAAACCGCTTGTGTATGTTCTACGAAGCAGATAGTTCTCTAAGTGTTACGTAATGGTTTGATCAGTGACGCTCTGTCTTCTCTGCCTGGCGTATTTTGTTGAATCAGCAGTGTTACAGACAGAGAAAACAGTATTTTGATGAGACATTAAAGGAGTTTATTATATGAGAAGGCAGTTATCTTTGATGTATGCCAAGAAGCTCTTTCGCCCTTATCTTTCCGTCAGATTTTATTTTAAAAACAGTATTTCCGTAAGGTTAATCTGATCTCTGATGTTACAAATAGACACAACGTAGCATAACACCAAATATTGTATCCGTATTTGTGAAATGCAATAGCATTTACACATCAACTTATTCAGAAATTATAATCATATACATTATTCTATTAATAGAAACTCCTCGGTCATAATATGAATATGAATTTTTTAAAAATGTATCAGGCCTACGTATTTATAAACCGCATTTTCCTTCTTTAAACAGACCAGTAAGTTCAAAGGTTAGTTAAAAAACCATTTCCCTCTTCAAGTAAGCATTACTATAAATACGTCATATACTATCTGATCTAGCAATTTTGAATAATTTATTATTGATGTTAGCCTGGGGATGTTAAACTCATTTCAACTGAATCGCCTGTCGACGTAGATTGGCTCCCAAACGTATTCGCATTCCACAGAAATTGTTTCCAAACAGAATCATGACGTACTTAAACACATTTTTTAAACAGCATATATATGAGTGAATATGCACAATAACAACAATAAGTGATATATAAGGGCAATTTCCGTGTAACGTTTTGTTCACATTTGAAAAAACACTCCTAAATATATTTTAATTTTCTCACTCAATTAAGCTGGGCTGAGCTGTAAAATTTTGATAGTACAATAAAAGATTCTGGACCGCAAATAATGATGTCGTATGTTACACGATACGTGCACCTGACGGTTGCATGGCTACAAGTAAACACGTTTTGTACATGAGGAAAATGTTCCGATAGGAAGTGTTATCGATTTTTTAAGTAGAATTTGTAGATCTGCTGCTAGAAACACCTTAATAAGAAACAAAAACAGGTAGATAATCTAGAAGTTGTACTTCAAGACTGAATAAAATAGGAATACCGCAGCGTCATTAGAAACGGTATCAGTTGATTCCTTATTGCAATAGTGTTCGGATAATTTATTTTGGATAGATGTTCTCTCTCCCAGATGTTTTAGTTTTAAGGCACATGTGTGGAATTTACAGTTTGTATTAAGACACGTACTAGTATATATGAGTATATTGCAGATGGACCTATTAAAAAGCTGTCACAAAGCTTTCCAACATGTATATTTTTTTAAATGATTGTTATGATAAGCTTTCTTAACTGAGTGCCTGAGTGGAGAATAAAATTAAAAGTAGAAATAAGCCTACTTTTTGTTGATTTCAAATTTTCTAGATTATACTGTTGTAATAGCGGCAGGTTCGGAAGGGAGGTACCATCTAATCATTTATTGGCCTAAAATTCAAATACCTGGAGATCACCGAATTAAGGTCTGGGAAAACATTTACTACTCGGTGGGCTTGTTGTTAGATTCAGTAATTAACAAACAAGGCAATTTAGTGACCAATACAATTTATTTTTAGAAGTGTAGGTTTTATAGAGCATTTATTTATTAAACAGTATTTTATTAGAACTGTAAATCTATATGAAAGAAACCAGTTTTATATTTATTTGTAAAGACTATTAAACTTGAAATATTTGTGTTTAACGAGTTGGAACGACAAAGTCGTGTAAGAGGAAGGACTAAGTCATTATTAAGGTCAAGGCTAAGCCTTGAGAGTGTTCTCACCTTGAGGTGCAGAGCCCAACTGATTAAAAACTACTGAATTTCTGTATTTAAAGCCTTCAAGACCAGTACGCAATCTAGCTATTGGCTGGTCGGCAAGTAAACAAGTTATTTGGTTGAAGTAATCCAATGAAACAGTAACCAATGAAAATAAAGAAAAGTAAATCAATTAATCAATCAAAAAACTCGTAATAAATTACCATTTGGGAAAGCGTACAAAATGTCTGCGCCCATAAAGAAGATTTAATGAAAAGATGACAACGGTAAAATACCAAAAATACTTATAAAAATTCTGTCCTATTACACTGTCTAGAAAGATATTGAGCTGTTTCTCATAGTGATCCATAAATATTTTAGTGGGCAAGAATTATTTATACAAAGGATTAATTTCAGATAAGCTTTACAAAATTTACATGGATATAAGATAGAAAATGGAATAAGCTCAAAGATTTTAATTTTTCATCATTGCAGTTCTAAAATCTTTAAATATTAATCACTTTTTTACCTTTTTTCAGACCTTGTTTAGAGGAAGTGAATGAGTAGAATAACAATGGAGAGAAATGGCCCAATGCAGAATGGGTCATCACGCATACCTCGCTTTGATCATGGAAATCGAAATATGGTCAGCTCAAATACATTTAACAATTTTCAACCTTTGCCAGGTGTTGGTGCTAGTCAGAAACCATCAAAACTTGAACAAATGCAGATGGAGTATCAAAGAAACATTCTTAAAGAAAAAGAGGATAAACTTATTTCAATGTTTGAAGAGAATCAAAAGAGAGCACTAAATAAGGTGAACCAAAATAAAGGTGGAGTTGTCAGAGAATTTTTCAATGAAAGAAGATCAGGAAGTGGAAGTAGTAAAAATTCAATGACTCCAACAATTGAACAGTTGTATCAACAAAAGAAAATGGAAAACCAGTTTGGACAACAAAATGGTTATATGGGAAATGGAAGTCCAGGATTGAATAAACCTGTTGCAAAACATCCAAGTTTAAACAGAGGAAATCTGAGAGACAAAAGACCAAGTGCTGGGCGTGATAGAGCCAATCCCTTGGCCCCAATCCAGCACAATAACCAAGAGAGTGAGAATCCGTTCAATAAGCGTAAAGCACAGATTGTCAGACCAAGGACTTACAAAGGTGCTCAAGCAAACAGAGACTATCAAGAAAACATCACTGCACCAAAAAGTGCTCCTAATGGTTATCATAATGATGATTTCAATGATTACCCTGATGAAGAAAGTCCTCTTCCAAGTTCGAAGCAATTGCAACATTTGCAACAGAAACGAAAAATGCTTCAGGATCAAAGACAGACTAATAAAATGCGTTTAGCCCAACAAAATGGTAGTAATAATAAGACTAGAAAAACACCTCAAAGTCATAGAAATCAGTATGAGTATGAGAGTACTGAAGATGAAGGTTATGACGAAGCAAATGATAATGGAAATAGTGCAGCGGAAGATGAGATCAAGAGGAAACAACAGGAACTACTGGCACAGATTGAGGCCCAGCAGAGGGAGTTAGACAGGCTCAGGAATGAGAGGATGAATGCTGAACAGGAGGTGAGTAGCAGGGGTTCCACTAGTTCCAAAAACTGAAGGGTCTTTTTTCATCTGATGCCACTAAATTTACCAAATTGCAGTCAAATATACCTGAATTTAAGCTAAAATATACTTTATTTTAAGACAAAATGACCCTTTATGTCAAAATACCTGAGGGTCAATATGGGGTCTTTATTAAATTTCAGGGGTCAAAACCTCTACAAGAGTCAAATGGAAACCCTGGAGTAGATTTAACATTGTGGTAACTAATTTTTAGCTTTTAAGTGTTTTTAACCATCCAAATCACAGTTTTATTTTTCTGTGACAAGGGAGATCACATATATATTACTAAAGATGAATTAAGTCCATTGTCTATTTTGTTATTGTATTATATATGGTATACTGTTCATTGCTGCCATCTTGTCCCTAAGTTACATTTTGTTGAGAAGTACTGGAGTACTTATTAGTCTTTCTCAACCTGTTACTAGTTAAGTTTGTGCCTGTGGAGCAAATGCAGTCTAACATCACAATTTTCAGTTATTTTTTTCCAGAACTACATATTATTGCCTAAATGTTAACAAAGGGATAGGTTTCAGTTGTTCTCTATTTGATGTATTTTGTGTTTTATTCGCAGGAGTCATTAGTTTTTAATACTGTGAATGATTACAGACTGCATTACTGTTGTTTTTATGGCCAGACTAAGAACAAAACTAATGATGAAATTTTTGCCTATTTATTACCATGTCATATCTTCTAAATCTCATGGTAGAACTGTTTCATAGTATCTATATTTTGTCATTAAGATTGTTTCTTAAATGAATTACTAAACTGAGGGTTGACAAGAATTTGATTACACCCAAACTTCCTAAAAGTGTAATTATATTTCTTTTGGATCAGTTCATCTTGCTTCAGTCTGTAAGCATTTTGATAATCATCATCCAAGCTTAGCAGATAGGTAATGAAGTAATAAATATTTGATCTGACACTTGCAAACAAAGTAGAAATGCCAACATTGAAGTGGTAAAAATGCATGTTTTTATACACA
This sequence comes from Cyclina sinensis, assembly GCA_012932295.1. Classification (NCBI taxonomy): domain Eukaryota; kingdom Metazoa; phylum Mollusca; class Bivalvia; order Venerida; family Veneridae; genus Cyclina; species Cyclina sinensis. The sequence goes on from JAAONU010000011.1 coordinate 41,160,932, forward strand.
ATTTTTTTAATAGTGTATATTTTAGTGAACATTGCTTTTAAGTGGATTTTATATTGAGATTGAAGCAGAATACATAATTATAGCCTATATCTTGAATGTTCTAGATACTTGTTAAAACCTAAACCCAAGACATCCACATCTAGGGCTTAAGTCTTGATGACGCCATTTTGTTAGCTACTAGCTTTTAGGAATAAAATGTGCAATACATAATTATAATAAACACGTAAATTATTCTATTTTTACCAATGCAAAAACTACAGTATAACCAGACTTATGCTAGCTATTACGTTGATCTAAAATCAGACAATAATCATTTTTGTTTACATTGTTAGGTACTGCTTTCTTTCATATAAACATGTTGTACTGTTTATTCTCAAGAGATGCTTTTGCTCTTGAAATTCAAATTCAGATATTTGTACCTTTTATGCTCCAGACACACTTTTTCTCTTAAGATTCAAATTCTGTATTTTTGGTATTTCACAGCAAAAGACTTTTTAAGCAACCCTGCTTTTCTTTTCAGAGGAAATCATAAATTAAAAATGCTTCATCTCAGATAAAAGATAAAACCTGTACATGAAATAAACAGTGTAGCAATACCACGTGACCGTGACGTCATTAAAGGCATCAAAACCAAGACAAAACTGTCAACGTTGGCTCCATTTGAATATAGAAAATTACCGGTATCTTCAATGGGACATATGTCAGTCTAAGGAGAAAAATATAAGCTTATTAGGAAATATAGGATCTCCATCAGCAGATGATCATTTTTTTTCAAGCACCGTGAAACCTTGGATATTATTTTTATGCGAGGTTTCATGTAGTGCTTGAAAAAACAGCTGAGCTGCTAATAGAGATATTATATTCCATAGAAAGCTTATATTTTTCTCCTTAGACTGAAACATTTCCTATAAAAATCGATGAAAAAATTAAACACTTACGGGTAATTTTTCTATTTTAAAGCCGAGCCAATGTTGACAGTTTTGTCTTGGTTTTGATGCCTTTAGTGACGTCACGATCACGTGGTATTGCCACACTGATAAAGCTCGCTCCACCACAAAAATGTATTTTCTGTTGAAAGTAAAGGATGCATTTCTTTAACTTTTTATATTGTCAATGTTTCCTGAAAATGTGTTCTTCATTATCTTACAAATAATGTGTTTCAGTATTACCTTTTATTACCTAATGCATTATATAAATGCTAATTAAATAATGTTAGCTGTATTAAAACATTTCATTTCAATATACATTTACTTAAAAGACGCACTGTTGACCAGTCAACATTTTTAACTGTTGACTGCTTCCATTTGGGTGATTCCATAAAGGACATTCTGCAATAACTGTAGAAAAAAAATATCACTCCACCAACTTAAAAATCTCACTGTAGTGCAAAATCCTTTTTTACATTACCATTAGATTGGGAGGTGCTTCCTATATATGAATGTGTCTAATATAACTGAATAACAATTTTAACTTCTCAGAATGTATACGTAATGTACATCCTGTTTTAGACTGTTCTTAAGTTATCAGTTGGAAATACATGCAGTCCCTTGATACAGTTAGATACTTTGTATGGGTTGAATTTAGCATTAGAATTGACTGTGATATAAATAAGAAAACATACTGAACACAGTATTCAGCCTTACTTTTGTATTATTCAGGAGATGACTTGTAATACCCTCATGTATGTAACTACGTACATTGGTTCTAAATTATTCAGTATTTCTTCATTTATCTTGATGATAAATAACTTGTCTCAAAGTGCTTGAAAGATCAAAAGTGATTTTGACTTTTGGGAAAAACATACAGATTAAAGGTTTTACTTCAGTAAAAATAACAATGTTTCGACTTAGTTTCAGTGAATTTAATAGATTTGATAGTTCAATTAAGGGTTGTTAATTAGTATTTACCTATCACAAGAATGCGCTTGTTTAGTGCAGGTCATTACTTGGCAGAATTAAGTGTTATTATGATTTTTCTTGTACACAATACTAGTAAAAAGGTCAAGGTCATTGTATTTGAACAAAGCATCTTAATATTCTTTCCATCTAAAGCTCTGCACTCATTTAAATGAGTATGAATTTTTGTATACAAGTGAGTATCATTAGAAAGCATTAGCATCTAGGGTGTGGTACTTGCATTCTGTTTTAAGTGTTGATAAATGTAAATGATATTTACTCTAAATTTTTTATACCGTGCAAATTTTTGTTTGTTTTAATTTGAATATCTATCAAATTCAAATATCTTTCTTAAGACTTTTTTCGTTACTTCAACACACATTCATTGTACATTTTTTCATGTTTGATTTTAAGTTCTTAACGGATTTTGTAGTTAACTTATACTGACCATGTGATTTAAAAAGTATCATTTTATAATCTCTCTAGTGTATTTTTATCAGTTTTTTGGATTTTCCTGCATCATTTCTGTTTGATCAAACATACTTGATTAAAATTTTATCTACATTTTGAAATATTTCATAACCATTCAAGTGTTTACTGATAGCTTTACTGTACTTATTTATCAATTGCAATAGTTTATTTTGTCAATAATTCATTTTAGATTTAAAATCAATGAGCCAGTATATATAATGATAAGTCTGTATTAAAAATGATATAAACTGAAATGTATGAGATTATCACTGACTACAAATGGATCACACCTAGTTATGCAAGCACAAACTATAGGTTTTATATTACACCTTGTGGAAATTATTGTTCAAAAGATGTTCAGACCAAGTATCGAAACACTTTATAATGAATACATGATTTTATTATCTGAAAATAATCTCTTACAAAACTGTTGACAGTTACAGTTGTTGACCATGTGCAACAAACGCTGGTGACACATGACTGTAAAATCCTTATTTATTATTGTATTATTAGGAGATTAAGTCAATAATACAGAATTGTAGATATATAATATAGTCATTAGTCATAAATGAATGCGTGAAAAGTAATGATTAATGTAAGGATTATTTTATGATTAAAACCGCTATCATAAACTTTTTAAAATATGTTGCCATTTTGATGCATTTATTGAATATTATAAAACAAACATACACTTGAACTGTTTCTGGTCTCATATAAGTTACATCTGAATTTTTTATACTGATAATTTAAAACGAGCTTATAACTTCGTTTCAAGTATGTCTTCAAAGAATATTGTCCAAACAAATTAACAGTATATATATCTTCCATTAGTTTGTTTTTTTTTCTTCTGAATAATGGCTCAGTGCCATTTTGGTTCATGTAATTTGTAACAATTCATACTTTTACAAATTGAGTTTGGCAAGTTTTTTTTGTTCCATATATCTTTTCAGATATTTTTGAATGCCCTTATTATACATTTTGTATTTGTGAACAAACACTTACCTTAATTAAAGTTTTGTCAGGTCTTGAAATTTTTGTTATGAATACAACGTTTAAAGCAAATATATTGAATGTCATTTACACTTTAAGTAGGATCTTAGCTGTCATTGATATCTGTAGATTTTTGAGATTCAGATTTTATCTTTTAAGTTTTAGGATTTTAATTACAGAAAAGATGAAGATGCAACAAAGTGACTGAATTCCATTTTTAACTCCATCAAAAATATAAAGAATATATATAGTATATGCATTGTAAGCATCACTGAAATAAATAACAGTTTTAAAAAATAGAAATATTTATTGGAAAAGGCAAAAAATATTTACTTCTTCAAGTGGAAAGTTTTTGACTTGTTTCATTTAGTATCATTTTTAGTAACTGCTGATGATATTACATATTTTATAAGTATTTACATCTTGTGTTTCAGGAAAAGAGAGAGATAGAGAGAAGGAAGAAGTTGGAAGAAGAAAGAAGAAAAAGAAGAATTGAAGAAGAAAAAAGAAGACAGAAGGAAGAAGAAGAGGAAAGAATGAGACAACAGTGGGAAGAAGAAAAACAACAAAAAATTGAGATGGAAAAACGCAGAATGAGGAACAAGTCAAATGAGAACAGTAAAACAAGCTATCGGTATAATAATAGTCAGTATGAGGAACCTAATTCACCATCACCCCCACCAGAGCACCATGGCCTATTATGAACAAGAACCTACACCCCCACCCCAGCCCAGACCTTCAAACACAAGAAAAATTATGCCTAAAAAGCAGCCACCTAAACCTCGATCACCTAGTCCACTTCCGAAAGGAGATCATGTCGCAATGTATGCACATGCTGATCAAATAGAGGGCGCTTATGAAAATGTTGGCAGGTTGAAGGCATGTTTTAACTGTGGTCGTAAGTTTGCTGAGGATAGGATAGGCAAACATGAAAAATCTTGTAAGAATTTAACAAAGAAGAGAAAAGTCATGGATCCCTCTAAACTAAGAACCAGAGGAACAGAAATGGAACAATACCAAGGTCATCGCCAGCCAACTCCTCCACAGGTAAAATCCTCTTTTTAAAATCTTTGATATAAGTCTCTTGTATCATATTTGTTGTGAAGCAAGGCTCATACTTGATGTAAATAGCCTGTAATATGAGTGGGTAGATTATAAGTATGAACTCCATTGTTGCAAAATGTCTTTTGAATATGAGAAATGAATTCTGTTTTTAAGTGCAATTCTGCATAACTGTTTAGTCATTAATTTGGTCACAAAAGAAACTTTACTTAAGCAGTACAGTTTAAAGTAGGATTTTACATTGTCTTATTCAAAGTACCTTTATAATTGCACTCATTTGTTAAAAAAAACTAAAACACATAATTGACATGGTCCAAATGTTCTTATAATCCCAGAATTTAGTGTGAGCTATTAGATATTCAATGAAACAATTTTGATTACTATATTTGAAAGAAGGTCATCTTATGAGTGTAATGTATAGTTCTAAATATGAAAATCTCTGTCAGTTGTAGTCTTAAATGAATATTTCATAACCATTTCAGACAAAGAAAAGTAACTGGCGTGCAAAACATGAGAGTTTCATGCAAGCCATTAGGTATGCCAAGAAAGCGAGTCAGATTGAAAAAGAGGGCGGTAACCTTGCTGACTTGCCACCTCCACCACCCTCAGAAAACCCAGACTACGTGCAGTGCCCGTATTGTTCACGAAAATTTAATGTGTCAGCAGCAGAGCGCCACATACCACATTGCAAGAACACTAAATCTAGGGCCAAACCTCCACCCCAGAGAAGGTGATAGGAAAGTGTTTCATTTCTGGACTGCAATGGATTAAGTCATAGAGGATTTGTTTTCATAGATTATGTTTGGTTACTGAAACATGATGTTTACTGCAGACACAAAACCTTGAAATTCCCTTGAAGGCATCATTTTGCTCCAAGCACCAACAATTTATGCTGTTTAAAAAGTTCAAGTCTAATCAGATTTTATTGAATTAAGTCTCATTTTTGAATGCATACATCAGACATTCATTTGTCAGTTTTTCTGTTTTTGATTTTTTTCACACAAAGTCATTCTTAGAATTTTTTAACTGTTAAAAAGGCATACCCTAGAATCCAGAGAATAACTATGTTCTTTAAATTGTCAGTTAGTTTTTCATTTTATAGCATATGAGCAAATAAAGTAGATATGCAGTAACCATTTAATAAGTATGAACAGTTTCTTGGAATTGATTTTAAATAGCAATAAATAGTTGAAATTGATAAGCTAATACCATATTACAGGTAGCAAATTCTGAAGCAGTCCTCATGAAGTTGAATTTCCTTATTTGCACATGGCCTTTTGATGTTACTTGTTGTACATAGCACTACGGACTGAGATAAGAATAACTACTACTTTAAATGTTTCAAAAAGGCAATATAGATTGATGTAAATTTAATTCTACTTCAAGCAATTCGGCAGAAGATAACATTAGTGTGATCTGTTGAAGGTTTTTCTATATCTTTAATTATAGTGCTGTAATTAATAATATTTAAGAAAGTGTTTAAAGCAACTGACTCACAGATGGGCCGATGATGAAAAAAAAAAGAAAATGTTTATAGAACTTGAAATTCTTGCTGTAATTGTGAAGAACATATCTAAACTAAGTTACTGACTCATTTTTTGTTTCAGAAAAATATCAAAATATAAAGTTTTACACACTTTTATCAGTAAAAAATTTACCCCGTTAGTCACGGGGTAAATACTTTAGTTATAAGATTAATTTTTACGAAATTTGACAACAAGTCTCTGTGGCTCGGTGGTTTAGATTGTCGCTATATATTTTACTGACTGAGGTCATGGGTTCGAATCCTGGTTAAGTCAAAACTTTATTTATCAGTTTTCGTGGTGTATAGAAGCATAATATTATGTTTTTCCCATAGTATATTATCGTCTCTTAAATTTAAAGAGTCAGTCGCTTTAAAAGGTTTAGAAGAAAATGTGAAAAAAGGTCTTTAAAGGAAATGTATTGGTACGTATTAAGCGTATAAAACCTAAAAACTGATATTCCTAAATGCTCAATGCTGACCTCTCCATATAATTGTATAAAATGGTGAGGCATACAGTTTGTACCGTTTGACAAACATGATTATCATATAACTTTCGTTAAATATATAACCAGTTATCATGATTTTTCATTCAGCAAATGCAAAAAATAAAGAATGAAAAAAGATCTAAAGAAAGAAACATTTTAAGATTTTCCTTTGATTAAATAAGAAGAAATTCCAGTGGAAATTAAACCTGCCAATCCCCGTGAACTATGTAGAACATTTTGTCATGAAATATTAATAAGATAGAAAAGTTCTATATACCTAGGTATTTCATGCAAAAGAGGCATGTTATGTTGTGTTCTATTTTCCTTTTTCTGTAGTCATACATAATGTGTTCTCATTAGTGAAATCAATCTTCATTATTGGATGAACTTTATTACTCATTAGATCATTTCTGATAATATATTGTAAAATACCAAAAGCATGTCAGCCATTGCCCTGCTTGTAAAAACCATAATGTCTCTGAATCCACCGCTGACCTGTTCAGCCATCACATCTTGGTCCAAGTGGTTGTGACTTTATGTTGGATGAAAGCACTTTGAAACAGTAATATATAAGTTATAATTAATTTCAGACAGAAGCCATTTTTATTCAACAGTTATCTAAATGGAAAATTGTTGTACTGAAAATTTATGAAAGATTTGCTGAGTTTAATAAAAATTTAAGACTGTTTTAGATTCCGATATCTACACATGTGTGAACATTATGCTCTCAACCACTGGGTCTGTCCATATTGAATGACAAAGCAGTTCATTTAAGAAATTTAGTAATCATTAGTAAAATTTAGTAGTTAAAAGGGAAGGAGAATAGTCACAGATAATCTCCTTAAGATTTCCGAAATTGTCCTTATGTGTTCTTTTCAGTGGTCTGAGGTCTTTCTCCAAGGTTAACTGGTAAAAATGACTGACTTGCATACCATTGTCACCCCAGGTGTAGGTTGTGAGTCTGATCTTTGACCTTTTATGGTCTGACTGTATTAGACAATTTTCACATTTTTATGGAGGTTTAGTGGACGGGTACTGGCAGTTCTCAGTAACTGTAGATTGATAAAACTGGAAATTGCTTTTTGCTAAATAACCAGACAAAGGTAAAACGAGATAAAAATTTATCATGCTCCCCAAAGGGCGAGCATAAAGTTGCCGCTTTGTCCGTCCGTCATAATTTTGTCCAGAGCATAACACAAAAACTGTGAGAGATATCAAGACCAAATTTATAGGTAGTTAGATCTCATTGATGAGCAGTGCAGTGCACAAGAACCATAACTCTTATTAATTTTTGAGTTATTGCCTTTTGAAATTTCTCATACTTATTTTTTGTGCGGGGCATATCTCACAAAGTATAAGAGATATTAACATGAAACTTTATAGGCAGATAGATCTCTATGAGGAGAACTGCAAGAACCGTAACTCTATTTTGCACAATTTAGGAGTTATTGCCCTTTGTTATTTTTCATACTTTAAAAAAAATACATATTAAACAATAACCCTTTTGGAATTGGCATTTATTCAGCGAGCATCCATCGGTTCTACCGATTTCTTGTTGTATTAGTTAAGTGTATTTAATGTATGTTTGTTACTGTTTGATTGTCTACAGAGATGGTGTTTGTGAACACTGACTCTCTGCCTCTGTATGTTTAATTTGCAAAATGTTTGAATAAAAGAAAATATATGTTGTGTGATGTGAATTTTTCCTTGCTTTGTGATATTTGTTTTAAAAAATCAACTGGATTTTAATGACAAAAACATATGTGTAAAATGATTTTTTAGATATTAACTTGACTGTTAACATTTAAATATTCACTGCCAAATTTTGTTTGAAAAATTGAAAACTAATAGCCTGTTGGTTTTTTTTTTAACACTTAAAAGATTGTTTCAGATAAATAAGCACATCAATTTTGATTCTATTTGATAATAAAAAGAGAATAGCTTGTAATTTACATGCGAAAACTACTATATAATGTAACACCACTGAATGGTATAAAATGCCATTTAAAGCTGAATACATGTATAGGTATATGTTATTCTTTAGTGATGTTTTTACTGTCATGTATAGATTTACTGTATTTGTACTAAGATTCTATATGTTCATTAAAAGTGATTACTTATTTAGAAAAATGATCAGAAGTAACATTATGAAATATTCTTGCCAGTTTACACATATGTATAAAAGTTTTATTTTCAAACATGGTTCTTCCAAACATTCCAAGTGTGGGTTTCAATACCACCATGATTATAAAAGGTATTCGCTTGCTTGTTATCCTGAGAAAACTGATGTGAAAGTGACATTAAATACATGTAGCTTTTTTTGTTCAGGAAATACAGAAATAATTTGGTAATGGTCATTTTTTAAAGATTGTTTACATCTTATTGCTGTGATTGAGTTATGTCTGTGATCAATGTTTTAACACACCAAATATTGTTGAAAGTGTTCAGAGTTTAATAGATAAAAATTTATATCTTGTTTTGTACATAAATGTAGTTTAAACTTATATGCAGTGGAATTATAAACCAATATGATTTAATATGTTTGGTTTAATAATTGGTATACTAACAACTTTCATTAGTATTGGTGAATGTACTTGTGCATTTGTTTAGCTTGGCATAAGCTATTACACATTCTGTCATCTCAGCATAAACTTATCACTTAGAGCATGATGTACATTTAAAATTGAAAACCTAAAAAAATGACACAAGTTCTTTTGCTGAGGTTTTAAAAGCTGTGTCTGAATTTGGAACATATAGGCTGAGCTTTGCATAATGACCTTTAGGTAATATGCTCATGTATACTTCTTATAAACTATTTAACTTATGCATATAAGCAAGCTTTGCATTAAGCATAGTTAATGTGCATTTGGATTTGCTTAGCATGACTATTGTATAAATACCTACAAAAAATGTATTAAACTGAGCATAAACAGACTGGAGGTTTGATGATGTATTAGTGAAATTTGAGCTCATTTTGGTTATTTAACCTAACATCTTGCCACAAAGCCTGTAAGTGCAGTTCATGATTAGCAGGCATTGACAAGCTGAGATATAGAATTTTTTAGATATATCTAATAGTAAATAAATACATATACTTTAATATGGATTTAGAATCAAAAAGCCTATATATGAAATGATTGTAAACATAGTCACATGGTGTGAATGATCATTTAAAAATGAAATGAAGTTTATGCCTATTGTATAGTAAAAGGATACTGAATATTTATAGAAATGGTTATTAACTGGAGTTCATACTGAAGACTTATTGTTAATGTTAATTTGTTTTTATAAAACATACTGATTTTGCCATTTAAAGACATATTTTTATGAGGATTTTGATTTGCATCTTTTAGGAGTATTTGAACATTTTATTTATGTTGTATGTCTTAACAGAAGTTACTAATAAAAGATGATAAAGGAATTTCTTCATTTTCAATGGTTTCATTTAAAGTTTTCACTTTTCAGAGAATCAAATTTCAATTATAATTATGTCTGCAATGGCAGAACAATTAGACAGGAAAATCTTTTAAAATGACTGATACAGAAACAGCAATACAACCTTTGAAATGTTTAAAGATAGACTCACAAACCAGTTTTTCACATAGCTGAAGATAAGTACAAAATTAATGAGGGCCATATTCAGCCGATTGGTTCATCTGCATGAAAAAGTTACTATAACTTTTCTATTCTTCCTGTTGCATTTATTGTATTTTCACTTTCCTACTGCTGGTTCAAATTTCATGACAGGATTTTTATCCTGACTAGAACAAGCTTCAAATCATGAAAATACACAAAAATGTGAACAATTTTCATATTTTGCGAAATGAGCTCAAACTTTAATGCTCGCCACCTGGTGTGTTTATTCAACCTGTAAGGTCTCGAATCAGTGAATATCTTTAGTACTGTTCATTTGAAATATTGCGTATATTTTAATTCAATTCCATTCAGATTTGTTTATGGCAACATGATCAATATGATGTTACAAAATATTCAAAATATCAATGAGTAATAATTCAGAAAAAGCGATGAAATTTTGAATATTTATCACACAATTTAACGAGATTTAGCTTCAAGAAAATGGAAATGAGAAATTAATAATTACCATAACAGTTTATCGTTACTCATATCTCAGGTAAGTTTTTTTAACTCTGTATACTTTGATCTATATTGCTCTCAAATTTACTCTTTTTAGAAAAATATCTAATGTGATACAGAAGAACTCTTCTCAAGACAAAAAAAAATCGAATCGCACTTTTTGTGGTTATCTACTCTGTGTACAAGCGATAACTCTTTTCTCATCTGTAACACACAGCTAGTTCTACTTGTAACCAACGCCATCAGAAAATAAAACATTCTTAGAACATGACAATAACGTGAAGTCACTGAGTAAAGCCGTCATACCCGCGAGAGAAAAGCGAACTAATTTTAAGGGGATATCTTATGTCCAATGAAACGGCGCGAATGGAATATTTGTCTTTTTGATAAAATATTGATATTAGAATCTAAGTCTAATTCTTAAACCGATAAATGAAGGTGGCATACAACATCCAGTAATTTACCCGTTTTATTTTATTTTATTTTTTTTCAGGCCTGTTATCAAAAGGAAACATGTTTGGTCAGATGACAGATCAACTACCGCAGTTACCGAGACGCTTGTTCCGGGCAACGATAATTCTCTTCATTGTCGGTCTCTGTTTTACGGTCATTGGTGCGTGCATGCCGTTCTGGTACATTGTCACAGACACCATTCATGCTGGAGTGTTTCAGTCCTGTCTTTGGGCTTTCAAAAGATGCTCCTCCAACAATGATGATGGCATTCGGTATAAGGATGGTAATTTAATAACGTTATTGTTTTTTTTCTTTCCAATCAAAACCTTGTTTGACAGCCCGGTTTCACCTATACGTAACATCCTATTTCTTTTTCTGTCTAATATAAATATCAGCTAACCTGAATATTATTGTATATAATGTTATTTCAGGGCAGTCTAAAAACTGCTTATTGACTTTCGTTCAAGGTCAGCTACTCCAGCACAGCTTTATCAATTGAAATGCATGAGTTGTCTTTCGTCTACATATGCTGTTGTAATGCTGCCGACTCAACATAATCTCACCTTATCTCATTTTAATTTAGAAAAAATCACTAAGTCCTAAATTCCAAATTTTGCATTCCTGTATTTAATCTATTGTCATTTGTTCACTTGCCTTTTTTATCTTCTGCACAGTTGACTTCTACGATCTGTTGTGGGGACTCACCCTTACTGGCATGTTCCTACTGCTGCTGTCTCTGGTTTTCTTGTTTATGTACATATTCCGTAAGACAGTGGACCATTGTAAAATAGCCATTGGGATTTTTGTGTCCGTCTGTGTTTTTATTGGAAGTAAGTATGATTTCAGAGGCTACTGTAAAATGTCTGAGGTGCGTCATAAATGCTTTAAAGGGGCTGTGCTCCAGATGACAAAAAAAAGAAAGTTTTCTTGTTTTATTATAAATTTCTTGTAATATTTATGAATAATGCTTAAAAATTAACTTACTGACAAAAAATAAGTCAGATAATCACATTATAAATTGATTTTTTTCCTTTCATAGTGCTATACCGTAACGCGACGGTATACCTATATCGTATAACATTTAAAGTAAATAATTGTTATTTCAGTTGCAGTGATAAGTGGTGACACTAAAACAAAGCATTGGAAAAAGTTTGTTAACATGAGGGTCCAGAGTTCAAATCAAGCTGAAGCGAATATATTTTTTTTGTTCTATTTTTACTTTTGTAATCAGTTTTGAAGTAAAATAGCATGTTGTTATAATCTCACGGCATCTAGATATTTAATTTATGTAAAAAATATTTTTATATCAAATCTGGAGTACAGCTCCTTTAAGTTTTACATTTTTAATGGTGAAAATTGATGAGATTTTGAAACGTACCAAGTATGTATGTATAATTCGATCATAATCCATTAAGTGGTATGCTGTTTCATGTTCAGCAAAAGTGTATATGATGTCCGCGATGGTGGCGTTAACAACCAAATACTATATTCTACTCATGCAATTCCCTTAGAGAAATCTAGAATGTTCATTACAAAATAAGTTATAAATAAAAATGCCTAAGCTTTAACTTATATCCTCTTTTGTCTTTGCTTTTGTAAAAAAACTGTTTGACTCGCGTAGATTGTTGTAAAATTGATCATATTTTCATGCTATATACAAAGAACAAACATTGTTTTAACTTTTTCTTCTGTTTTATCTCCTCGAAAAACAAAGGCCTCGGTAAAATGCCTCCACGAAGACCTAAGTACGGATTTTTTTTCTCATTCTGAAGATAATTATTTTAAGTTGGCTAAGAAGTCTGCTGCGTCGTCTAAAGATTCAGGAACGATGCCTTCTACCACAAAGTTATAGCTATCAATGTAAGACTTAGAAATACCACAGCCAGGATTATCACTATCTAAGTTGCTTTCTATCAAAGCGAACAGAGAACTTTACTTTCAGGTTTGGGTAGCTTTACAGAATAATGTATACACTGACATATATATCGATTGTTTTTCAGTATGTACTTATTCTAGCAGCCTTGATCATTTACGTTGATGCCTTTGTTGATGTTGGTGTCCGAATAGCAGATGTTTTCGAGGACATTGGCTGGGCGTGGTACATGACGCTTCTCGGCTTGGTGTTACTGGTTGCCGGCTTCGTATGCTTTATTCTGCACATGTTTTTCATGGTTTACGGAAGTGACGACACACCGGATCTAACGACAAGAAGTTACACCAACCAGCAAACTTCAAATAGAGACTATTACTGGCAGACAGAGAAGGCACTGACATTTGAATGCAAAGGAGGTTGTTGTTCAGTAATTACTAGAGGCAACTGACAGAAAAAAACGACCTTTATGATAGACGTTCCAGCAAATAACGAGCAGTTTCATGAAAAAGAAAACTATGCAGTGTTCATCCAACTAGAAAACACAATAAGCTTTAAAGTCGCTCGTCCGGTGACTTTCCTTTGAAGATTTCGCAGACATTTATATTATTGATACTTATCTGGACAACATCAACTTGCGAATACACAAGCCTTCGTTAAAAATAGAGAAATTTCATACTTATTTATGTAAAATTCTTCATGTTTAAAATAAATTTGTGTGCTTCTATAAGACCATTCATCTTGTATGAAATAGCTGGAGTACGAGAGAGTAAAAGTTATCATTTGTTACAACAGATTCTTATAAGTTATAGTAATTGTCGAAGGCTGTGAAATTCAGTTGCTAACAGTCTGATTAAAACCATATCCGGTATAATTGCACTTTGTGGCAGTGTAGTGCTTCAATGCAAAGCCTTACGACAGAAGTAACTCATTTAGAGGTTAAAAACATTTGCAATTTGAAGAAACAAATTCCTCTATTGGGATTGTTTTGTGTTTTAAGTCAGCTTTGGCTGGATGTAGTCGAAGAGGTCTTGTTACCGGAAGTTTCCCATATTTTTCACCTAAGAAATTATAACTCTGTACATTACTTATTTCATACAATTTCTTGTTAAATATGCATGTTTACTAATCTCCAACTATTAGTTCGAAAATGTAAAAATAATATCTGATTTGTTGTCAGGTATGCTGTATAAATGACAACATAGATTTAAGATGTCTAACAGTGTCTATTAATCATTTGCTTTTCTGCGATTTATAGAATTGTTTGATTGATTGATGGATCTGAAATATGTACTTCTATGTGACCCATTGAAATTCAACATAAAATAAACGTATTCATTGTAAAAGGTTAAAGGTCGTAGTAACCTCAATATTTAGGCTTATATATTTGCAAGTCTTCAATGCAGTCTGTGACTTTTTTCAAATTTAACTCATTCTCAATAAAATTAAAATTACATAACTTTTTACTTTAGTTTTATCGTTTGGTCTAGATTAATGCTGCATAAATACAGTCTCGAAATATCCCGTGATTTGCACCTTGTTTTGAATTGTTGACATTAAAATAACCAAGTGCGACCGCGTGGTATTTCTGTGACAGTCGCCACAGCAGACCTTCAGTGCTTAGATATAATGTAGAAACTGTCAAATATTATTTTTATTCTTATCAAAATGTTATGTTTTATAAAAACTTACAATATTTATTTATTGATACAGTATATTTTAAATAAGTTGTTCCTGGCAAGTTCTTGTTTTCTGTCTTCGATGTTTTCAAGGCAGTTTCAAAGACAAGGGTCCTTTCGTATAACTGCCAAAAGTATAAAGATGTCAAAGCTCGCCAAGAACTCTGTTGAGTGTGTCAGGGACACCGCTGTTCATTAAGACACGAGTCTTAAAACATGAGAATCGTTAGAAAACATCAATTGCAATGAATTGTTACACATTTTTTGATATGAAAAAAAAAACGATATGTAGTTCAGTAAAATTGACTAAGACCAATGCTTTTTACAGTAAAATTGTAAAAGCATTCCGAGATTTCATTCACTTAGGCTAACCTATTCATCCCTGTGAACTACGTCATTCATTAGTAAAGGACTGTAACTACGTCATTCATCAGTAAAGGACTGTAACTACGTCATTCATCAGTAAAGGACAGTAACTACGTCATTCATCAGTAAAGGACAGTAACTACGTCATTCATCAGTAAAGGACTGTAACTACGTCATTCATCAGTAAAGGACTGTAACTACGTCATTCATCAGTAAAGGACAGTAACTACGTCATTCATCAGTAAAGGACTGTAACTACGTCATTCATCAGTAAAGGACAGTAACTACGTCATTCATCAGTAAAGGACTGTAACTACGTCATTCATCAGTAAAGGACAGTAACTACGTCATTCATCAGTGAAGGACTGTAACTACGTCATTCATCAGTAAAGGACTGTAACTACGTCATTCATCAGTAAAGGACTGTAACTACGTCATTCATTAGTAAAGGACTGTAACTACGTCATTCATCAGTAAAGGACTGTTTACCGACAAGGCTGCTTGAAATAACTAATATTATATTTGCAGATTCAGCACATAATAAGACAGTTCAGAACAAAACTTAGCTAAGTATTTCATGGAGATTGTCAACCCTCTAAAAATCTCAAACGGTTTGTCCTTATCACTAACAACATTGTTTTCACATTATTACAAAACAATACATCCGCTTGGCGTAAAGCAACGCATGTGTTTAAGCAAAACTTTGTAAACATCTTCGTAAATTTTGAGTAATAGAAGACAATTGATGTGAATATTCAGTTAAAAGCTCTTTTATTATAAAAAGACACAGTTTTTTTTTGTCTGAAATACATGACCATTTGAAAAAGAACTATATTTCACTCGAAAGAATTTCCCTTGAATGGATGTCTTAAAGTTAGGAGGGCATACGTAATCTCGTCCCGCTTCATACTCTTCTTCCAGTCTGAATAGATAAAATTTAGTTTTTAGCTCTTTTTTTTATAACCAGAGAGAGAGAGAGAGTTTCAGAACATACCAAACGTTTATACGTACATATACTGCGGCTTATTTTCAGCTGAAATAAACTTGATGATTACTGAAACAACAGGGAAAATAAGTCTGTGTTGAAATTGCTTCCAACTTTATGTAGAGGTTTTCCCCTTATCGTTTCAGTTAAGCAGCTATAGCGTGTAATTAAAAGTAAGCGCAGTAATATTGAAATACATTCCAGGAATTTTTATTTTCCTTCTCTGATAAAGAATACTTTATAGTGTTGTATACGTGAGCTGTATGGAATGAATACATCAGGAATCTTTATATAATAATGGCATAGAGTACACTCATTGGCAAATAAGTCTGTTTCTTTTTATGTCGTGTCTGTTTTCTGTACAGCAATTGAAATTTTCCATGTTTAATACACTTCATGTTCCATACTACATCTTCCTTATATTCAGTCAGCTTGGTTTTCAAGGGTGGCCATGTGTTCTTCCATCACAGCAGCGATCACATCCAGTGTTTTTGTCCATGCATCAGTGGTAAATTCGTTCGCATCGGTAACATCTTGTACAAGTTTCACAAACACACCGAATGCATCCTAAAATTGAGACAGTAATACCTTAATGGTTACAATATTAATTGATTAAACGAGTTATATACAATTGTGCGTTATACAAGAAAGTGTGTGCTTTCCTCTAATGTTTTTCATATTGATTTGAAACTCAAGTCTTTGCTACTAATAACATCCCGTCGTTTTTAGTCAGTAATTGAGCTGATAGGAGAAACTGAAGTAAAATGTTTTGAAGAATAAACACTTGGGCCTTGTATGCATGTTAGTTATTTTTTAATATTTCGGACAACTTAGGTTTCAGACTTTTGAACCGGGTCGGTGTGAAAACACAGTTGTTTACCTTCTTATATACATGTAGTTGTAAAGTATGCAAATAATAATAAGTTAAGATTTTTCGTTCACATGCATGTTTAGGTCCAAGTGATATTCCTTGTACCTATGGTTTTACCCTAAGAAAATAACCAATGTTAGACAGAGATAGATGGACAGATCAACAGAAAATTTTATAAGAACGATTACCCACCTTAAATTCTTGTATCCGTATATGTCGTCTGAAATGATTTGCCGCCTGTTTCTGTATCAATATTACCAAACACTCTTCATCGTCTAGATTATCAACAAATGAAGCCAAACCAAGTTTGAAATTCATGATGTGCGCGCGCAGCTTTGTTGACTTTCGTATTTCTTCGATTTCCATTCCATCGAATGTTTTGAATGCTGCTCTTATTTTTGGATAATTTTCGAACAACCTGTGAAATAAAAAACAAGAGGGCCATGATGGCCCTGGATCGCTAACCTGTGAACTTTGGCTGTGAGAATGCTGTTAAGGAGGTGATATTTGAGGGCAAATATAAGCAAAAATCTATTTTTAGATCTAGAGGCCATTTTGTGCAAAAGAGCAGAACAGTCAGAGCAATTTTAATAGTGAGGGCAAATAAAAGCAAAAAATCTATTTTTAGATCTGGTGGCCATTTTGTGCAAAAGAGCAGAACAGTCAGAGCAATTTTAATAGAAAGTATGTAAGGAAATTTCTGTAAAATTGGTCAGAAAATCACCTTGCACTTTGGATGGAGATGTTGTTTGATTTTTTCCCTATTTTTTAGCTTTTGCAGCCCTTAAGTGCAGTGGAGCAGAACGAATTGACAAATATAAAAAAGGGCATTATCAGGAAATTTTCTATAAATTTTGAAGGAAAATGGCTGAGCAGTTTTAGAGGAGATGTCATTTGAAGCCAGATATTGACGAAAATATATTTTTAGCTCTGGCAACCATTTTGTTAAATGAAGCGGAACCCTTTTTATCAATTTAATTAGAGGGCTCTGTAAGAAAAATTTCTGTGAAATTTGGTGGAAAATCACCATGCTGTTTAGGAGGAGGTGTTGTTTTAATTTTCTTTATTTTTAGTAGAAGGGGTTAGAGCGCTAGTACTCCCGATCCGGAAGCTGCTGGTTCGAATCCCACCTGGGGCGAGAGTCTCCAGTGCTATTCCACACTTTCCCCGCAAGTACTGGTTTAAACCCAGGAAGCTGTCATCGAGAGGGATTAATATAAGTTACAATAACTTGCTTCCCAATCGATGTAAAATAAATAACCAGAACTAAAAATTTGTAATGGAGCCAAACAGTTTGAGCAGTTTTAGAAAAGAGTAATATAAGGAACATTTCTGTCAAGGTTGGTTTAAATGGCAAGGTGGTTTTGGGGGAGATGTCATTTAAAGCCAAATATTAACAAAAATCTTTTCATAGCTCTGGCACCATTTTGATTAATGGAGCGGAATAATCTGAGCAATTTTAATAGAAGGCTAAGTAAGGAACATTTTTGTTAAATGTGGTGGAAAATTACCTTGCAGTTTAGGAGGAGATGTGTTTCAATTTTTTTTCTATTTCAAGCTTTTGCAACCCTTATGTGCAATGAAGCGAAACGGTTTGAGAAATTTTAGGAAAGGGCAATATAATGAACATTTCTGTCACAGTTTGCTTAAAATGACAATTTGGTTTTAAAGGAGATGTCATGTAAAGCTAAATATTGGTGAAAATCTATTTTTAGCTCTTGTGGCCAGTTTGTTCAATGGAGCGGAACCGTTTTAGCAATTTTAAAGAGGTCTATGTAAGAAACATTTCTATGAAATTTGGTGAAAAATCACCTTGCCGTTTACGAGGAGATGTCTTTTTTCTATTTTTAGCTTTTGCAGCCCTTAGAGCGGAACGGTTTGAGCAACATTAGAAATGAGCAATATAAGGTTAAGTTTGGTTAAAATAGGCGTGTGGTTTAGGAGATGATGTCATTTAAAGTAAAATGTTGACGACGGACACAAGGTGTTCACAATAGCTTACCCTGAGCATTTGCTCAGGTAAGCTAAAAACAAACCATTATTGTATTTGAATCTGCGAATCCGATGTCTTCACGGACGCTTTTCGAATATCAAAATGGTGAGTGTTTTATTCTTCTTTTCATTTTTGTTTGTTTGTCCAGTCAGTGTCACAATGTTGTCATGTTTGTTTCTTATCAGGAATGAGTTGCTCTGATGAGGCACATCTTTTCGTTAATAAAAAAACATTTTAAAAAATAAATACAACACCTAATGAATAATTCGATTCCGTTTGTTTTCCAGGAAGCAGCTAGTTTCTTCCAGTTTTCCCTCACGACATCTTTTTCCCTTTCCGTCAGTCCTGTCGTAGAATTGGTCGTGTCCATAACTTAACTGTCTTTTCTGAATAATAATAAGAAGAAAGCGACTGTGTAATTATTGAAATTAAAAAGAATATACATGTACAAGAATAGGCCACTGAAATCTTTCATTCCTGAATGAAAGTGCTGCTTGTCCCTAATATTGAGGTCTTTATCTAATACATCCATTGCCTTCTCTCTTACATAAAACTTCAGTCGTTCGGTAAATTAAAACACACACACACACACACACACATACGCGTTTATGGAGAAAAGTCACTACACAAACTACGACCCGGAATATGACTACAGTACCTTCCAGTAAACGTAGGCGAGTATAAATTTAACGCTGCATTGTATACACATTAAATGTAACCATTGTGGGTAAATCGTCTTGGAAACGATCAATACAAACAATTTTGATTTTCACCTGAAAATCACTACATGGTCACGTGATAGATATTATACACACATGAAAATGACTACCTGGACTAAATAAGAAACACACATGAAAATCACTACTTAATAAATTACACACAGGTAAATCACTACTTATTGAACTTTTATTTGATATGAAACTACTAACAGCAGGATATAACTAGTAACTAGTCATTAAAATTTGGGAAAAGAAACAACAAATTTTACAGGATAAAAATGGCAATTTCTTTACAGTTAGGATCGACAGTATAAAGCGTTCCTGATCTTAAAAATATCCCAAACACTAAAGCTTTTATTTCAATCTAGATGTCTAGTTTAGTTAAGTTTCTGTCATACTAATAAGTTACCATTTAAAGTAGTTTACCAATGAATCGTAGTACACAGTGCCGCAGCTAGTTTTAGCCAGCCAGTTGATACTGGTAGATAGAAAAAATAAATCACTGTAAACATGGTAAAAGACCGGCTGTCAATTCTTTTTACTAGTATAATTTCAACTCAAATCAAAATTATTACTTATCATTTTTGTAACATAAAATGTCATTTATGAGATTAAAAGTCAAACATTTTTTTCTTTCGGAGAAATTGGCGGTTTTTAATCTGGTTGGATATCTAGGAAAGCTGGTAAGGTAGACTGACCGCTGGGATATGATCTTCGTTGGTGTTAAAAACGTGCAAACTGGTTCTGTTTCGCCTTGATAAAATTACTGTTATAGTTATACCTACAAAAATGTTTTCCGCCTCGGATCATTTGATGTTGGTCCTAAGAAAACGTTTCCATGTATATTTTATATTAACATTTGTGCGATATTTAATACATACTGCCCTGCGTCATAACAACCATATTCCAATCATGTTGTGTGTAACTTCTACCGTAAAGACAAAATATTTAATTGCCAAAACGTTGCGAAACAAACTTAAAGGCCTAAGTTTGATATTTTTTAACGGCCGCCGCTAACTGATATGAAGCATGCAAAGGTCACTTTTTCGATAATTGTAAAATTCAGAACAACATTTTGACATTGTGACAACAGTGATACGGAAGACGCACAAACATTAATCGATATTTACTTAATAATATGCTTTTATAAATCAGTTTTTATACAGCTCAGTCGCAACAACTGCCTTGCCAACTCCGATCACAATCCAATAAGTAACCCGAGCTGGCCACTTAAGCCCATAAAAACGGGTTCTAGGTCGACATTGTGCGAAACGATTTTCTTCAAATCTGTCATCTAGTGAAAAAATTATAAATCGATTTATATGTATACGCAAAGAAAAAAAACATATTTCTTTCAAACGATGAAAAGGAGCCTATTTATGGGTAAAACTCTTGAATGCACAGCACTTACCCCTTTATTTCTATTTGGGAATTACTAGTACCGTTGCCAGTCTTACTTAAAGGCTATCACTGTCTCTGTCACAATTTTGCAACATCCCTGCCGTGTGTTTGCGTGTGTCTATCATTGAAACTCGCTACATTAACCTTGAAATATTCCAAGAAATGAACGTAAATGTACTCAGTGTGAACGAAATGAAATAGAAGATGAATACCATTTTTTCATTATCTGTCCGGCATACACAAATTTAAGACAACGATACATCCCAAGATATTACCATAGACGACCAAGTATGTATAAATTTTTAGAATTACTTAATTCCACTTATGTAAAAATTTTGAATAAATTAGCAATATTTTATAGAAAATATTTTCAAACAAGAGTCGATAATTTAAACCGTGTTGAGCAATGTAATACTAAGTGTAAGCTAGTGTATGACTGTCCGTTTGTTTAGATAAATGTAATTATACTTGTTCGCATACATGTGCATTATTTTAATTTTCGGCTAATTAAACAGTAAGCATATACTTTACTTTTATTCCCTTGCCTACCTACATATCTTACTTTTCGTTTCGGTAAGTTATGGCAATAATATGGCAGAAGTAATCTAAAAACAAGAAGTTCCTTAGTATAATCCCTTGCTTTTTCTCTTTCGTTAAGGGTTTGTCACCAAATTACTTTCAATATTGGTTTAACTTGTTGCTATGTCTCCGTTTGTATTTAAAATATTATAAAGTTAAAAAAAAAACAAAAAAACAAAAAAAAAAATTAATAATAATTATATATAATAGTATAAATAAGTTTCTCTGGGCAGGGTATTCACTAGCCTTCACTGGTTTATTGGTAAATATTTTCATTCATGTATTTGTGTTTTCTTATCCTTTTCTTTTGCAAATAAGTGTACATGTTCCTGTGTTTACATTTCTATGTTTTATATTGGAAATGTTTTATTCCCGCTATTACTAGCGCATGTTGTAAATAGTCAGTTACAGACGAGGAAATCTTATGAGTTCAAGTCTTATGTAAATGAAATTTTGTTCTGTTCTGTTCTTTTCTTGAAACGCACCATCAAAATGACTACAGTGCATTTTGGAAAGTCACGCATATATTCTTGTATAACGTACTGTACCGGCCCAAACCACATGACCAACGAGACTATATAGTATTAAGTAACATGATGTGAGCATTTAACAACAAAATAAATGTACACGAAATGACTACCTGGACTTTAATTAGAAACATACATGAAAATCCCTACTTATTGAAATTACAGACAGAAAAATCACTATTCTTCTTGAACTTTGATATGATACATACTTCTAACAGCATGACATTTAGGGGATTTTTCCTTTTCACCTTCTAGATTGGAAACTATTCATTAAAAAATCGGAAAAGGAAATAACATATAGTAAGTTCAGGTAGACTAAATAAAATAGTATAAAAAGACAGGCTGACAAAATTTCTGGCCAGTATTATGTTATATTTTTCCATCTCCAAGCAGTATTGCTACTTATTACTTTTGTAACATAAAATGGCATTTATAAGGTCCGAAGTCAAGCACTTTCCTAAAGAGGTAAAATGTTTTAAAATACAAAAAAAGACCAAACAGACATAAAGTAAATAACATTTATCTAATAAATAGCCTGTCAACCTTTCCGTATAGTCAAGATGATTGTCTATCAAATATATTGTTCTTGTACTTGAATACCTTTTTGAATACAAATTGCAGACGCTAATCGCTCTATTAATTTTTTGTAAATACCAGTACATTTGCTAGTCTGACCTAAACTATCATCATTGCTTCTGTCACAGTTTTGCTACATCCTTGCACTACCTTATGAATTACACACAGTAAAGTCACTACTTCTTGAACTTTGATATGATAAATACTGCTAAAAGCATGAAACAGCTACTTCTAATTTTTGTAACATAAAATAAGATTTATTAGGTTTGAAAAGGAAACACTTTTCTAAATAGATGAACGTTTAAGAATACCAAAACAGACCAAAATAAAAGGAAGTAAATAGCATTTAAAAATTAAAATAGCCTTTTAACCTTTGCGTATAGTCGATAGTCTATCAAATACATTGTTCCTGTACTTTTTTGAATGATAGATTATTTGTGTATTTCTTGAATACTCATTTTAAATACAAGTTGTAGATGTTTAAATTTGGGAATGAAACTTTTCTAACCAGGAAATAGAAATTCTCAGTTTCTTTCTGGTTGGGGAAACGTTTTTATCAAAACAATGAAAATACTGAAAGCGTCAACTTTAAGCTTGAATATATTAAAAACAATAATGGTTTGAAAGTTTGCCCATCCAACGTGTTCTTTCCGTCCCGGAGGCCATGTCGCAATGTACATAAAGTAAGTGTTTCCTTTCCTGATTGGGAAAATTTTCAATCAATATTTCCCTATTGGGAACATGAAAAGGGAAATCCCTACTTTCCCTATCGAGAAATGTTCAGGACTGCAAATACTAACGTATATGATTAAGAACGTGTATAATATTATAGACCAGATGTATACTGATAAAAATTGTGTATCTGAAAGAAAATTAGTCTGATTTGTATCCGCTGCAATGTTTTTCATGGATTGATTAGTTCGGGGACATTTTTTTTTTCATTCTACAAGTCCTTTTAAATCCTATGCAGCTTTGTAACAAGTAAAGTTACAAGGATATTTTGTTCTGTGTCTCCTATCTTGATAGATTTATTGCTATCGATACAACTAATAAAAACATTATTTGTCTCGAATTATTTGTTGTTCGTCCTATCGGCACGGCTTCTTACGTTTGTTTATGTACACTTATTGCTGACATTTGCTATTACATACAGTCATGCGTCATTACACATGATGAGATACTTCAGGCCTTTGTGTGTAACTCTTACTCTAAAGTAAATACAGTTAATTGTGAAACGTTTAAAACACACTTTAAGGCTTTAGTTTGATTATATTTATATCTTATCGCAGCAGCTAACTGAATAGAACATGCAAAGGCCACTTTTTCTCGACCTGTGAAAAATTAAAAACACACATTGTGACATCAGTGATTGAAACGCCCAGATATTTATCTCTATTTAATTCATGATATACTTTTCTGTATCCGTTTACGACGGCTCAGTCACAACCACCGATGACATCCAATGAGTGACCGGAGCTGGTCACTTAGGAATATAGACGGGTTTTAGCTCGGCATGGCTCGGAATGATTTTCTCCAAATCTGTTATCTAGCAGAAAAATTCTAATCAACTCTTGAATGTGCAGCACTTAAAACTTTATTTTTACTTTGGAATTACCAGTACCTTTGCCAGTCTGACCTAAACCACCAACACTGTGCTACATACTTGCCATGTCTGTGCGTGTGTAAAAAGATAATTTAAACTCGCTACAGTAACCTAGAAACAAACCAACAAAATCACTACAGTACATTTGGGAAAGTCAATTGACACGCTCTTGTGTAATGTGTATACAGTTATGTGTACACTTGTTATGTGTACAAGTATCAAGAATCAGACTGCAATCCAACCTCCCAAGAGTAAACACCATTCGGTTAAAAGGAATGTGTTCGTTGTAGAGGGGTTGTTATTCTCGGGAGGTTCAACCAATCTTCAATATTGAACTTTTCAGCTCGAAGTATTATCATTGTTATGATGGCTTGCAATCAAATAGGATGACTATAGTCACTCTACTGTCTTTAAAATCTTCATTTATGTATATACTTTTTCATTAGAAGTCTTCATAAAACTTATATTTTTTTACATTGGACCTTTTAAATTTGGTTTGACAAAATGCCTACTTCTGTGATGTATGACGCTGACGTACAAGCAGAGATTATCATATCTTATTAGTTTGGAAAAAGCAGAGTATAAATACATATTACCACATATCAAACCCAACAGAACATTAATGAAAAAAATCCAAACGTCAAACTGCTGTATTCAGTTTTAATGAGCTATGATTTCTCACATTTCGATGTCTGGTATTGTCTGTGAATCAACAAACAACCTTGCACACCGTAATAAGAATACCTGAAAGTTGACAAACAAACTGCTTCAGCATTTCACGTCGGTATTTCAAGTATGTTTAATTTTAAAACCGTAGGGTGTTTGTAGCCTTATGATTTTAGACTTGACACATGCGCACATTCGCTGAAAATACCTATTCAGTTTTTTTTTTTTTGTGAAATCCCGGAAATATCCAACTCGTTATTTTTCTTACGTTCCCGGGAGGGTTTCATTTGTCACTGGGGAGAAACTGCAATGTCGTGGCTCCATTGCGAGAGGTGTCACTCGAGAGAGGTAAAAATGCTCGGATTGCCAACGGGGGAGATCAAACTGTCCTTTTAAAAAGGGCGGGAGAGGTGACGTTCTGGGAGGGTGGACTGTATTCTAGAAACTCTGCAGTATTAAGTCATGATTTGAGGTGTTTAAGAACAACAGTAGCTTTCTAAGCCGGAGGATAGAGGGTTACACTGAATACCGAAATAGACATTATTACCGAAATATACCGAAATAGATATTCGACCACCGGAATAGACCTATTACAGTGAAATAAAGTAAATAAATGCAAAAAAAAACTTTGTTGTGTGAAAGATACTGACATTAAGAGTGTATTATGAATACTGTAAATCAAAATATTACTTGATTAATACGTATTTTGTGCTTTTGGGAATTAAATGAAATAGGTGTCGTAAGATTTTCGATGTGTGACATTTACACAACAGACTTAATAAAGATTATATATATATAAAAAAGAATGATTATCATACGTCTGTTTTTGAATGATGATTAAATGACTAGCTTTTTTTAAAAATCAATAACGTATGCTTCTCCTAAATTTCAACTGATTAAGTCCAACATCTAGCGCATCTGAATAAGAAATATATAGCGTTATACATTATACGATGAATATAACAAAAACAAAAAATCATGTAATGTTTCAGAGACTGTTCAATGAAATATTTCAACATATAAAAATAAGTTCGTTGCAGACTACAAATATTTCGAAAGAACCGAAATAACTGATCTAATATCATACATTAATTAATCAGTTGGATATTTAAATTAATTAATTAATTTAATTGGAGTAGTTATGTCTGGTGAGAAGATATTCAAAAGTTTGTTAATGCTATTCTAAAATTTTATCTGTTGTAAAATCATGATGATTTACAAATTCAAAATTTATACAATTTTCCACTAGTACTGGAACATAAAGTTAGAAAACAGTCATCTTTATCGCCTATAACTGTTTCAAAGCACGTGCCTCATAACAGGCTCTAATGAAACCTTTCCACTTCAAGATATTTTAAATTCCTTTGGTAAAATGTAATTTCTATTGTATATCAATGATTTATTTCATTTGTGTTACTTAAAATCAGGTTATTTATGAAATCCAGGTCGATTCCGATTTATATCCTTAAGCGCATTTTATTTTGCAACTCGCTGATTTTCTTTCTCTTTTAAACTCTTTCCACTCAAAGATACTTCACATTCCTTTGGTAAATATATTACTTCTGAAGAAAATAAATGAAAAATTACTTTTGTATGACTTAAATTCAATTCATTTATGAAATACAGGCCGATTACGGCGTATATCTGTATGCACAAATTTTCCGTAACTTGCCGATTTTTTTTCTCTTTTAAACTCTTTCCACTCAAAGATACTTCACATTCCTTTGGTAAATATATTACTTCTGAAGAAAATGAATGAAAAATAACTTTTGTATGACTTAAATTCAATTCATTTATGAAATACAGACCGATTCCGGCGTATATCTGTATGCACAAATTTTCCGTAACTCGCCGATTTTCTTTCTCATGTAAAATCTTTCCACTCGAAGAAGTAGGTATAAACTGTGGGGTGGGGGACCAGGGGCACAACTAGATCGTACTGTTACTCTTTACACGTGCGTTGAATGCACGGATGACTATTTCAAGTGAATGGAATTGAACTATAAAGACAGGAGCGGATGTGGTCCAGTGGTAACGCGCTGGACTGGTATACCAGGGGTCTCGAGTTCGATCCCCCGCTCCTCCACTAACATTACTAATAGTCTTTCGAATCAGACGTTAAACCGAGGTCCGATGTATCAGTGCTATACACCGAGCATGTAAAAGAATCAGGGGTGTCTCTGGAATGGGATGCTTTCTGTATCTTGCACTACCCCAACAACATAAAATAACTAATCTCTTCAGGGTGCGTCGGTCATATGGGCTACCGGTACCGACGTTAAATAAGCTTAAATAGATAGATACCGTTTTTCATTTAAATGGGGTCTGTGAACACCTCTGTGTTTTACAAATCATGATGCTTTCTAGCTTAAAAATGTTCATGTATATGTAATTTTATAATTGTGTATAATTGTAAATAGAATTAAGTGAAATGCACTTTATAATGTAAGGCTAGTTACTTACGAAAACGTAACGATTCGCCACAATAACGATTCGACAACAACGATTCGCCACAAGTTCATATAACGATTCACCATAAAGTAATAACGACCCGCCACAAAGAAATAACGATTCACCACAAAGAAATAAACACAATATTCTTTGTTGTACTTATGTGTTTTGTTTATATTTGTTTAGTAATTTGCTGAAAATAAATATTTTGAAAAAGAAATTTAGGTTTATAATTGCTTTATTATTTTCTGTGATTTTTAAATTAATTTGAAATAAAGCTTAAATATTTGCTAGTAGTGGAATTGGCAGTTGGTAATCTAATTACCTTTTAAAAGTATTTGTCAACCTTGCTACGTGGAGTAATATATTTTGTCTTCTAGATATTTTAGTGAAGCTACTGAAAATATTAAATAAAAATAAATCCGGTTTTAACTATTTATTATTTCGCTATCAATTAATTCAATCAATATCAAACAGTTAATTACTAAAAGACAATAAGAACTTTGTATTAAACAATCATAAAAGAAAATGTTTATTAAGTGTATGTGTTCTGTTTTTAACAGGCGTGAACAACATCACAAAAAAGATACAAGTTAAAAGAACGTGATGTAGATTTTTATATATATTACATAAATTATCAAATTTTTCTTTTTGATTAATGCGCAAATTAATTTCAAAATCAAAATAGGTTATTTTCGGGTTTTTTGTTTTTTCTGTGTGTTTTTTGTTGTTGTTGAATTTGATGATGATGCTGGTACTGCTTTCATTTGAAGCAGGGCCATAAAGAGGCTGAACTCCAGATTTGATATAAAAATTTTTTTTTTACTTAAATTAAATATCTAGATGCCGTGAGATTATAACAACATGTTATTTTACTTCAAAACTGATTATAAATTCAAAATAGAACAAAAAATATATTCGCTTCAGCCGGATTTGAACTCTGGACCCTCATGTTAACAAAATATTAACAACGCTTTAACTGTCACCACTATCGCCGCATGTGAATAACTATTGTTTACTTTAAATCTTATACAATATAGTTATACCGTCGCGTTACGGTATAGCACTATGAAAGGAAAAAAATCAATTTATAATGTGATTACCTGACTTATTTTTTGTCAGTTAGTCAGTTTTTAAGCATTAATCATAAATATCACAAGGAATTTATAATACAAGAAAACTTTCTTTTTTGTGTCATCTGGAGCACAGCCCCTTTAATTCTCGTTCAAATAACCTTGTCATCTATATTGGTGTAGGTGTTGATTGATATTGTATTTAACTGTATTCTTTATCTTTATTACTCATGAAATGTCACAGTAGGATTGCCTGCTAGGGTGCTTAATCCATGACGTAAGATCATATTTCTATCTGAAAGACGCTAAGCTATTTGAATAACCATGTCATTAATTATGGAATGCGGGTTGAGACATGCCACTTGCTTCTTGCCATTTGCCACTTGCTACTTGCCACTTGCTTCTTGTGATTTTAACAGTCGGTTTGTTTCTCAATCACCGACAAAAAGAGCGGGAAATATACAGTAAGATTTGTACTTTCGGCCATAAAGCAACTATGTCGTAACTGTTAGCCATTTCTTTATGAATCCACGTAACCATGTCAAGTTTCGTTTTCATACATTGAAAAGGGATCCAATCAAAGTATAGCAAACGGCCAATAGCAACTAGCAAGTGGCAAGTAACAAATAGCAAGAAGCAACTAGCAACACACAAGTAGCAAACAGCACGTGACAACTAGCAAGTTGCAAATGACCAATAGCGAGTGGCAAAAAGCAGCTGGCAGGTAGCAAGTGGTAACTAGCAAGTATTAATTAGCAAATGGCAAATGTCAACTAGCAAGCGGCAAGTGGCAAATAGCAACTGGCAACTAGCAAGTAACAACTAGCAATACGATTACCGTGTTTAGTTTATCAGACTCACATTATTTTACATCGATTGTGATTCAAATTCTTACAAATTAGATTCATAACGCTCGATGTCTGCTTCCTGATTTCCATACCGACATTCGGGCAGCGTGGAGTAATGTGAAGATCGTGAGACAATCTCGCCTCTGACGAGATTCGAACCCACGACTTACGGATCCGTAACCCTGCGCTCTATCCCTGGATCACGGTGCCTCTTCCATTACATGTAAAATATTATTTAAAAATTGTCTACATTTTCAGTCGGTCTAATTCGAAAAAAATACATAAACGATTTGTTATGCACAACACTTTCTTTATGAAATGATTCAATCACGTAACAATATCCGGTTCGTTTTCACACAGTAAAAAGCGATCCAGTAAAAGTATAACAACAAGCAAGTAGCAAAAGCAACTAACAAGTGACAACTAGCAAGTAGCAAGTAGCAAATGGCAAGTAGCAACTGGCAACTAGCAAATAGCAAGAAACAAATGGCAAGTAGCAACTAGCAAGTGGCAAATGGCAAGTAGCAATAGCAAGTTGCAAATGGCAGATATCAAATGACAAATAGTAAGTGGCAAACTGCAACTGGCAAGCGGCAATTAGCAACTGGCAACTAGCAAGTGGCAAATGGCATGTCCCAACCCGCATTCCATACATTAATATAGGTGTTGATTGGACGATTTTTATTAAATGTGTCATATAACAGTAGTAACGCCCACAAGGTGTGTTTTAGCCATGACTTATGATCAAAGCTAATAATCATATATTACTGGTAATTTATTTTTTGTTTTGATAATGAACAAAAGTACCTTACGTACAAGAGATATGAACTGAACGTTTATAAAATTAATGTTAAATCTATTTGATACTTATGTGGCATCAGTTTTACATTATTCTTGTGAGATATAGTGATTTGATAGGGCAGAAAATATAGAAAGAGGAATACCGTCGGGGGCGGGGTGGAATTCAGATCAGTGACCTCTTGAAAAGGCGTTCATATATATACGGGCCAGTTTGAGTGATCTAAAAAAAAGTGGTGTATGGTAAAAAAAATGTATATTTACTTCAAAAATGTGTAAAAATATATACAGTAAAGGTTTTATTTCATAAAAAAGAAATTATAAATGTAGAAATAAAATATAATCAACGCATCGAAGATTCGACTTTCCCCTTTACCTTTACTTTCCCCTTTACTTAATAAAGTCAATTGTTGTTCACAGACGTTGTATATATCTGTGTAGGTATATCATTCATCGGTGAGATTAAGGTGTAAAAACGTAATCAATTTAAGGACGTGGACTTCTTTCTACACTGATATCTAAGTTCCTTGACAGTGGTTTTTAACTTTAAACTAACATTCATATAATGGAAAAAAAACAACGTAGATATAACTGTTTACACGTTTCGTTTCAGTTTCGTCAGATGTCGCTTCAGGAATTTTATGGGCGAATCTGTCCAAAAATTAATTGCTTGGATTGATGTACCTGTTAGATTTCATGCTAAACATAATGCCACACAATGACTGCAAAACACTTTCAAACCATTCAAAATTCAGTTGTATAAAAGTTGTTTTGCATATTTCACGGATATGCATTTATTTGTGGTTTATTATTTCGGGAAAAAGTAGTCAGAAGAACACCTTTTAATCTTCTAGTCCCTTGAACGTTCTTATGTATATATGCATTGTATATAGCTTTATAAAGTAACGGTAACGTTGTCAGCTGGAATGGCTGTGCTCATAATTAGAGGTCTTTTCTTTTTCATTTTTCTTTGTTTCAATGTTTTTTATACTACACCCCAGGTTAACATTTACCGATTCCGGTTGTACACAAACTTTTCTATGCTCCACTTATGCTTGGAGAGTTACCAGGTGGTAAATTGTTGGTGAAAATGCATTTGGATAAAATGCAAACCTAACGAGAAAGTACAAGAGCACATATGGAAGGTGTGAACCGCACGAATCGGCTATAACAAAAATAAAGAAGCAAGCAATCATTTTGAAAAAAAAAAATGTTACTGTAATCAAATTTCACATGATCACTCAATCGGTTGGTATATGTATTGTCTTAAGTTACCAGTGAATTTCTCATTTTTTCTGAGGCTCTTTTCGTCAGGGTCTGATCAAACAAGAATGTGAATGAATGAAATAGTTGATAAACACAGATGAAGTTTTAAGCTTTACTATTTCTCTCTGAAGAAACTCATGCAACTTTCCATCACAGATACATCTGTTTATTATATACCAAAGCTGTCTATAGAAAAAATAGCCCACTGTATCTTTGCCTTTTCTATCACCATTTGATATACAACAACTGCCATAAAGGACATCTGATGGAATTAGAACTACCAGAACAACCATAGCAAAAGTTACAAACACAGATTTCAATTTAATCATCTTATTCAAACAATTATTCAATAAGTACACGCTATAACAATAATAATTAAAGTAAAAGGAAGTTTAAGAAGACAGTAAAAAAGTAAAATAAAAAAAATAAATCTAAGTATGTGATTGATCTCCAGATTTTTTAACTAAGGTAAACGTTGTACAGTCCATGCACTCAAGGGATCATCTTGATGGATTTAAAGACCACGTATATGTACATTTTCTTAAACAAGTGGGCCATGATGGCGCTATACACTCAGCTGATATCATAGACTTGAGGATATGGTCAAAACATCACAATCACGATCATTAAAACAGAATTATGAGAAAAATTTACTTGAAATAAACTTCAAAATAACTTCAAATAAAATCATCTGCAAGACACTTTGTCAGCAGAATATCATGAAGTTTCATGTTGATACATGATTTTATGCTCTGGACAAAAATAAGAATGAACAAGACCTGTTCGCAGGCAGCACGCTCCACTTTTCTCAGTGCTGGATAATAAATTATAAGCGAAGTCAAACAAGAAGCCCAAGTGAAAAAAAATCGAGAGGGGGAGGGTAAGTAGCTAGTCAAATAAGTAGAAAATCTAATAAACAAAAAAATGGAAAGGGGGGGAGGGGGGGGGTTAATATGGTGGGGAGGTAAGTAGAGAGAGGGGGTTCCCATGCACTGGGGAGTCAAGTACTTATGTATTTAAAAAATATAATGGAAAAAAATTTGGTGGGTGAGATGGAGTTGGTGCGGGGGAGTACTGACCCATCTCATGTAAGTTAAGTTTATTTCAAAGCTTAAGTTCTTTTCCAATACAGGAGAAAAAAGATTTTTTTTAAAAAAATGAGGAGGGGGGGGGGTCCCATACATGGGTGTGTGTGTGGGGGGGTGGGGGTACCTACATATTTAAAGAAAAAAGATAATTATAATGAAAAAAATAAATATTAGGGGTGGAGGTAATGACCATGGGGGGGGAGTGGGGGGAAGGAGTAGTCACTTCATACCTACATATTTAAAAAAAAAATAAAAAAAAATGCAGGAGGGGGGAGGGTAACACTGGGGTTGGGGTCCCGTATATTGTCAGGAGGTGTCAAGTACTTAAATATTTAAAAAAAACAAAGATAATCATAATGAGAAAAGATATGGAGTGGGGGTTAATGCCGGGGGGGGCCGGGGCGGAGGCTGGAGAATACTTACCCATCATATGTAAGTTAAAGTTTATTTCTAGGCTTAAGAAGTTTTCTTCTCTATATATAAGCAAAATCAAGTGACCCCTTTGGTGCGACTAACTTTGACCCAAGGAACATAGGTACCAATAATCATTGCAGGGTGCTGGTGATCAAGTATTCAAAGATTGAATGAATCTTTGACACTTTTTGAGAAATGGACATTTACAAAAAGGTTAATGAAGAAATTTTAAGTTGAAAAAAGGTGCCTAATTTTGCAAAAATAAATTTGAGGGTTATCTGCCCTTGTGAAATGGTGTCACATTTGGATAGTGAACATGTAGCTATTATAGTTTCTGAGAAATGGACCTAAACAAAAATGTTAACCAATGCTGACGCCAATGAGGGGGTCATGACAAAAGCTTCACTTTTTTTCTTCGAAACTCCAAAATGATGGAAAAGAAATATTATAGTACATAAGCAAAATACTTATGGTGTTTCAAGTTGATACCTCCAATACTTTTGGAGCTATGTTCCATACAAAAAATAATCATGACAAATTACAAAAGGCAAGATCTCCAATATCATGCAAAAGGAGTTATGGTTCATATATACAGCGCTTCTCAACAAAAACATCTATGACGTGGGCTTAGCGCAAAACGGTCGTAACTGACATTTTTAAAAAAAAAATGTTTTTCTTTTTTCCTATTATTTTAAAGGTGTCTTTTACCTGTGAAAAAATTAACATTTAT
Source organism: Cyclina sinensis (assembly GCA_012932295.1). Classification (NCBI taxonomy): domain Eukaryota; kingdom Metazoa; phylum Mollusca; class Bivalvia; order Venerida; family Veneridae; genus Cyclina; species Cyclina sinensis. The sequence continues at coordinate 41,194,411 of JAAONU010000011.1, forward strand.
ATCTGCACAGAAACCTGTTAAAATAGTCAGATGGCATAAGATTGTATCAGACTGCTTTAGTGCAAAACCGTCGTAACTGCAGTTGCGACCGTTTTGCATCTAAAAATAGATGTAAATGAACTGAGAGGGAAGCAACTAATTTTTATACATATGACCTCATCACTGACATAAGTGATGATGTTATTGTATTTTGTTTATTTGACCTTGTCCTTACTGTTTGGTCACACATGTTGCTTAAAATGTAAGAAAAGGAAAGAAATTGGCAAATGACTAAAAGCTATAATTTGAAATAGTGATTATCCATGAATATAACAAAGAAGTTGATAAAATGAATCTTAAAAGATTTGCAGTTACTTTATGGAAATATGTATGAATTTAGATAACTCTATTTGATATTCATTATTACCTATTTATTATATGGATCCATCAGTTAAACTTCAGGTTAAAGCAAAATGCATTTTGAATAAAAATATGCTTTGTATCAAACTGTATGTTTATAGGTCTGTCAGTTCAGACTTTTTATAATGGTAAACAAAATACTTATTTTGCACCCTAGTAAATGATAGACCTTATTCGAAACTTCCTTTACATACACAATTTCTAATGTTAAGAAAAAATGAACATAGTTAAAGGAACTCTTCATCAAGGGCAGGGTTCATTTAGAGGGAATGGCCGACAATGTGTCACATATGCTTTGACAGCTGCTTTTTGATAATGATTATGAGCACATCATTAGAAGTGGCATTAGCTTTAGACTTCTTGAACCAGTGTCTGATCTTATGATGAATATAGTTTGTTAAGGTTAGTGCACACCTTCGATAATTGTATAAATTCAACCTCTGACAACTGCACCAGGGAATCAATTCTTCGGCTCTGTGGTGAGAGCGTTGGTGTGTCAGGCAGGAGATCAGGGTTCGAATCCTGATCTAGGTTGTGTATTCTAAGATGCACTGCATCTTTCTGTTATGAACTCTCATGTTTGTAAGATGGGGGCTCGTCTTGGATGACCTGTCCTATACTTCGTTGTAAAAATTGATTCTAAAATAGAATCTTTCAAAATTTCTGTCTGATCCATTGATTTACAAAATACACAATACCATTCGTCATCATAAATGATGACTTTCTCAAGAGGGGATGTGTTACGGTCTAGTGCACACCATCGATATTTGTATAAATACAACCTCTGGCAACTGTATCAGGGAATCGATTCTTTGGCTCAGTGGTTAGAGCGTTGGCGTGTCATGCGGGAAATCGAGGTTCAAATCCCACTCTGGGTTGTGTGTTCTTTGATGTGTTGCATCTTTCTGTTATGAACTTTCATGTTCGTAAGAAGTTGCAAACTTTACATGGCAGATGATGCAATAACAAAGGCAAATTGTGTTTTTGGTGTAGGTTCTGATTCAGATGACAGTAGCTACAGATTTGAAGAAGCAGTTAGTCGCCATTAGACCTTGGGCAACAGTTCGAAACGTCTTTGGGACAATAGTTTTGACTGTTCCCCTAAAACACACATGAAATAACTGTTTTATTACCTAATGCTCTATATAACTGTTTAAACACCTAATATTCAATACAATTTGACCAAATCAAGATTTTTTTCACCAGTTGTTGGCTGAGGACTGATCATCATACGTAAATGCTTGGTTTGTTTAGGCTAAAAGCCGGTACAGATCCAACACCCAACTCGGGTACAATAAAAATATGAAATGGAATTAAATGGACGTAAAGTGTCGTCAGGGTCCTTGAAAAACATACATGTATTCAATTATAGTAACTTTCACTTTATAACATCCTATTGCGCATCCTATTGTGCACAATGAAAGCATATGATTGGTTCAAAAGTCAACTATGAAACAGTTCAAACTATTGCCCAGTCAAATGTTTGAACTGTTGCCTGGACCTGAATAAATTGTTGCTGGCATATTTGAAAGATGGAAAAAATGCCAGGAAACAAGCAAAAATAATGAATTACAAGTTATATAGAGCATTAGGTAATAATAGTATTTTCACTCTCAAAATCTAGATCAGTATTAAATTTTGCACTCTCAACAGCTACATCGGGCTTTTCTCTTTCAACACCTACATTGGTCTTTTTACTCTAAACACCTACATCAGTATTATCACTATCATTACCTAAATACGTATTTGCACACTCAACACCTACAATGGTCTCTCCACTTTCAACACCTAAATCTGTATTTTCACTTTCAGCACCTACATCAGTATTTTCATGCTCAACACTTACTTCATAATTTTCACTCCAACACCAACATCAGTCTTTTCGCTCTCAACACCTACATCAGTATTTTCACTATCAGCACCTACATCAGTATTTTCACTCTCAACACCTACATCAGTATTTTCACTCTCAAAACCTACATCAGTATTTTCACTATCAGCACCTACATCAGTATTTTCACTATCAGCACCTACATCAGTATTTTCACTCTCAACACCTACATCAGTATTTTTACTATCAGCACCTACATCATATTTCACTCTCAACACCTACATCAGTATTTTCACTCTCAACACCTACATCAGTATTTTCACTCTCAACACCTACATCAGTATTTTAACTCTCAACACCTACATCAGTATTTTCACTCTCAACACCTACATCAGTATTTTCTCTCTCAACACCTACATCAGTATTTTCACTCTCAACACCTACATCAGAATTTTCGATCTCAACACCTTCATCAGTATTTTCACTCTCAACACCTACATCAGTATTTTAACTCTCAACACCTACATCAGTATTTTCACTCTCAACACCTACATCAGTATTTTCACTCTCAACACCTACATCAGTATTTTCACTCTCAACACCTACATCAGTATTTACACTATCAGCACCTACATCAGTATTTTCACTCTCAACACCTACATCAGTATTTTCACTCTCAACACCTACATCAGTATTTTCACTATCAGCACCTACATCAGTATTTTCACTATCAACACCTACATCAGTATTTTCACTATCAGCACCTACATCAGTATTTTACTATCAAGACTGCTATTACCAATAACATTGCTACTTTCATCATAATGACTGTCATCTACTAAATAACTGTTAGTACATCTAAGGATCTTATCACTGTTGTCCAATTCAGATAGAACTGCTTCAACTTTACTACTTATATTATCCAAGTCTTCAGCTCTGGAGCTATTAATTGCTTTTTCAAATCTGTAGCTATTGTCATCTGAATCAGAATCTACAACAAGAGCAAATTTTGCCTTTGCTATTGCTTCATTGCCATGTAAAACTTTCAACTGTATTAACCATCAGACACTGGTTAAGAAAGGCTAAAACTAATGTCACTATCTGTTGTATTTTCACTGATTTTGATTATGTTTTGTGTAATAGGCTTAGCAATGGCAGCAATTTCAAAAGGAGTGGGTTGTTCCAAATTTAGAAAGGAAGCACTGAAGATGCCAAATAAAGTTACACAAATTAAAGATATATATTTGTGTTCCTTCAGATATGCTGTGCCATCTGGGGCTAACATACCTAAATCATTTCTGCTGTGCAAGTCAAACAGATAATAACAATCTACATTTTTAAGGATGTTGGTAGAATAACAATGTTCAGACTTTCCTATAGTCAATGAACAACCTGTCATCACATGAGCTTTCATAAGAGAATCAACAGCATCATTTAAAGAATGGAATAGGGCACTAGTTGAATAAGTCTGTAAGGTGCAATGAGGAAGACTAGATGTTGTTGCAACTGTTGCAGGAATGTTATCAATGTTAAGATAATTGACTTCAGTTTCTCCAATCAAGGACACAATCATAAAGATTATCTCCATTAATTTTGTTAAGATCTAGTCAAAGTCTTCTGATGCCCATAATCTTGGAGGATATTTTTGGCTTTCAAAAACAGCTGTCAAAGCATTTGTGACACACTGTCGGCCATTCCTCTAGAGGAACCCTGCTCTTGATGAAGAGTCCCCCCAACTATGTTCATTTTTCTTAAATATTAGTTATGTAACACTTTCGACCTTTTCTATCATTCTAGAAACACTGTCCTAATTCCTTTAGCTGTTATTCTGGGACAATTGAGGGCTGAGTGTTTACCAGTTACAAGAGCAAAATGTAAACCAACAGATAAATGACAGACCTTTTATTGTTAGTTTGTTGTGTATACTGAAGAAGTACTTTGTGCCTTGCATTATACAGAATGAAGTAAACATTGCAGATAATTAAATTTTATTATTTCATTCTTTTCCTGTGTTAGATATCAGCTTCTCAATGCTTGACATTACAGATAATCCATTTGTAACCTTAATTAAATGCAATATTTCTGAGTAATTATTTTTTACATATGAAATAAGAAACTTAAAAAAAAAAATTAGCAGTTAAATATAAACTTTCAATGATAAAATTTTAGATTCAGTTTCATGATACGACTGTTTGGCAAAAAATTTTTTTTCGTCATTTTCAGCGCAAAACAGTCGTAAGTCAGTTTTTCACAAACTTCTTGTTTAATACATTAATTAAATAAACATCAAAACTCTTAATATAAAATTAATGCAAAAACCTTCTTATTTACAAAAGAACATGTTTTTCATCAAAATCTAAAGATAATGGTAAAGCTTTTTCACTCTCCTGAAAAGTTTCCAAAATTTCAGTTACAACCGTTTTGCGCTAGGCCCACGATGAGTATATGAGTTTCGACCTGATACCTCAATTACTTATTTGATTAAGCTCCAGATAAAAATAAAGTAAGAAAAATTACCAAGTACAATAACCCCAAAAATAACCAAGAGAGTTATGGCCCTTGGGCACTGCTCATCGCCTCAATGACCTCTCTCAACTTCTGAATATTCGAGTTAATACCTCCAATACTTTTTGAGTTATCCCCCAAACAAGCAAAACCCGATGACCAGAAGGCCAAGCTGTTTCGAGTATACCTGTGACAGATTCTTTATTGTAATGTCTACATTTTATTTAATCTGTCTTTAAATAACAGACTTTATTTTCTTCCATGGAAGTGCACTTAAAACACTACACTATCTCTGAGCATTTGAACAGTCCAGTATTTCAGGAACCTTTTCTTATCTAATATTTTTTGCAAACTGTTGTTCAAGTGCAATCTTTTGGGTTGGTCTCCATACATATTTTTCTGATGTTTTAACACGTTAAACTTTGAAATATCTGTCGAATAAATTAGCTTCCTCTTTTTTTCCTTTTGTTTGCTCCTGGGCTTCCCCATCACCAATAACTGAAAATTAGTTGTTAATCTTGATAATCTTTTGTTAATGTGTTCTTGATATATATATATATATATTTTGTTTGCTAATTGATAATATATCAGAATCTAAATTCCATATACCAACATTAATCTAGTTTAAATAAATGTATGCAGTTCTACATGGAGAATGCATTTAGGTAAGGCTTAATGAACATTAAAACAAAATAGGTATTCTAGAAGGTAACTGATGATATTTCTTCAGTTTCATAAAATGTCACTAGACATTAAATAACTGGCCACTTATTACGATTTACATGTTGTTGTTTTTTTAATCATTGCAATAAATTGTAACAATATAATTGAATATAACTGAATTTTCTACAAATTCAAAATATATCCTGTCTTAAAATTTAAACATTTCAGAGATATTCTGTTTACATACATACTACAACCATTATACAAAGCGAATATGAAATTTAATCTTACAAACTGGAGTCTACAAAAATGTGTGTTACTCTATCAAAACCTTCATATTCACTACATTTTGTAAAAGTTACCTTGCACTAGACAAAAACCATCTGATTCACTCAGTTCAGCTTCTGTATTATCTGACTTGTCAGTGTCAACATCAGTTTCTGTAGAAAAACATCAAAATCAGTTATTTGACATTGGTATTTAACCAGTAAAAAGGTCACAAGTAAATTTTTGCTTTTTTCTACACATTTAAAATGAATCCAGTCTTAAAATATAAACATTTCAGACATAACAAACTTCAATCTGTTTACATAAATAATACAACCATATACAGAGCTAATATGATGTTTTACAGTTAAATCTTACAACTTTTGATGCTCCCCTGCAGTCGATCAATTTACACACTTTCGAAAAAAACAGGAGTCTGGCTACATAATGTGTCTAACTCCATTAAAACCTTAATATTCACTACATTTTGTAAAAGTTACCTTGCACTAGACAAAAACCATCTGATTCACTCAGTTCAGCTTCTGTATTATCTGCCTTGTCAGTGTCAACTCAAGTTTCTGTAGAAAAACAACTGAATCAGTTATTTGACATTGGTATTTAACCAGTAAAATGGTCACAAGTAAAATTTTTCATATTTTCTACAGAATGTATCCTGTCTTAAATTAAAACATTTAAGAGATAACAAACTTTAAACTGTTAACATAAATACTACAACCATATACAAAGCTAATATGATGTTTTACAGTTTCATCTAACAACCTTTGATGCTCCCTGCAGTCGATCAATTTACACACTTTCTACAAAAACAGGAGTCTGGCTACATAATGTGTGTTACTCCATCAAAACCTTCATATTCACTACATCTTGTTAAAGTTACCTTGCATTTGACAAAAACCACCTGATTCACTCAGTTCAGCTTTTGTATTAATGGCCTTGTCAGTGTGAACACCTGTTTTTGTAGAAAAACAACAAAATCAGTTTTTTGACATTGATATTTAACCAATAAAAAGGTTACAAGTTAAATTTAAAAATTTATTACAGATTTAAAATGAATCCTGTCTTAAATCTTAACATTTCAGAGAAAAAAAAAACTTCAAACTGCTAAATTACAAATACAACCATATACAAAACTAGTATGATGTTTTTCAGTTTAATCTAACAACCTTTGATACTCCCGTGCAGTCGATCGATTTACACACTTTCGAAAAAAACCAGGAATCTGGCTACAAAATGTGTGTTACTCCATCAAAACCTAAATATTCACTACATTTTGTAAAAGTTACCTTGTGCTAGACTGAAACCATCTGATTCACTCAGTTCAGTTTCTGTATTAATTGCCTTGTCAGTGTCAACACCAGTTTATGTAGAAAAGCAACTGAATCAGTCATTTGACATTGATATTTAACCAGTAAAAATGTCACAAGTAAATTTTTGATATTTTCTACACATTTAAAATGTATCCTGTTTTAAAATATAAACATTTCAGAGATAACAAACTTCAAAAGTGTTTACATAAATACTACAACCATATACAAAGCTAACAGAATGTATTACAATTGCTCCCCTGCAGTCGATCAATTTACACACTTTCGAAAAAACAGGAGTCTTGCTACAAAATGTGTGTTACTCCATCAAAACCTTAATATTCACTACATTTTGTAAAAGTTACCTGCCACTAGACAAAAATCATCTGATTTACTCAGTTCAGCTTCTGTATTGATTGCCTTGTCAGTGTCAACTCCAGTTTCTGTGGAAAAACAACAGAATCAGTTATTTGTCATTGATATTTAAACAGTAAAAAGGACACAAGTTAAATTCAAATATTTTCTTCACATTTTCAAATATATCCTGTCTTATATCTTAACATTTCAGAGATAAAAAACTTCAATCTGCTTAATTACATAATACAACCATATACAAAGCTAATATGATGTTTTACAGTTTCATCTAACAACCTTTGATGCTCCTCTGCAGTCGATCAATTTACACACTTTCTACAAAAACAGGAGTCTGACTACAAAATGTGTGTTACTCCATCAAAACCTTCATATTCACTACATCTTGTAAAAGTTACCTTGAACTAGACAAAAACCATCTGATTCACTCAGCTCAGCTTCTGTATTATCTGACTTGTCAGTGTCAACTCCAGTTTCTGTAGAAAAACAACAGAATCAGTTAACTGACATTGGTATTTAACCAGTAAAAAGGTCACAAGTTAAATTTAAATATTTTCTACACATAAAAAAAATATCCTTTCTTAAATTTAACGATTCCAGAGATAAAAAAACTTCAAACTGTTTACATAAATACTACAACCATATACAAAGCTAATATGATGTAGTACAGTTTAATCTTTCAAACTTTGATGCTCCCCTGCAGTCGATCAATTTACACACTTTCTACAAAAACAGGAGTCTGGCTACAAAATGTGTGTTACTCCATTAAAACCTTAATATTCACTACATTCTGTAAAAGTTACCTTGCACTAGATAGAAACCATCTGGTTCACTCAGTTCAGCATCTGTATTAATGGCCTTGTCAGTGTGAACACCTCTTTCTGTGAAAAAAAAAATCAGTTATTTGACAGTAGTATTTAACCAGTAAAAAGGTCACAAATTAAATTTAAAAATTTATTACAGATTTAAAATGAATCCTGTCTTAAATCTTAACATTTCAGAGATAAAAAACTTTAAACTGCCTCATAATATAATACAATCATATACAAAGCTAATATGATGTTTTACAGTTTCATCTAACAACCTTTGATACTCCCGTGCAGTCGATCAATTTACACACTTTCTACAAAAACAGGAGTCTGGCTACAAAATGTGTGTTACTCCATCAAAACCTTCATATTCACTACATTTTGTAAAAGTTACCTTGTGCTAGACTGAAACCATCTGATTCACTCAGTTCAGTTTCTGTATTAATTGCCTTGTCAGTGTCAACACCAGTTTATGTAGAAAAGCAACTGAATCAGTCATTTGACATTGATATTTAACCAGTAAAAAGGTCACATGTAAATTTTTGATATTTTCTACACATTTACAATGTATCCTGTTATAAAATATAAACATTTCAGAGATTACAAACTTCAAAAGTGTTTACATAAATACTACAACCATATACAAAGCTAACAGAATGTATTACAATTGCTCCCCTGCAGTCGATCAATTTACACACTTTCAAAAAACCAGGAGTCTTGCTACAAAATGTGTGTTACTCCATCAAAACCTTAATATTCACTACATTTTGTAAAAGTTACCTGCCACTAGACAAAAATCATCTGATTTACTCAGTTCAGCTTCTGTATTGATTGCCTTGTCAGTGTCAACTCCAGTTTCTGTGGAAAAACAACAGAATCAGTTATTTGACATTGATATTTAATAGTAAAAAGGACACAAGTTAAATTCAAATATTTTCTTCACATTTTAAAATATATCCTGTCTTAAATCTAAACATTTCAGAGATAAAAAACTTCAATCTGCTTAATTACATAATACAACCATATACAAAGCTAATATGATGTTTTACAGATTAATCTTACAACCTTTGATGCTCCCCTGCAGTCAATCAATTTACACACTTTCTACAGAAAAACCAGGAATCTGGCTACAAAATGTGTGTTACTACATCAAAACCTTCATATTCACTACATTCTGTAAAAGTTACCTTCCACTAGACAGAAACCATCTGATTCACTCAATTTAGCTTCTGTATTAATGGCCTTGTCAGTGTCAACACCAGTTTCTGTAGAAAAACAACAGTATCAGTTTTTTGACATTAATATTTAACCAGAGAACAGGTCACAAGTAAATTTTAAATATTTTCTACACATTCAAATTATCCTGTCTAAAAATTTAAAGATTTCAGAGATAAAAAACTTCAAACTGTTTACATAAATATTATAACCTTATACAAAGCTAATATCATGTTAAATCTTACAAGGTATTAATGGCCTTGTCAGTGTCAACACCAGTTTCTGTAGAAAAACAACAGAATCAGTTATTTGACATTGATATTTAGCCAGTTAAAAGGACACAAGTTATACATTTCTTCACATTTTAAAATATATCCTGTCTTTCATCTAAACATTTAAGAGATAAAAAACTTTAAACTGCTTTATTACATTATACAACCATATACAAAGCTAATATGATGAAGTACAGTTTAATCTTACAACCTTTGATGCTCCCCTGCAGTTGATCAATTTACACACTTTCTACAAAAACAGGAGTCTGGCTACAAAATGTGTGTTACTCCATCAAAACCTTCATATTCACTACATTTTGTAAAAGTTACCTTGCAGTAGACAGAAACCATCTGATTCACTCAGTTCAGCTTCTATATTAATTGCCTTGTCAGTGTCAACTCCAGTTTCTGTAGAAAAGCAACTGAATCAGTTATTTGACATCAATATCTAACCAGAAAAAAGGTCACAAGTAAATTTTGAATATTTTCTACACATTTTAAATATATCCAGTCTAAAACTTTAAAGATTTCAGAGTAAAAAATCTTCTGAAGTGTTTACATAAATACTACAATCATATACAAAGCTAATATGATATTTTTCAGTTTAATCTTACAACCTTTGGATGCTCCCCTGCAGTTGATCAATTTACACACTTTCTTCAAAAACAAGAGTCTGGCTACAATATGTGTGTTACTCCATCAAAACCTTAATATTCACTACATTTTGTAAAGTTTACCTTGCACTACAAAAAGACCCTCTGATTCACTCAGTTTAGCTTCTGTATCATTTCCCTTGTCTTTGTGAACACCTGTTTTTGAAGAAAAGCAACAGAATCATTTTTTTGACATTGATATTAAACTAGTAAAAAAGTCACAAGTTAAATAAAAAAATATTGTTCACACTTTTAATATAAATCTGTTTTAAAATTTAAACACTTCAGAGATAACAAACTTCAAACTGTTTACATAAATATTATAACCTTATACAGAGCTAATATCATGTTAAAACTTACAACCTTTGATGCTCCCCTGCAGTCAATCAATTTACACACTTTCTACAGAAAAACAGGAATATGGCTACAAAATGTGTGTTACTACATCAAAACCTTAATATTCACTACATTTTGTAAGTTACCTTGCAGTAGACAGAAACCATCTGATTCACTCAGTTCAGCTTCTGTATTAATGGCCTTGTCAGTGTCAACACCAGTTTCTGTAGAAAAAAACAGAATCAGTTATTTGACATTGATATTTAACCAGTAAAAAGGTCACAAGTAAATTTTAAATATTTTCTACACATTCAAAATATATCCTGTCTTAAAATTTAAAGATTTCTGAGATAAAAAACTTCAAACTGTTTACATAAATACTACAACCATATACAAAGCTAATATGATGTAGTACAGTTTAATCTTACAAACTTTGATGCTCCCCTGCAAGACATTTGGACTGAAAATGTAACCTCTAGAGCATTAACAAGGTGGTTTTTTTTTACTTTTGGGCTCTGTGATCTAGTTTTTGACCCCAGATAACCTATATTCAAAACTGAGCTAGACATCACTGAAACAATCTTTCTGACAAATTTCCAGGTTATTTGGACTGAAAATGATACCTCTAGAGTGTTAACAAGGTTTTTCCATATCTGGGCTCTGTGACCTAGTTTTTAAACCCAGATGACCCATATCCAAATCTGAGCTAGAAATCACCGTAGCAACCTTTCTGACAAATTTCAAGGACATTTGGACTGAAAATGTAACCTCTTGAGCATTAACAAGGTTTATCTACTCTTAGGCTCTGTGACCTAGTTTTTGACCCCAGATAACCTATATTCAAAATTTAGCTAGAAACCATTGAAACAATCTTTCTGACAAATTTCCAGGTTATTTGGACTGAAAATGTTACCTATAGGGTGTTAAAAAGATTTTCGATATTTGGGCTCTGTGACCTAGTTTTTCAACCAAGATAACCCATGTTCGAACTCGTCGGAAAAATTAATGAGACAAACATTCATGACAATTGAGGCAAAATGTAACCACTAGAGTGTTAACAAACTAATTGTGGACAGATGATGAACGGACAGCTACAGGTGATCACAAAAGCTCACTTTGTCACTACGTGACATGTGAGCTAAAAAGGTAAAGAGCCTGCTGGAAAAGACAGCATGCTAGTCCAAGTACAACAAGACCTGTCTACAGACAGGATGCCCCACTTTACTCAGTGCTGGATAATTAAATAAAAGCTAAGTTAAACAAGAGGCCCAAGTGAAAAAAATTTGAGTGGGGGAGTCAAGTACCAATGTCAGAATTAAAAAAAAACAAAAACAAGAAACATCGCAATGCGACAAAACCAGGTTTTCAACATTATTGTTTCACAATATGGTGCACATTGTGAGCATTTTTTTAACTGAAATGTTTTTGGTGGAATTATGGCCTTTTTAATTTTTTACATGTATAATAAATAGATGAACATTAATATGTATTTTTTATAGTTCTACAGATCTGAAATGGTAATTGTATCTAATTATATGCACATTATTGCCAACAACAAACTTAGGTACAAGTCAATTTTATTCATAATACTAAAATATTCATTTCATTATAGTAGAATATTATTATGTTGCTTGGTCATTTTGTTTGCTTTTTACATTTCAGTGTTTGTTATTTGATACATACATTTACCATTGCTCTATGATGGGGAGTGTCTTTGACCAACACCTACATACTGTCAAAAGGGAGATAAAAAATCAAAATCTTTTTAAAGAAGGGTATAAAAGTTATGATATAAATCATAAAAATAAATCTAACTTATTTGTTATCATATCCTTAATCCAAGAATGAAATCCAGGTCATCATATGGTCACTCCAGCATGTTTCTAATACACCTGTCTTGTAGCTGGTTTCTGTGGTGTAAATATGATTAAGTGCTGAATGATAATCTGTGGTCTCCATGCATAGAGCCGGTACAGCATTAGCTTCATTCTTCAAGAAATCATACAGTTTCACCAACAATGACTAAAGCACAGGGCTTTTCATCAGGAAATTGGGAAGAGGCCCTGGCCTTTTGAATTGGGAAATTTATGCGCGATAATTGTTCATTTTGGGAAATTTATGAGACATTTTTTTCTGCAACCGGAAATAAACACTGATTTATCTCCCCTGAAACGGAATAAAATCCAGACTTTTGGAACGTTTGACTGTTTCACTGTGCATGTTTCTACTTTTATTTACAGATAACTACTGAGTAAGAGTCTATCGGAACTTAACAGATTAGACTGGTTTTGCGTAACACGGGTACTGTGCGTTGTTCGGCTATAGTACGACAAAAAAGTCGATACCAGACATACGCTTCTTCCGGATATAACAAATGTAAACTGATCGTTTTTTAAACTAATCTAGGGGGAATTTCTAAGATTTTGGGAAATCATGTCTTGCATTTTGGGAAGAAACTCTGCCACAACTGGGAAAAAATCTACATTTTTCGGATTGGGAAGTGGCCGAATATCAGCCTCTGTTATATAAGGATGAAAAGCCCTGGTACATTCTGCTGATGTAGTTTTTCGGCAGCTGTATATATTTTGTTGATATTTCCTGGTGGATTACAGCAGACAGAGATGACTTCATAGAGTTCATTGCACTTACAAAGCACCATACTTGTACCTTCTATTCCCAATTCTTTTGTGTGAGTACTGGACAGAATTAAACTAATTCAGTAGGCTGAAAAATGCATATATGAAAAAAAAAGTGTCATAATATGGTCAAAAATTACCAAATCACAAAATCTCGAAAAATATGCGCCAGGGCACTTGATGACAAAGCTTCTGTGAAAGTTTGGTAAAAATTCCTTGAGAAATGTAGGAATTTGGCACAGAAGAAATTGTTCACTATATACATGTATTCCATATAAGGAAAACAAACAAAAGGCCATAATAAGGTGAAAAATTATCGAATCACAAAACCCCGACAATATGCGCCAGGGCACTTGATGACAAAGCTTCTGTGAAAGATTGGTCAAAATCCCTTGAGAAATGTAGGAGAAGTTGCGCACAGAAGAAATTGTTCACTATATATCCCATATAAGGAAATAAAACAAAGGCCCATAATTAGGTGAAAAATTATGGAATCACAAAACCCTGACAATATGCGCCAGGGCTCTTGATGACAAAGCCTTTGTGAAAGTTTGGTCAAAATCCCTTGAGAAATGTAGGAGTTGGGCACAGAAGAAATTGTTCACTATATATTCCATATAAGGAAAAAAACAAAAGGCCATAATGAGGTGAAAAATTAATGAATCACAAAACCCCCATAATATGCGCCAGGGCACTTGATGACAAAGCTTCAGTGAAAGTTTGGTCAAAATCCCTTGACAAATGTAGGAGGAGTTGCGCACAGAAGAAATTGTTTACGCCCGCCTGCCCGTTGACATACCTCAAACTAATAACCAGTTTTTTCCTTTGGAAAACCTGGTTAAAATAAAAATTGGGGGGGGGGGGGGGGTTTGAGGGTGGATGGAGATCAAGTACCTATGTATTTAAAAAGATATATACAGCCAGAGGGGGGGGGGGGGGGGGGAGTAACATGGGCAGGGTGTGTGTGTGTGGGGGGGGTGGGTCCCCTTACAGAGGGGAGGGGAGAACTTATAAGCAAAATCAAGTGACCCCTTGGGGTGGGGCTAACTGTGACCCCAGGGACATGGGTACCTACAATCTTTGGAGAGGTCTTGGTGGTGATCAAGTATTCCAAGTTTACATGTACATGGAATATCTTTGACACTTTTTGAGAAATGGACATTAACAGAAAGGTTAACCAAGAAATTTTAAGTTGAAAAAGGGGCATAACATGGCAAAAATAAATCTGAGGGTTATCTGCCCCTAAGATATGGTGTTGTCTTGAGTGATACAATCATAAGCATTATATTGTGAAAGTTTGGTGACAAAATGTTAAGAAATAGTAAAGTAATTGCTGATGTTAAGTTTTCATGACAAAATCCAAGTACAAAAAGAGGCATAACTCTGTCAAATGTGACCTTGACCTAAATATTTTGGCATCATCATGACCCTGTTGTCATAAGCAATGCAATTTGAAAGTTTGATAAGGAAATGTCAAGAAATATCAAAGTTATAGCTATCGTTAAGTTTTCGTGACGGACCGAAGGACTAAGTGATCCCTATGTATCGCCGTTTCTTCAAAAGGGCGACACAAAAATTAACCAGGTAAACATGATAGGGCCCAATCAGCAGACTGGCTGGCAAATTCCCTTGCAAGGAATGACTGGCAGTTTATCAAAAGCTTTAATCTATATTGAAGTAATACGCAACTTATCATTATTCAACATTGGCTACTGCGAAGTAATCCAAGGTATATGAGAAAGGTCCCTATTCAATCCCTGTCAAAGTGAGTTCGACATTTTATACTTTTACTTTCTTTGTAAATACAAAATTCCTGGCTGGTAATCTGGTATGCATATCTGTCTTGCCCTATGTACTATATACAACTGTGGTATGTCAAAGGATTTGCAACTTGAGTTTAGCATATCAAATCACAACAAAATGTCAGACTTAATATCCTCATTTGTGTCCTAGATACTGAACCATCTCAATTAATTTTTTTTATCTCATTCAAGCAGTCAAAGCTCAAACCATTTACCCTTTGGGGTTAATGGCACATCAACACATTATTGATCATGTTGTACAATTTCCCCCCTCATAATTCTTACATTTGATACTGTCATTGAAAATATAACACTTACCTCTCTTTGATATTTCAATTCTGAAATCTCTGTCTGAAACTGAAAATGTCTCCCAACTCCTAATTCGTCTCTTCTGTTCAAAGAAGTTAATCAAAAACAGCTGAAAAGTAAAACAAGAGGCTAAATGACTTTACATCTAGATTGCTCATTAGAGTTTGGTAGACTATATTGGCAATATTTTCAAAATTCAAATGATACTATACAATTTTGCAATTGGTCAATCATTCAACAAAGACACCATTTTCAATACACATATGCCCCCCGGTAGCATAGCCAGGATCATAACATGTGCACCTGAGTATGTGATTAAGAAATATCCAACTTGCCAAAAGAGGTTAATCATTTCTCTCTAAGTACAACATGGGGAGATTACCCAAAAAATACATCTCAAAATATCTACAGTTATGTAACTTGTCAAGGTCATGACCTGTGCACCGTTATTGTTAAGAAAGTGTGTGAATGTTCATGCCACTGCTTTACATGTATGTAGAAATGGAAAAATATCTACCCTGCCAAAACAGGTTAACCCAAGGAAAGTGCAGACATATGGTTCAATCACTAGATGCCAGGGGCATAAAAAGGAAACCACAGTTATGTTACTTTACACTGTAAAGTTACTGTGTAAACTTTCACAGCACTTCTATTTGTAGAAATTGAGAGGTTTACCATTTCACTACTGGTAAGTACCAAATGGGAAGATTACCCAAGAAGTAAGGTAGCCACAATTATGTTTCTTGTCAGGGTCATGACCTGTGCACTGTTAAGTAAAAGTGTAAACTTTCACGCAACTGCTACATGTATTTGTACAAATTGAGAAATATCCAACTTGCCAAAAAAGGTTAACTATTTCTCCAAAGTACAAAGTGGGAGAGATTTCCTAAGAAATAGCTAGCCACAGTTATACAGTGTGTCAGAGCAATGACCAGTGCACTGTTGCAGAAGTGTGTAAATGTTCATGCTATTGCTATTTGTAGAAATGGAAAAATGTCCAACTTGCAGTAACAAATTAACAGAAAGGATGTGTGGACATGTGGTTCAATAATTTTATGCTGGTGGCATAAAATTAAGACAGTCCTATCTTTTAGTTTTCATTTACTCATGCTAGGCAGAAGCCTTCACCCACCAAATGAAACAAATCAAAGTATACTACTCAAAATTTAATAGGGATCACTTATAAGTATGTGTATATTTAATACATAAGGTTGAAAGGTTACATTTTTTGTGATTCTGAAAAAATGTTCATATGACAACAGTTTGGTACCAAAAAATGAGTAAGTCTGTAAACCGTTGAAGCGTGACAGAGGCTGAGCCGTGGGAGGGGCACGAATTTGGGATAACACAGACAGGAGATGAAATGGAACTTTTTGGAAAAATCAAGTCTATGGCCTGAATTTTGCTTTAATATGGCATGTGGTGTCCATTTGCTTGTATTACTGCTCTGCACCACCTTCTCATGCTGCTAATGAGTCTCCGGTAGCTTTGTTGTGAGAGTCAAGTCCACTTGTCCAGAAGGGCCTGCTGTAGCCCAGGAACCGTGGTTGGCTGGACTGGGCGAGCAGATATTGCAGCCTGCAGCATGTCCCAGGCGTGCTCTATTGGACTGAGGTCAGGAGACCTTGCTGGCCAGTCTATTCTCTCTATGGCTGCTGCCTCCAGGTACTCGTCGGTGACCCTTGCCCTGTGAGGCCGGGCGTAGTCGTCCATTAAAATGAACTCAGGGCCAATAGCACTCAGCATAAGGACGAACGTACACATCTAAGATCTCATTGATGTATTGTACAGCCGTCAATAAGCCGTTTTGAACAATGTGCAGGTCCGTTCTTCCCTGTAATGTATGCTTATGCCCACCCACACCATGACTGAGCCCCCGCCATGACGGTCATCAGTAGCAACACATACAGGTGCCAAATGCTCATTGGCGGATCTCCATACCCGCACTCACCCATCAGTGAAAGCCACACAAAACCTCAGTGAACTCACTGGGGTCCAGTCATGCAGCGTAAACCTGGCATGATCGCGGGCCTATTGAAGACATGCGCTGGATGTGGTTTTGCATCAATGGGATTCATATTGCTGGCCTTCTAGCCCTCATGCCTGCTGTATGAAGACGGTTCCTGATTGTTTCAGTGGAAAGTCTTACACCAGTGGCATTCTGGAAGTCATTATGGAGGGCAGTAGCAGTAACAAAGCGCTGACGTTGCGCTTCAACAACAAAAAACCACTCCTCACGCTGACTGAGCTGTGGACCTCTGACACCCTCCGCCATGCCTATGCATGACATGCCCGTATGTTTGAAACCGTCGCCACATCCTGGAAACTGTGCTCTGGAACACCCCAAGGACATGTGCCATTAGGAACGCCCAGCCTCAAGCATCCCTACCCCCCTATTAGTCTCATCATTGTCAATACGCCGTCTTTGCCGTACATTTGGCATGACCAGTGCTAGGTTCGATATAAACGTTACGTACCATACACAAGCGGTCTGAATAAAACGGATGTGTACATGCAGGTACATGCCCGCAGTGCACCACTTTTCCAGTGGTATCGCTTTTCCCATGCATCTTGAGCCATGTACAGGTAAACAATCAAAATCTGCTGGACAGGTCGGCTTTGCCATATGAATAAACTACATGTATGAAAAATAATCAGTTATCTTGAGGTTATCATTAAAAAGATATTTAAGAAATAAAAAGTGATCCCTATCAAATTTTGAGTAGTATATGTTGAAGCATTATGGCAGAGAACCACAAAAGAAAATACAATCAGTGATTTTTAACAGGAATTTTTTTCAAACATTACAATATCTGAACATATGAAAATGCCTGGACCCTGATTAAGTTTTCAGCCTCTACAGAGACCATATCTATAATGACTTGATAAACTTTAGTGAATTAGAAGAGATTCACTCAAGAACTATTCATACAAAGTCTGTCTTGGTTTTAGAGTTCTTCCAATAAATTGTTGACAAAGATGACAATGTTAATCCGGAATGAAACACCTGCAGAAAATGAATTAAACTTTAAAAGAATACTAAACACTGACAATTTTAAATTGTGGGAAACAGCAAGCATTTTTTTTCTTGCGCTCAACTGAAAACAGGTGATTATCTTTACTGAAAATATATCAAAACAGAAGAGTTGGCTGGTGGTTTCTTTAATTAAATAATGGTCTATAATTAACATTACTCAAAAAATATGTATTCTATTATTTAAAATTATCATAAATCAACAATATAAACATTTTCTGAGGAAATGATAAAATTATACAAAATCTGAAAATTTTTATACACTTAAAAAAAAATTCTTTTTTTCAATGAAATAAATTCCTCTTTTGATAAGCAGTCAAGACAGACTGGAATAGTACACGGACGCTACCAGTACGCGGACACCCCCGTATTTGACGAGTTTTAATAAAAAAACATGTGAAACATCACGTACGGTATTAATTTTGGCATACATGTATTAACTCCCCTGATTCTGGCAGTATATAGACTACACTAATTTATCAAACAGTAAAAAAGATCCCACTGTTAGGGCTTATTTTATCAAACACCATAAAATTTTACATCAAATCGATGTATGAAAACACTGACTTGTTTTCTAATAACACTATGTTGTTAAGAAGACCTGCAATATCATTGTCAAATGACTCTGACCTAAATATAGGAAAATCCTAATCCTAATTGTTTACACTAGTTTAAGTATCACTATTAAAGGATAATAATTATTTAATTCTGGTTCAACCTTACAGCAAAAATATCTAGACTATCATTATCAATGTTTCTTGCAACATTTTAATTGTATTAATATATTGTATCTTGTATGATGTACATGTTTTCAAATCAATAAAGTATTTATAAAAAAGTTAGATGGCCATGTGATATAGCAGCAGAATCATTGCAGAAAATCGGAAAGCTTTCAACATCCGGATACTGGTACACTTCGTAAAAACAATCAGTCTGTGCAATAGATAAACGTAATATGGATAAGTACAATAGGATAAATGTCTGCAACAGTTCCTATTCCAATCCTGATAGTTATTTGCCGGTGAACATTTCTTCTTGTAGGAAAATTTAAAACTTACAGATATAAACAAAGCCTCTCTAGGTCACAGACCACCAAATATTACCTGTCCTTTTCTTCAAACCTTTTAAGTGTCAAACTTCTCTACTGTCTGAATATGGTATACATTCTACCTCATAATATAAGTTCATTTTTACCACCATAAAAACATTTTTGATAACTTCCGGTGATCTTCACAATTACACAACTGACACAATTTTCTTTCACAAAATATGATACTTGTTGTTTTTCTTGACAACGTTTGATATATTTTCAAAAGAACATAAAAAATATTTTGATTATGAAAAGTTTTGCTGCTTTATTATTACTAGACACTCTACCAATAAATGTATATCTTATTCAACGCTTATATACTACATTCTGTAAATAGTATAGTAGCGTAAAATAAGGTATATTGATAGTGTGTCTAGCACATGTGTTTTAAACGAAGTTATGTAGTAGGGGATTTAAAGATATAGCAGTCAGTTATTGTGCTCAATACCATTAAAAATTAAGTTTTGAAATGTAAACAGTTATAGTAAAATATTTAAAGTAAGCATGATTTCTTTGCCACATGTATTTTGTTTTGATTTATGTATTAAACCAGTAGTCATTTCTCACAAAAACCTGAACAAAAGCTTCCGGAGATTTGTATTATACCGACTGACCAATGTTATTTTGCAAATGAAAATATATAACAGAATATTTCAGATCAGCAGCAGGTAAAGTAATAAAATACTGGTTTGGTTATTATAGGTTCATGAACCACATAAAATCACTGCAAGATGTTAATAAATAAGCAGCATGTGTTTTAGCCTAATTAATTTGGCACTGATGCTTTGACCCATTTTACAGACATTTTTTAATTACTGCGAAACTGTTACATCTAATGTAACTGACATTTTTAAGCATGGAACATTTAGCTGCAACACTGGCGGTGGTTTTGGTTGATTTTTTCTGTTATATATAAATTCATCACTGATTTCCCCTAAAGTTTGAAAGAACATAATATTTCATTATATAACTCAATATATTAAATTACTATTCTTGTAAAAAAAACTTCATAAACAGTCATTCAGAAATGGCCCACAAGACGATTAGTGCTGCTATTGAAACTTTAGTCAATTATGATATTTCTGAAATTGTTCATAGAAAAATTATATAATTTCAGAAACTTCTATAAAAATTGTTTCACTAAAAGTTCATGTTGGTAATTTCTCCCAAAGTCTGCTACATTTGTAATCAATTCCAAAGACTTAAAAAGGGCATTTTCCATAAATGCCATAAAATGCAACTTGTGGTTATAATTGGAAAAAAGATATCGCTAGTCAAAATTTTTCTCGATGTCTTTTCAACAAGTCTGGTAAGTAGCTATAATTTCGGATGACATCAAAACAAATAACATAAACTATGTATACATGTTTCTTACACCTATACTGTACTTTGTAACTACACGATTCAAGATATTTTGACTACTGAACATTTACAGAGTTCTCATTTTGAAGTCTTGAGCAGCGAAAGTCACCTAAGCTATCAGCTACTTTGTAAACAACTCTAAACCAAGTTCGGGAATTATCTTTACTTTCGGAAATAAAGTCTGGAAAGTGGAGATCCCGATATCATTCTTATTTTTTAACCGTTGGCGATTTTTTATAGAAAAATATTTACCTGATAATGCTGTAATATTGTGCAGCTTCGAAGAACACGTCTCGACCTTGGAAATCCGGGCAATTCAAAATGGCGAACGTTGCGTCAGATGTTCTTACCCTGACACCGGTAGCAGGTGCGCGTTTGGGTAAAGTGTGTATGAGCCGAAAAATCAGCCAACAGAAGTGTGTTAAAAATGTTGATAAAACATGGAAAATGACACATACTCAAAATTTTGCACTATCATACAAAATATGAAGCTCTTAGTATATTTTGAGGGATATGGAAAGTCACTACACTAGTGTATGTAGTGACTTTCCAAAATGTCGTCATTTTGTTGGTGTGTTTTCAGGTTACTGTAGTGAGTTTCAACGAAAAACGCACACACACACACACACACACACACTAGCTTTTAAAAGTAAAAATCGTTTCGGTTTAATCAGTGAATGATTTTATTGACCATTCCTTTGACGATCAAATTGCCAGACATGCATTCATTACCAGCATTATAAGAAATGTATGATAGACAGGCAACAGTTCATTTATTGATAAGACCGCTTAAGTTTTTATATGTCACCGATTGTCAAATTTACTTCACACTGAAATGAAGAAAAACATTTAATCGCGCTTAAATTTGAAATTAAAATCTCTCGGAGTAAATTTAAATGACTATGTAAGTATATATTTAAATGTTTGATCTATGACGATGCACACGGCTTACTTTTAATTAATCAAAGCGTTTTGAGCGTAGAAATACTGCCTACTTGATAGATGGCGAAAGATTGTGCCGAGACTCATAATTTGCACATTAATATCTAACCTTAGTCCGTACCAAGCCAATTCTCCAATACCAACACAATGTGTAATATGGTAATGAATGCTCCGTAATGAATATCAACCCTCTGGACAGTTTAAAACCAGACATATTTTAAAAGTATATTCTTTTTCTTTTTTTAAAAATAACATTTCCTTTCAACCTTTCATTTAGCACTTATTTATTTATGAAATATATTAGAACTGTTAGAACAATAAGTAAGTTTAGGGCAATTTCTGTTAAGGACACTAGGCTTTTCCGCAACATTTGAAAAATGAAGTGTTTTACTTAAAGTTTATGAAGAATAATTCCTTTGTATTGTATGTATCCAATTTAATCTATTTTCTCTACAATCATTGCATATACATATGTAGTTTCAATTTTTATAAACCTGTTTACTAACGTAAACTAACGTTAACTAAAACGTTGAAACTAATGGTCTTTTTACATGTTACTAGTAGTATCTAATACATTATTTTAAAGTATACTGTAAACTAAAAGCATGCTTACATACTTAGTTATAAAACTCGCGACTGAAAGCCTAATGAAGGTGAACGCACGTGCTAAGGAATTTCTCTCAAGACAGTCTATGCCGTGTTGACGCAAATGGCAGGATTTAACCCGAGACAGTTGCGCAGCAGACCAATAGGAGCAAACAACTGTGCCATTTAAATAATTAAATGTTAAACGATAATTCTCAATAACGAGTTGCAACTAATGTTAGTGCAGATGCTGATATTTGTTATAACGTAACGTAACGTAACGTAGCGCAGCGTATCATAACATAACATAACATATACTTTATTTTGCATAAAATGACAATACACATTTATAGCCAGTGCAACAAACAATCATGTAATGGAAGAACATTTGACATACAGCTTTACAAGATGCTCATGTTTTGCAGACAAAGTTTACGATGATAATTTGATACTATAATGCAAAAAATAAAAAAAATAGACAAGTTATTCAACATCTGTGTATTTGTTGTCGACATTGAATTTTAAAATTTATAAACGGTTGGCCAATAACATGGTTTCAGATATTTTCGACGAAAACTATAAACTTCGGACAAACTAACAAAAGGTGAAATTCGTTTTCTACCACGTCTAATTTACAATCGGTAGACTCTGAAAATTCTATAAGAAGGAGAAAAACTATCAGGTTCTTTTCGCATTTACTGTCACAGCAATATACATACAACGAAGCTGACGCAGTTTTCATAGTGGCAGATTTTGATTAAAGAACTAGTCGTTTTCCGGATATTGTAGACGAATTCGACACTGTTCCAAGACAAAATTAGACAATGGGAACAAACATGGACGTGACCTATCTGTGTACTGAATAGCAGATTTATTTAAAGCAATGTATCGTAAAGAAACACCAGTTACAATGTATGCGTTCCTCACGATAATTTATATTTTTGTAAATACATGAAGGTAATTGCTGTCAGAAAACTGGCTGAAAAATAATAATTTGAACAGACTCAAGGGCAATAGATCACGTTTACCTGATAACTCATTGTTAATTGCAGAATTTTCTTCCCAGGTCTTAAGAATGTTGGTCTGAGTACACAGGGGTCAACAGCGAGTCAAGTTTAATAAAATACCGGTTGATTTCACGCAGAATGGCTTAGTAAGAAATGCACTCGTCGAATTAATAACAAAAATATTCGGTATTGCAGAGAAATGCAAGAGGATGTACTTACGGAACTTTGAATCAGACTATGATATGGATAATAAAATACCGATGAAAATGAACTGATTTCTATATTCTGTTAGTATTGCAATGGTTAATCAGATTGCTAAAGATAACTATTCAAATATGTGGACAGAAAAGTGAAGGTGAAACTACGAACGTACGTTACATTTAAGATGCATTTGTAACTGAAACCTGAAGCGTAATGAGAGGTGTGTGTTCGCTGAATTCAGATGTAAGAATCAAAACTGGTCGCTTTGTGGATAATAACTAAGACATTCACTGAGAACATTTTCCAGAAAATGTGCAAAATATGCAACAAGAGCCCTTGTTAGACGTAAAAGAATACTGGATCAATATACTGGTACTGTATCATACACATAATGTTGATTTAAAACACAAGAATCTATTGAATATCATACTAAGTTTGTTTAATAACTTACTAATATTCCTCTTTGTCGTATATTTTAAAACAAATGCATCTTGGAGAGTATATGTTAGTAGTTGTTACAGGAAAAAATCTCTCAAAACCATTTTATAATATAACTATAAAGAGATAGATTTTCTTTGGCAGAAATATTACATATCTAATATTTAATGTATCATGTGCCTCATTTATATCAATTATGTACAGAAGGTGACGAAAAGGCCAACTTAGCCACTGTTATATTTCGTCTTTGTAAAGTAAGCATGATTCGTAAAAACACTTCTCATTCATTCAGTCATTCACTCACTCACTCAAACACTTGTTGTCGTATTCACACAATACCTTTGAAAATTAATTCTGACGTAAGAGAGTTTAAATCTCAACCATATTTTATAACATATGCTATGCATTATTCTTCTTACTATACAACTCTTTATGTCAAGTTGATGCTTGAATATTTTTTATTCTTCGTTTCTTAATATTTTCAAAAGGAAGCCTTTTTTTCCAAATAAGTAAGGATATTTTCGAAAATAAAAACATCAAAGGTGTAACAAAAGTTTCCATGTCTAGTAACCATACAAATGGTTTCACTAATATTCGCAGAAATCCAAAATTACCCACTGTACATTTGTTTTAACTAATAGCCTCACCCTGATGATTGATTTCTCGTGGAGTTGCTTATTACCTACGTCATGATCACTATAATGAATTACATCTGTAATGTGCAAGTATCAATCACGCTCACCCATCTACACCTCTGTGTTTTGAGCATACTATTAATCAAGTCATAATTGTTTATTATTTTTTGTTTGTTTCACCATGTTCCGACTTACAAACTGACATAGGATGCTACATTTCAGTATGACGTTCATTTAACATCTCAATATATTTATGGTTTGAGCCTAAAATTCTGTCCAATACTTTCCAAAGGTACCTTGTATTTAATCGATTGTATTCATTTAATGTTTTATTTTACTGATATTTTATTATTGCTGTTTTCTTTCATGACGTCATTGATTATCTCCTGGTTCATTGTGAAAATAATGATGATAATAATAATAACAATGATAATAATAATAAATGTATTCATGAATACCCATTCGCCTCTTTTACATGGACCACTGTGCGCTTGACCTTTGACCAAGTGGGCCATAATTCGTTCATCTTACCATTCCAAACATGCAGTACAATTTAAAGGTTTCTTGTTAAATAAGTTGTTCAGACGTATTGATTTTAAACCATTTTGTAGTGCAGCCCCTGTGACCTTACTTTTGACCCACAGAGCCAAAAAGCAATAGTGATCATTTACTCATTATGACCAAACATCACGTAAGTATAAGGATCAGTTCTTCTAAATTTGACAAGTGACCATCGGATCAGGCTTGTTTGTTTACTGGGGTCACTGCAGGCTAATAATATTCTGGCATGAAAATCTGAAGCGCATGCACAACGCTTCACTACAGTGTTGCAATAGGCTGATCCGATGCTCACTTGTCAGTGACAATTCAATACATCTAATGAGAGACATAAGTACAAAATTTGACCTCTGACGTATTTGACCTCTGACGTATTTGACATCTGACGTATTTCTCTACCTAGACTGGCTCCAGTCCTTATATTCTGATTTCAATTTATGTTCTCCCAGTATGAAGTGAGAAGTCAGTGTAGTAGCAGAAGTATATGAATATATAATTTAAACAATCTAGCCTAGTGCCAGGCTATTCTCTACCCACAATGCAATTATCGCATATAAATGAAAATCGGCATAGCATGTATGAATAAGAAAAATATTGAATATAAATAAAATTAATTGACCAAAAATGAATTTTTATTGAATATGAATAGAATTTTTGAACATAAAAAAACTTCTATTGAATATAAATGAAACTTTATTGAATGTAAATGAAATATTATAAAATATAAATACAATTTATAGCTTATAAATGACATTCATTGCATTTAAAAAAATATACCATATAAATGGAAAATTATTGCATATAAACAAGAACTTATTAAATATAAATGAAAAATATTGCATATAAATAAGAAAATAATGAATATAAATGAAAAATTATTGCATATAAATAAGAAAATATTGAATATAAACATTTTTTGAATATGATCGAAAAGATATTAAATCTAAATAAAAGTATAGAACACAAATGAAATTTAGGGAATATTGCAACGTTTGACACGCCATAATTCCTGGCTAATTATTGAAAGCTGGATGGAAACTCCTGAGCTCAATATTTGATCCCGTGAGCCCAAAACCAATATAACTGATTTTACTCAACAAGCCCAACCTAAACACACCTACCAAGTCTCTACACTTGGAAATAGTAAAGTAATGTCAGTAATGAAAAACGTAGTATAAAAATAGAAGTAATGATAATGATTAAATATTTATCAAAACTAAAAGATAAACCAAGATAAAGTTACAGTGAAAGCGAAGAAAAAAATCAGAGCTTAGATAAGAAAGAACGGAAGAAAGAAAGAAAAAAGAAAGAAAGAAAGAAGTTGAGAAACCGAACCGTCTTACAGAACCCATTTATTTCTTTCATTTTTATGTACACAAATTATTAAAATGATGATTAACATGAAATAAATCCAATCTAAAATAATTTTGTTAGGAAATAAGTAAGAGAAATACCTTTCTTCTAGCAATAACCAATCTCTTCTATAAGCACTATCAAACTGTAAACCGTTTCGCCAGATACATTCTTTTCATACAAAGTTCGTTATGTTTAGATGTCTAGGCATGGTATAGTTCAAATGAGTCAGTTTATGCCTTCTGACGCAAAGGTGATCTGTGGTACCTGGATTCGCAAGCAATCAATTGATTAACGTAGGTATTTGGAAGCATCGGACTTTCTGAAAATTCCTTTGGCACCTTGTATTACACCCATGGGACTCTCCTTTAACGCTTTACACCTGCAAATGTTTATAATGGGTCCTAAAAATAAATAACATCTGAGCGTTTGAAATATCTTTCTTTTCAATCATAGGGACTATGAATAAAAAAAAATTATTAAATATTCATAAATCAAAACAAAATAAATTTGCGTTTGAGCAGATGGATCTTGAGCAATCGGAGCCCAGAATCAGAGTTTCGTTTGCGAGTTATTCTATGTATAGTTAAACATGGTGACCTTTTTTTATTATTATTGTTGTTATTATTAACTGGGTCACAAGTGTCGCATTTCCTAACACATGAATGTATTTTTCATGTTAAAAAAAGACATCTGTATACCAAATACCCACTACAATTAATTGTATACATAATTATAATAGGCATATACTAATTAGCTTGACCTTTCATTAAGAAGTACAGTGTTACCTTATGTTGAAAGGAAATGAATGTCTATGGCTAGAATATTTTGACAACTATTCTCCCCATATCATTTTTAACAACAGAGAAAGTTTAACCTATGTTAATATTTATGTAAAAAAATGTCTTAAGTACTAACCCATCTATATTTCCCACAATATATTAAAACTACCTTCCTTTCTTAAATAATTCTATAAAATCTAAAATTCTTAACATTTTTATTTAATCATTTTATCTAAAATATTCAAATTTCCCTATTGCATTACAAACTAAAACCTGTGTATGATGTTCACATAATACAGAAGCCATTCTTTTTCGAGCGATAGAAAATCTTAGATTTTGCGATCTTGCGTTGAAATATTTTTGTAAATTACATCTGTCACTAAGTTTGCCAAAAATTACGTTCATCTGATGAGGCAAGCACAAGAGTAATTGGTTTTAAGATGGGCTTAATGAATTTCAACTCCAGTGACATTCCACATTCCTCACATTCGGCGCGAGTACTGGTTTGAACCTAGGAAGCAGTCATCGAGAGGGTTTTATATAAGTTGCAAGAACTTGCTTCGATGTAAAATAAATAAGTTTAAACAAACTTTCCAAATAATTGAAAAACCTTTTTTAACATTTTAACTGCTTACACTTGATATGATTATATAAATGAAACTTGAAATCTTTCAAAATACGATGACGTCATTTCGTGTATTTTGCAATATGTATTATCCAGAGTGAAGTTTTATTATATTATACGCTATTCAAAAATACAGTCCCTTAGGAAAGACAGTTAGTTTTCACAAGCTTGAAAGCTTAACAACGCTATACAAGCAAAGCAATTATTGAGTAATCAATCAATCAATCAATTCATTCATTTTCGTTTTCGTCCTTCCTTCCTTCATTTCTTCCTTCATTCATTTCTTTCTTCATTCATTCCTTTCTACCTTCCTTCATTTGTTTAGTCATTCGTGTGTGTGTGTTCTAACTCAGGATCAAATTATCAATATCAGAGACTTTAAGAAAATAAGGCCGAAAAGAAAGAAAACAGAGAGCGAGAAAACAATGAAAAACTAAAATATGAAAATACAAATGTGTTCGTTGCTTTTATTGCCCACTCAGTGAATTTTAAGCGCAAAATGATGGTTTTAAACCTTTGCATTATATCGTATTATTCCGGCCAATCCGTTGCCTTATAGCATTTCTGTTTGATAATTTACACGGTCATTTCATTCTAAATGTTCTTAATTTTCCTTTAACAGATATTCTTGAGATTGTTTTAATATACGAGCTTTAAACCAACAACCATTTGATTTTTATTTCATCATTCTCATAACGGTATTCCTTCCCCGCACTACCGTTTAAGGCCAGAAATGCAATTTCGAATACTCCTTTGAATCCTCAAACACAAGCTAGAAGTGCATTTTTGAATGCTCATTTGAATCCTCAGACACAGGCAAGAAGGGCAATTTTGAATTCTCCTTTGAATCCTAAGAAACAGGCCAGAAGTTTTTTTTTCGAATACTCCTTTGAATCCTCATACACAAGCAAGAAGTGCATATTTGAATGCTCATTTGAATCCTCAGACACAGGCTAGAAGGGCATTTTTGAATTCTCCTTTGAATCCTCAGACATAGGCTAACAGTGCATTTTCGGATACTCCTTTGAATCCTCCGACACAGGCCAAAAGTAAATTTTCGGATACTCCTTTGAATCCTCAGACACAGGCAAGAAGTGCAATTTCGAATACTCCTTTGAATCCTCAACTACAGTCTAGAAGGGCATTTTTGAATGCTCATTTGAATCCTCAAACACAGGCTAGAAGGGCATTTTTGAATACTCCTTTGGATCCTCAGACACAGGCCAGAAGTGCATATTCGAATACTCCTTTGAATACTGAGAAACAGGCTAGAGGTGCATTTTCGGATACTCCTTTGAATCCTTAGACACAGGATAGAAGTGAAGTTTTGAATGCTCTTTAGAATCCTTAGACACAGCCTAGAAGGGCATTTTTAAATTCTCCTTTGAATCCTCAGAACAGGCTAAAAGTGCATTTTCGGATATTCCTTTGAATGCTCAGACACAGGCCAGAAGTGTGTTTTCGAAAACTCCTTTGAATCCTCATACACAGACTAGAGGGGCATTTTTAAATACTCATTTGAATCCTCAGACAAAGAATAGAAAGCCATTTTTAAATGCTAATTTGAATCGTCAGACACAGGCCAGAATGGCTTTTTCGAATATTACTTTGAATCTTTAGACACAGGCTAGAAGGGCATTTTTGAATACTCCTTTAAATCCTCAGACACAAGCCAGAATGGCATTTTGAATACTCCTGTGAATTCTCAAACATATGCTAGAAGTGCATTTTCGAATACTCCTTTGAATCCTCAGACACAGGCTAGAAGTGCATTTTTTAATATTCCTTTGAATCCTCAGACACAGGCTAGAAGTTCAGTTTTAATATTCCTTTGAATCCTCAGACACAGACCAGAAGTGCATTTTCGAATACTCCTTTGAATCCCCAGACACTGGCTGGAAGTGCATTCTGAATGCACATTATTTTAATCCCAAACTACAGTCTAGATGTACATTTTGAAAGCACATTCGAATACCCAAATTCAGGCTTGAAGTGCATTATCGAATGTTTATTTGAATTACCAACTACCAACTTCGAATCAACTTCACACAGATTTTCAAGTAAAGCATTTTTGTAGTAGCTATATATGTCGGTACAAATGCATTTAGCGAATACAAATAGAAATTTTTCACAATGTGTACACGAGTTTCAAAAAAGAGATATTTACAGAAAGCTCAAAACATAATGCCTGAAAGGTAGAAAAAATAACAGCAATTTAAATTGTCAAATGCATAATAGCGAAGAAAAAAAGACCAGTGTGAGTTGGATATAATAGTACCATCTTGATTATTACCAAATACTGAAAGCAAAACAATATCGAGTGTCGTATTATTAAGTTATCAGCTGAATTAGAAAATCTGTAAAAATGATAATGTTTTCGACACAGCGAGTAAATTGAAGTAATTTGATAGATCTAATTTCCTCGACCTTCTTCCGCTTTTCACGTAGTGCTTATTGCTTCCCATTTATGTTGCAACCCTTCCATACTAGTGTAAGTTCATATTCTCAAACGAATGCAAAAAAATATCAACATCAGATATCAACATGTACACTTCATAAGTGAATTCATTTACTGAATTCGTTATTTTTGATAATGATTTCGATACTTCACTTATTAATTTGCTTCTGTCGTACCCTCTCTCTCTCTTTCTCTCTCTCTCTCTGTGTGTTTCGCAATGGCTGCTTTCTAGTAAAAATAAAATATTTCCACGTATTATACAGATCCAGTTTGTCAACTATTATTTTCCAGATACGAAACACAAGTGTGATGTGTATTATCATATTAAACAAAATATTTACATCAACTGTTTTTTTGTTTGTTTTTTTTCATTTTTGTATGAAAATTTACAAGAAGAGAGAAATGATTTCGTTCTGAATAATTCGGCTGAAAAACGGTGCATGTTGCAAAGATGCCTTTTTTTTGCTTTCATTTTTAATATATTTTCTAGATGAATTATTTTTTAAGGTGAAATATAGACAAATATAGACAGATGAAGGAATGTTATGAAAACACATCTTATCTTGGAGGCTATGTTACACCACCGTTTGCAGCTAACGTGGAATACATCACAAGTTGTATACGTTAAGATGCTGCATATCGGTATAGATTGATTAGTCGAAACTAAGAATCAGTTATGCCATTATTAAGCATTACATTTTCACCCAAAAAATGATAAGCTGTAAATGAAAAAAAAGAGATGTTTGTAAAACATATATATCGCCCTCAGCACCTTATCCCTAGAGTGAGCCATAAAAGTATAGGAGGGTATAGGTGTCATCTCCTGAATACACCAACCAGCAAGTTTGTAAAGCCAGTGCCCAAAGGTTCTCTAGTTATTGATTAGAAACTATTTTTTCTGTTAATGGTCAACATAACCTTGACCTTTGATCTAGTGACTCTAAAAACTAGAGGGTTGATTTTCTGGCCATGACCAATCTGCCTATGAAGTTTAAAGAAGCCTGCGCCCAAGCATTCTACAGCTATTGATCAGAAACAGATTTTTAAGGTCATTGTGACTTTGGCCTTTGATCTGGTGATCTGTAAAGCTATAGGGGTCATCTTTGATCATGACCAACATTCAT
This sequence comes from Cyclina sinensis, assembly GCA_012932295.1. Taxonomy (NCBI): domain Eukaryota; kingdom Metazoa; phylum Mollusca; class Bivalvia; order Venerida; family Veneridae; genus Cyclina; species Cyclina sinensis. The sequence goes on from JAAONU010000011.1 coordinate 41,225,999, forward strand.
ACTAAGTTCGAGGAACCAGAACCCAAACATTCTATAATTATTGCTCGGAAACAGTTTTGCTTTTCAAGGTCACTGTACTGTGACATTGATCTTTGACCTAATGACCAAAAAATAATTAGAGGTGATCAACTGGCCATGACCAACGTGCCTATGAAGTTTAGTGGAGCTGGGCCTAAGCGTTCTCTAGTAATTGATCTGAAACCTTTTTGCTGTTCAAGGAGATGGTGACCTTTGTCTTTGACTTGGCGACTTGAAAAAACTATAGGTGTCATCTACTGGCCATGACCAGTCTTCACACCAAGTTTGAGGAACCTGAGCCTAAGCATTCTGTAGTTATTGATCAGAAACTGTTTTGTTTTTCAAGATCATTGTCACTTTGATCTTTGATGTGGTGACCTGAAAAAAAAACTACAGGGGCCATCTACTGGTCATGGCCAACCTATATAACAAGTTTGAGGAAAGTGGATCCAAGGGATCTATAGAACAGATATAGATATTTATCGGAAACGAAGTGTCTACCGACCGACCTACCGACCGACATTTTCAAAATAATATGCCCCTTCATCTTCGATGGGGACATAAAAAATCCACAAAATTAGATTGGGTAAATGTTTCTTAAAACACATTAACCTTTTTTTAAACTATTTCTCTCGTTCACACAACAGGCAATTGTCATACTGTATTGCACAGGAAAACTTCATTTGAAGATCTTTCGTAAGCTATCACAAAGCCATTTCCACAGTTTTCACTGTAGTAAAGGCTTAAGCTATATGTATTCTTTGTGTAAATATTATACAAGTTTTAACAGGACGAAATTGAAAAGAGATCAGAAAGTGTGCGTTCAAGTAAAGGTTTTATTTCATCTGCTTTTGACCCAATCCCTCTTTGATAATGTTAAGTTCAGCTTTTCCAAAATTAATAATTTGGAAAAGAAAAAAAAAGCAAATTCTAAAATATGAAAATTTTATAGGATAAAAACAATGGGTTGATCTTAACATTTATGTTAAAAGTATTTCAGAACGATCTATAAAACGTTATTTACTTAGCATTGTTAATCCTAAAACAAGTTTTCAGAATGAAAATATTTGTATAACCTTTTCGAGTACTTTTCGGTACAAAAGCGTTTAAGAAAAATTGAAATATAATCGACTAGCAAGTTCACTAACACGGGTTTCTTTTTCATCGCTTGTTAATAAAACCACTAAGCCAGGTCAAAGTAAGATCATTACACGCAGCAGGACATCCTTCTGAGTGTTCTAGCGTTTCGCAGGTCTGAGTTAATTTCTACACTTTATTCAAAATAAGTAACTGACCTGTTCACCTTTTTCTGACACGTTATTAGCTTACAATAACATAATACCAGGCGCGTAGCTGCCTATACGCGAGTACGCAGCTGAATCCACATTATTTTGACAAAAAAAAAATAAATAAACGAAAGTAAAGCTATTCATCTCCATTTTTATGCTAAAATAAATGGATTTTCGTTGGTCAAGAAAGCTCTCCGGAGGCCCCAAAACGCACCAAATTGCACCATTTATTTTAAAATTTTCAGGGGGGGCATGCCCCCTGACCCCCTAGATTATTTTGAATCCACATTCTTTATAGGCTAGCTACGCGCCTGAATACCGTAACTACAAGATGATGTAGCCAAATTCCAAGGGTTAACGACATTTGTAATCGTTGTTATACACTGTATACATTAATTTCCTAGATCTTATAACACTTTTAAACTAAGATTTCAACAATACATAGACGCAGTATACACTCACTAAATTAAATACGAACACATTCTTACTGAAACATGGAAGAGACATTTTATCTCGTGGCCATGAGTTGTTACTAAGAAAAAAATTATTCCACGACCACGAATTATAACTTAAAAAACAAAACCCAAATATACTTATTTCGTGGCAACAAAATATAACTAACAAAAAACAATCATTTTTTGTGGACGACTTAGTAGACCAATTAGATTCATTCATTATTTCGTAAACACGAAATCTGACTTCAGTAATATTTATTCATAGGAACCCTTTTTTTAAGTTGCTGACCGAATTTCACAATTCCGGTCTTACCGTGTAATTGATTGGTTGGAAACAAATAAGTTACAAGCATGGTTAAAGACTACATGAACACATTGGAAACGGCTAAATCATTCAATTCCACTAAATAATTTGATTAGCTTTAATAATCTGGATAAAGGAAGACTACAATGGCTCCAACTCTTTCACTTGAGAGCAAACGCCAAAATCGACAAGTGCAATATCACTAAAATCCAATATTTCAAGATCGCAGTTTAAAAAATAAAATAAAAGTAGAATGGCCATGAGAAAAGTAAAATGAAATCGATTTTTCGGCGTAGCTGTATTGAAGTCAATTCTGACTTCTGACCTACATTTGTGACGAATGAAATTGTTCGATACAAAATCTTCAGCTGAAGAAGGAAGTTTTCCATTGGATTTTGAAAACTGTCGCTGTTATGCAATTTCAGGGCAGTATTCGTAACAGCTAGTTTAATTATCTGAAAATAATGCAACTAAAATAACATTAATACAGACGTAAATTAAATATCAGAAAGTTTAAACCATGAAAAATTATACTAATTGGAATTAATATATAATCTTTATGACTAAATATTATTTTATTTCATTGAGAATGACATTTTTTAAAGATATTTCTTGTTAAATGTGTCTCCAAAACCTTGTAGCAGCAAGAACACAGAATAACGTTTCTGCCCGTTTATTTAGACAGTGTCTCGGCAAGTCTCACCTTCTATAGACATTGTGTTTGTATATATAGGAAAAGGTAGACGAATTTGATTGGCGTTTAAGTATCTGTATGACAATGTACATGTATGTGCTACCCCGAGGGAACTATTCCATTGTTTACTATGGTAAATACAATTTGTAGTGACAGCTTTTACATTGGAAAGTGACATGGAAAATTACTATATGTTTACAGAGGTTGTTTTTATTGCCTGCAGCAGAGCTGACATGTCCACCAAGCATTTTCGCACTTGAACATTTTGTTACAAATTAGTCTAAAGAAGTTAGAAAAAAATGTAATTTTAACCCTAAAATTAACCCCATAATGTGGCAATCTTATTAAGCTTAAATTCATCACTGCATCCTTAAATATATTAGAAAATAGATCAATAGCTTAGAGTCAAGAATTCTGAAGCCACGCTAAATTTAGCAACTCCAGGCTATAAAGTTTTTGATAAGTAGTTGAAGTTTTTAAATGTGTTCTCAAATATATTTCTATGTAATTAAGATATCCAGGAGATATAATTCATTGTCGTCAGTGTTTCGCACGTGTTTCGTGCTGCTCTGTTGATTCTTTCCGGACATTGTATTGTAAATTGCCGGGATGAAATATTCCACACAAAAAATATTTGATCACCTATAGTAACTGTTGTTGATGCTAAACTAGATTTTGCTTCCAAAACTTGCATGAATAACTTTAAAAATTATCCAAAGAACTTTGTGAGCTAAAGTAACCATCTTTGTTTAAGAGCAGATAACTATATAATATAAAATTATTACCTTCGGTCCGTCAAGAATTCCAACTAAACCTTCGCGTTTCGTTAAACCGTTTACACTCACCAAGTAGCAAATGTCAGCTGAGCCTTATATAGACTGAGGTACGTTTAAACTAATTTAATTGAACCTTCTACTAAACCTGTTGATAGTTAAGCTACCACAGAATTTGGTTGTGTTTAAGTTAATAAGTATATAATTTGACTGCTGAGTAACAACAGCGGAACAAATGAGAACGATTTTTTTTTTGCGTACAAAGAAACAGTTAATGTATTTTAGCAATGTCTTTATTTTACTTCAGAATTCAAAGGGTTTTTTTGTTGTTGTTGTTTTTTTTTATGATTCTCTGCCAACTAACATTTTTTAAGAAGAGAGGAAGTTTTTACATATGAAAATATTTATAAATAAAAGTCTAAAGTTCTAAACCATTTATATTTCCCCTAGTTACATTTTAAATCCCATCTTTTTTAATAATTCTATAAAAATAAACAAAGTTCTGAAACATATTAATATTTCCCTATAACGTTGCAATCTAAACCCTGTATATGATATTTGCAATGCTGCATTCAGAAAAAAAATATTTTCAAAACGAGAGAAAATCGTAGATATCTTTGTAAAATTGCATTGTTCAGTAATTTGCCAAAATTACTTTCATCTTGCATTTTGAAATTTAAGACAAGCACACGAATGATAGATTTTAACTTGGGCTAAATATATTTCAACATTTTAATTGCTAACACTTGAAAAAACTATCTGGTATAATAATATAAAATTAAAGTTAAAATCTTGCAAAATCCGAAAATATGATTCCCATTATTCATGTATGTTGCAATATGTACTGAAAAACAATTAGTTCTCACAAGCGTTGAAGGTAGATCACTGCTATACAATCAAAGCGTAGTTCTCACAAGCGTTGAAGGTAGAGCACCGCTATACAATCAAAGCGTAGTTCTCACAAGCGTTGAAGGTAGATCACCGCTATACAATCAAAGCGTAGTTCTCACACGCGTTGAAGGTAGATCACTGCTATACAATCAAAGCGTAGTTCTCACAAGCGTTGAAGGTAGAGCACCGCTATACAATCAAAGCGTAGTTCTCACAAGCGTTGAAGGTAGAGCACCGCTATACAATCAAAGCGTAGTTCTCACAAGCGTTGAATGTAGCACCACTATACAAACAAAGCGTAGTTCTCACAAGCGTTGAAGGTAGAGCACCGCTATACAATCAAAGCGTAGTTCTCACAAGCGTTGAAGGTAGAGCACCGCTATACAATCAAAGAGTAGTTCTCACAAGCGTTGAAGGTAGAGCACCGCTATACAATCAAAGCGTAGTTCTCACACGCGTTGAAGGTAGAGCACCGCTATACAATCAAAGCGTAGTTCTCACAAGCGTTGAAGGTAGAGCACCGCTATACAATCAAAGCGTAGTTCTCACAAGCGTTGAAGGTAGAGCACCGCTAGTTCTCACAAGCGTTGAATGTAGCACCGCTATACAATCAAAGCGTAGTTCTCCAAGCGTTGAAGGTAGAGCACCGCTATACAATCAAAGCGTAGTTCTCAAAAGCGTTGAAGGTAGAGCACCGCTATACAATCAAAGCGTAGTTCTCACAAGCGTTGAAGGTAGAGCACCGCTATACAATCAAAGCGTAGTTCTCACAAGCGTTGAAGGTAGAGCACCGCTATACAATCAAAGCGTAGTTCTCACAAGCGTTGAAGGTAGAGCACCGCTATACAATCAAAGCGTAGTTCTCACAAGCGTTGAAGGTAGAGCACCGCTATACAATCAAAGCGTAGTTCTCACACGCGTTGAAGGTAGAGCACCGCTATACAATCAAAGCGTAGTTCTCACACGCGTTGAAGGTAGAGCACCGCTATACAATCAAAGCGTAGTTCTCACAAGCGTTGAAGGTAGATCATCGCTATACAATCAAAGCGTAGTTCTCACACGCGTTGAAGGTAGATCACTGCTATACAATCAAAGCGTAGTTCTTACAAGCGTTGAAGGTAGAGCACCGCTATACAATCAAAGCGTAGTTCTCACACGCGTTGAAGGTAGAGCACCGCTATACAATCAAAGCGTAGTTCTCACACGCGTTGAAGGTAGAGCACCGCTATACAATCAAAGCGTAGTTCTCACAAGCGTTGAAGGTAGATCATCGCTATACAATCAAAGCGTAGTTCTCACACGCGTTGAAGGTAGATCACTGCTATACAATCAAAGCGTAGTTCTTACAAGCGTTGAAGGTAGAGCACCGCTATACAATCAAAGCGTAGTTCTCACAAGCGTTGAAGGTAGAGCACCGCTATACAATCAAAGCGTAGTTCTCACAAGTCTTGAAGGTAGATCACCGCTATACAATCAAAGCGTAGTTCTCAAAAGCCTTGAAGGTAGAGCACCGCTATACAATCAAAGCGTAGTTCTCACAAGCCTTGAAGGTAGAGCACCGCTATACAATCAAAGCGTAGTTCTCACATGCGTTGAACGTAGAGCACCGCCATACAATCAAAGCGTAGTTCTCACAAGCGTTGAAGGTAGAGCACCGCTATACAATCAAAGCGTAGTTCTCACAAGCGTTGAAGGTAGAGCACCGCTATACAATCAAAGCGTAGTTCTCACAAGCGTTGAAGGTAGAGCACCGCTAGTTCTCACAAGCGTTGAATGTAGCACCGCTATACAATCAAAGCGTAGTTCTCACAAGCGTTGAAAATAGAGCACCGCTATACAATCAAAGCGTAGTTCTCACAAGCGTTGAAGGTAGAGCACCGCTATACAATCAAAGCGTAGTTCTCACAAGCGTTGAAGGTAGAGCACCGCTAGTTCTCACAAGCGTTGAATGTAGCACCGCTATACAATCAAAGCGTAGTTCTCACAAGCGTTGAAAATAGAGCACCGCTATACAATCAAAGCGTAGTTCTCACAAGCGTTGAAGGTAGAGCACCGCTATACAATCAAAGCGTAGTTCTCACAAGCGTTGAAGGTAGAGCACCGCTATACAATCAAAGCGTAGTTCTCACAAGCGTTGAAGGTAGAGCACCGCTATACAATCAAAGCGTAGTTCTCACAAGCGTTGAAGGTAGATCACCGCTATACAATCAAAGCGTAGTTCTCACACGCGTTGAAGGTAGAGCACCGCTATACAATCAAAGCGTAGTTCTCACACGCGTTGAAGGTAGAGCACCGCTATACAATCAAAGCGTAGTTCTCACAAGCGTTGAAGGTAGAGCACCGCTATACAATCAAAGCGTAGTTCTCACAAGTCTTGAAGGTAGATCACCGCTATACAATCAAAGCGTAGTTCTCACACGCGTTGAAGGTAGAGCACCGCTATACAATCAAAGCGTAGTTCTCACACGCGTTGAAGGTAGAGCACCGCTATACAATCAAAGCGTAGTTCTCACAAGCGTTGAAGGTAGAGCACCGCTATACAATCAAAGCGTAGTTCTCACAAGCGTTGAAGGTAGATCACCGCTATACAATCAAAGCGTAGTTCTCACACGCGTTGAAGGTAGAGCACCGCTATACAATCAAAGCGTAGATCTCACACGCGTTGAAGGTAGAGCACCGCTATACAATCAAAGCGTAGTTCTCACAAGCGTTGAAGGTAGAGCACCGCTATACAATCAAAGCGTAGTTCTCACAAGTCTTGAAGGTAGATCACCGCTATACAATCAAAGCGTAGTTCTCACACGCGTTGAAGGTAGAGCACCGCTATACAATCAAAGCGTAGTTCTCACACGCGTTGAAGGTAGAGCACCGCTATACAATCAAAGCGTAGTTCTCACAAGCGTTGAAGGTAGAGCACCGCTATACAATCAAAGCGTAGTTCTCACAAGCGTTGAAGGTAGAGCACCGCTATACAATCAAAGCGTAGTTCTCACAAGTCTTGAAGGTAATGCACCGCTATACAATCAAAGCGTAGTTCTCACAAGCGTTGAAGGTAGAGCACCGCTATACAATCAAAGCGTAGTTCTCACACGCGTTGAAGGTAGAGCACCGCTATACAATCAAAGCGTAGTTCTCACACGCGTTGAAGGTAGAGCACCGCTATACAATCAAAGCGTAGTTCTCACAAGCGTTGAAGGTAGATCATCGCTATACAATCAAAGCGTAGTTCTCACACGCGTTGAAGGTAGATCACTGCTATACAATCAAAGCGTAGTTCTTACAAGCGTTGAAGGTAGAGCACCGCTATACAATCAAAGCGTAGTTCTCACACGCGTTGAAGGTAGAGCACCGCTATACAATCAAAGCGTAGTTCTCACACGCGTTGAAGGTAGAGCACCGCTATACAATCAAAGCGTAGTTCTCACACGCGTTGAAGGTAGATCATCGCTATACAATCAAAGCGTAGTTCTCACACGCGTTGAAGGTAGATCACTGCTATACAATCAAAGCGTAGTTCTTACAAGCGTTGAAGGTAGAGCACCGCTATACAATCAAAGCGTAGTTCTCACAAGCGTTGAAGGTAGAGCACCGCTATACAATCAAAGCGTAGTTCTCACAAGTCTTGAAGGTAGATCACCGCTATACAATCAAAGCGTAGTTCTCAAAAGCCTTGAAGGTAGAGCACCGCTATACAATCAAAGCGTAGTTCTCACAAGCCTTGAAGGTAGAGCACCGCTATACAATCAAAGCGTAGTTCTCACATGCGTTGAAGGTAGAGCACCGCCATACAATCAAAGCGTAGTTCTCACAAGCGTTGAAGGTAGAGCACCGCTATACAATCAAAGCGTAGTTCTCACAAGCGTTGAAGGTAGAGCACCGCTATACAATCAAAGCGTAGTTCTCACAAGCGTTGAAGGTAGAGCACCGCTAGTTCTCACAAGCGTTGAATGTAGCACCGCTATACAATCAAAGCGTAGTTCTCACAAGCGTTGAAAATAGAGCACCGCTATACAATCAAAGCGTAGTTCTCACAAGCGTTGAAGGTAGAGCACCGCTATACAATCAAAGCGTAGTTCTCACAAGCGTTGAAGGTAGAGCACCGCTATACAATCAAAGCGTAGTTCTCACAAGCGTTGAAGGTAGAGCACCGCTATACAATCAAAGCGTAGTTCTCACAAGCGTTGAAGGTAGATCACCGCTATACAATCAAAGCGTAGTTCTCACACGCGTTGAAGGTAGAGCACCGCTATACAATCAAAGCGTAGTTCTCACACGCGTTGAAGGTAGAGCACCGCTGTACAATCAAAGCGTAGTTCTCACAAGCGTTGAAGGTAGATCATCGCTATACAATCAAAGCGTAGTTCTCAAACGCGTTGAAGGTAGATCACTGCTATACAATCAAAGCGTAGTTCTTACAAGCGTTGAAGGTAGAGCACCGCTATACAATCAAAGCGTAGTTCTCACAAGCGTTGAATGTAGCACCGCTATACAATCAAAGCGTAGTTCTCACAAGCGTTGAAGGTAGAGCACCGCTATACAATCAAAGCGTAGTTCTCACAAGCGTTGAAGGTAGAGCACCGCTATACAATCAAAGCGTAGTTCTTACAAGCGTTGAAGGTAGAGCACCGCTATAAAATCAAAGCGTAGTTCTCACAAGCGTTGAAGGTAGAGCACCGCTATACAATCAAAGCGTAGTTCTCACAAGCGTTGAAGGTAGAGCACCGCTATACAATCAAAGCGTAGTTCTCACAAGCGTTGAAGGTAGAGCACCGCTATACAATCAAAGCGTAGTTCTCACAAGCGTTGAATGTAGCACCGCTATACAATCAAAGCGTAGTTCTCACAAGCGTTGAAGGTAGATCATCGCTATACAATCAAAGCGTAGTTCTCACAAGCGTTAAAGGTAGAGCACCGCTATACAATCAAAGCGTAGTTCTCACAAGCGTTGAATGTAGCACCGCTATACAATCAAAGCGTAGTTCTCACAAGCGTTGAAGGTAGAGCACCGCTATACAATCAAAGCGTAGTTCTCACAAGCGTTGAAGGTAGAGCACCGCTATACAATCAAAGCGTAGTTCTCACAAGCGTTGACTGTAGCACTGCTATACAAACAAAGCGTAGTTCTCACAAGCGTTGAAGGTAGAGCACCGCTATACAATCAAAGCGTAGTTCTCACAAGCGTTGAAGGTAGAGGACCGCTATACAATCAAAGCGTAGTTCTCACTAAGCGTTGAAGGTAGAGCACCGCTATACAATCAAAGCCTAGTTCTCACAAGCGTTGAAGGTAGAGCACCGCTATACAATCAAAGCGTAGTTCTCACACGCGTTGAAGGTAGAGCACCGCTATACAATCAAAGCGTAGTTCTCACACGCGTTGAAGGTAGATCACCTGCTATACAATCAAAGCGTAGTTCTCACAAGCGTTGAAGGTAGAGCACCGCTATACAATCAAAGCGTAGTTCTCACAAGCGTTGAATGTAGCACCGCTATACAATCAAAGCGTAGTTCTCACAAGCGTTGAAGGTAGAGCACCGCTATACAATCAAAGCGTAGTTCTCACAAGCGTTGAAGGTAGAGCACCGCTATACAATCAAAGCGTAGTTCTCTAATGCGTTGAAGGTAGATCACCGCTACACAATCAAAGCGTAGTTCTCTACAAGCGTTGAAGGTAGATCACCGCTATACAATCAAAGCGTAGTTCTCACAAGCGTTGAAGGTAGAGCACCGCTGTACAATCAAAGCGTTTATAGCGTAGAAAAAATGTCGGCTTGAAGAAGGCGAAGGTTCATGCCAAGACTATTTTCGTTTACACATTTTCTCCTTTGCTTTTTTCCGAATCAAGTCTTCAGGCATGTCTTAATTTGAAGTCAGCTTAAAGATTCATAACACGTAACTTCAACACAAAGTTGGCCGTGGTATGAAATCAATCAATCAATTACTACTACTGGTAATTTGTTCGTTCGGTCGTTCGTTCGTTTGCTACTTTTCCGTTCTTCCTTCCTTGCTTTCTACTATCCTCCCATTGTTTGTTCGTTCATGTATTAGCTCTGATTTACGATAAAAATAAATATATGAGAGACTTTAAGAGAAAGAAAGCCAAAAAGAAAGAAAACAGAATTATGAAGATCCAAATCGGTTTGTTCCTTTTATTTTCAACTGAAAGAATCTGGAAGGCGAATTTACATTGTTAACTTTTGCATTAAATCTTATTATTCCGGCCAATCAGCTACCTTATAGCAGTACTGTTTAATTATGTTTAAAGAACACGGTCATTTCATTCCAAATGTTCTTAATTTTTCTTTAACTGTTACAGATATTCTTGCGATTGTTTCAATATACGGGCTTTGAAACAACAAACATTTCATTTTTATTTCTTCATTGGTATAACATATCGATTTTCCTTCCGCACTACCGTTTAAGGCCAGAAATGCATTTTTGAATACTCATTTAAATCCCCAAACTCATGCTAGATGTGAATTTTGGAATATACATAGATTACCCCAGCTAAAGGCTTGAATTGCATATTGAAAGCACATTTGGATGCCCATCTAAAAGCAAGAGGAGCATTTTGAAAATCAACTACATGCCAGAAGAGCATTTTGAAACCACATTTGAATGCAAAACTACGGGCTTAAATTGCATTTTGAAAGCACATCTGAATCCCCAACCACAGACTAGAGGTGCATTTTGAAAGCACATTTTGATCCCCAAATACAGGTCAAAAGTACTTTTTGAAAGCACCTTTGAAACTCCAACTACAGGCCAGAGGTCATTTTGAGAGCACATATGAATCCCCAACTACAGGCTAGAAGGGCATTTTGCAAGCACATTTGAAATATTCAACTGGCTAGAAGTGTATTTTGAAAGCACATCTGAATCTCCAACTACAGGCCAGAAGTGCATTTTGATAGCACATTTGAATTCTAAAATATAGACCAGAAGTCATTTTGGAAGCACATATGAACATCCAACTATAAGCCAGAAGTGCATTTTGAAAGCAATTTGAAATATTCAACTGGCCAGAAGTGCATTTTGAATGCACATTTGAATCACCAACTACATGAAGTGCATTTGAATCCCCAACCACCAATTACAAGCCAACCTCACAGACCTATTCTATCTGTACATATTTCGGCAACTAACAAGAAACCAAAAAATAAAACGTGAAAAAGATAAAATGCCACGAAACACAGATGCTATGATTTAGACTTTATTGCATATGTTACTAAATGCCGTCAGTTGGTATTATTTTTTGAATATGACATAAATGATTAATACTCAATTTAAAGTAAATCATATTTTTATCAGCTAGGTAAATACAGTATGTATTTAGCAAAGAGAAATTAAACACATTGTCTACACTAGTTTCAAACAGAAGATATTTACATAAAGGCTCAAAACATACATGCCTGCGTGGTGTAAAAATAAATGCAATTTAAAGTGAGTGATGTATAATAGCGAAGAAAATAAAGGCAAGTGAATCTCCATCTTAATTAGTAATCTTTAGTTTGTCATGATAGCAATACACTGATTATTACCAAAACACAATATCGAGTGTCATATTATTAACTTATCAGCTGAATAAGAAAAAACAGTACAATTGTTAATGCGTATAAAGTAAACTGATAAAATCCATTTTCCCCGACGCCCTTCTTCAGCTTTACACGTAGGCAACAGTGTGACGTCTTCTGTGCTTTACACGTATGTAACATTGTGACGTCTCCTGTGCTTTACATCTAAGCAAAGTGTGACGTCTCCTGTGCGTTACATCTAAGCAACAGTGCGACGTCTCCTGTGCTTTACATCTAAGCAACAGTGTGACGTCTCCTGTGCTTTACACGTATGCAACAGTGTGATGTCTCCTGTGTTTTACACATAGGCAACAGTGTGACGTCTCCTGTGTTTTACACGTATGCAACAGTGTGACGTCTCCTGTGTTTTAATCTAAGCAGCAGTGCGACGTCTCCTGTGCTTTACACGTATGCAACAGTGTGATGTCTCCTGTGTTTTACACGTAGGCAACAGTGTGACGTCTCCTGTGTTTTACACGTATGCAACAGTGTGACGTCTCCTGTGTTTTAATCTAAGCAGCAGTGCGACGTCTCCTGTGCTTTACATCTAAGCAACAGTGTGACGTCTCCTTTGCTTTACAACTGAGTAACAGTGTGACGTCTCTTGGGCTTTACATCTAAGCAACAGTCTGACGTCTCCAGTGCTTTACATCTAAGCAACTGTGTGACGTCTCCAGTGCTTTACATCTAAGCAACAGTGAGACGTCTCCTGTGCTCTACATTTAAGCAACAGTGTGATGTCTCTTGTGCTTTACACGTATGTAACAGTGTGACGTCTCCTGTGTTTTACATCTAAGCAACAGTGTGACGTTTCCTGTGTTTTACACGTAGGTAACAGTGTGACGTCTCCTGTGTTTACACGTAGGCAACAGTGCGACGTCTCATGTGTTTAACACGTAAGTTAAAGTGTGACGTCTCCTGTTCTTTACACGTAGGCAAAAGTGTGACGTCTCCTGTGTTTAACACGTAAGTAACAGTGTGACGTCTCCTGTGTTTTACACGTAGTAACAGTGTGACGTCTCCTGTGTTTTACACGTAGGCAACAGTGTATCGTCTCCTGAGTTTCACATGTAGGCAGTAGTGTGACGTCTCCTGTTCTTTTCACGTAGGCAACAGTGTGACGTCTTTTTTGTTTTACACGTATGCAACAGTGTGACGTCTCCTGTGTAATACATCTAAGCAGCAGTGTGACGTCTCCTGTGCTTTACATCTAAGCAACAGTGAGACGTCTCCTATGCTTTACATTTAAGCAACAGTATGATGTCTCTTGTGCTTTACACGTATGTAACAGTGTGACGTCTCCTGTGTTTTACATCTAAGCAACAGTGTGACGTTTCCTGTGTTTTACACGTAGGTAACAGTGTGACGTCTCCTGTGTTTACACGTATGCAACAGTGTGATGTCTCCTGTTCTTTACACGTAGGCAAAAATGTGACGTCTCCTGTGTTTTACACTTAAGTAACAGTAAGAATTCTCCTGTTCTTTACACGTAGGTTACAGGGTGACGTCTCCTGTGTTTTACAGGTAGGCAACAGTGTGACGTCTCCTGTTCTTTTCACGTAGGTAACAGTGTGACGTCACCTGTGTTTTACATGTTAGTAACGGTATGTTGTCACCTGTGTTTTACACGTTGGTAACAGTGTGACGTCTCCTGTGCCTATCACTAGACATTTCTGATTTAATCCTTCCTTACTTGTGAAAGTCCACATTGCCAAAAGAATGCAAAAATTATATCAACATAAATGCTTCATCAATTAACTCATTTACTGATTTTTGATAACAATTTCGACACATATCTTACATCTTATATTTGTTTGTTACTCTCTCTCTCTCTCTCTCTCTCTCTCTCTCTCTCTCTCTCTCTCTCTCTCTGCTTTTTTGTGTTCCGAACTCTCTGCTTTTGTGTTCCGAACTCTCTGCTATATACTGCAGCCCATCATCCTTTTTGTATTGTAATTTATTTTTACTAATATTGTAACTGCTGCCTACCTTGATTTCTGTAAATACATGTCCAAAAAATAATAATAACATAAATAATAACATGTATATATTTAATATGACAAAAAACTGTACAGTTTACGTGAATAAACTTTCTGTTTGTATGCCGGCTATCACAAATTCATTTCAACAGTTTTAAGAGGACGACAATAAAAAAGATCAGAAAGGTGCGTTCAAGTAAAGATTTTATTTGACTAAAAAAGCATACCTATTTGATAACCACGTTTTCAAATTCATAATTGTGAACTGGAAAAGCAAATACTAAAATTTTATAGAATAAAAGCAACTTGCCGATCTTAACATTTATGTTAAAGTATTTCAGAACGTTTGATAAGATAATGTATACTTGTTAATAATACATTTAAGTTTACCGTTATTTACTTATTATAATGCACCCTAAAGAGAATAAAAATAGTTGTATAGCCTTTCGAGTACCTTGCTACATAAAAGCATTTAGGGAATTTGAAATATTACAGAAGGCTAGTAATTTCACGTAGGGTATTTTCGTTTCCTGTTCATGAGAAACCACTAAGCCATGTCAAAGTAAGAGCATTATACACAGCAGGGCATCTTTCTGAGTGTCGTAGCGTTTCGCAGGTCTGTGTTAGTTTCAACACTTTATTATAAAAGGTTACCGCACTGTTAACCTTTTCTGACACGTTATTAGCAGACAATAACATAATACTATAACTACCGTACGATTTAGCAAATTCCAACGGTAAATGACATTTATAACCTTTGACACTTCTCATCAAAGCCAATTACATTAATTTACAAGATCGCTTAAAGGTTGAGAACTGTGACCCTTGCCCTTAGTTTTAGTCTAGTTTCAACAGCATTCAAATCAAATTAGATACGAAACCCACACCTTATATGTATTTAATGAATTTAAAATAGGTATTTTATGTGTTAGCCAATATAATTCTTGGCAAACGGTGTGACAGAAAGACGGGGTATTTTTCAGGATGATGGATGAATAATTTTGGCAGTTTCATTCAAACTATTATAGAGATGCCCCATACAGAAAAGCAAATCGCTAATACTTGTATAGAAAATTTTTATGGCATTTCAAAAGTTTAAAATTGTGCTTATTCAACCAGTGCATTTGCCTATTACGTCTAGCCAATTACTTTATTGTAAGATGGGGCTATGCCATCTAGTAAACAAGTATTGACCAAAAAAATCTTGTTGAATAAAATCTAACCAGCTTCTTTTCTAAGTCATGTTTGTCTTGCCAAGTCTAACAATGGTATGAAAACGTGTATACTATGCGCAAGGGTTCAAACCAAAATTTTAATTTCTGCACATTGTAGTGAAATAATGTATCATATGCAAGATCTTCCAAGTTCTTTAAAGTGCTCTTTAATCAAGTTTATTTGTTAAATACCAACTTCTCTAGGAGATATGTTTTAAGAATAAAATTCATGAGCAAATTTATATTGAGAGTTTGTGTGTTGATAACTAAATGGTAATGTTACCTATGCATTCTCACGTAGAAAGTAAACGCTGATAAGATAACGTAATAATTCAAGGATAATGTCAAATTCGATAGGTTATGTGAAATCTGACGACGCACATCATATCAAATTGATATATAACTTGTTTTAGTTACTGACCGAATTTCACAATTTCAGTCCCGCCGTGTGAATGATCGCTTGGAAACAAATAAGTTACAAGCATGGTTAAAGACTATATGAACACCTTATCAGGGTTCTCTCCACAATGTCTAAATTATTCACTGCCACTAAATGAGGGAACGAATCTTATTAAACATTTAGTTGATACAATAATTTGATTTAACTTAAATTATCTGAAGAAACGAAGACCACGGTGGTTCTATCTCCTTCACCTGAGTGCAAATGCCATGAAACGAGGAGTATCTTTGAAATACAATTTAAAATTAACGTATCAAGAAAGTTGTTTAGAAAATTGAAATAAAGGTAGGATGGCCATGAGAAAAGAAGATGGAAACGATTTTTAAATGTGTCCCCAAAACCTTTTTAGCTGTTCAAATTCACCAGTGAAGTCTTAAATATATTAGAAAGTAGGCCAATAGCATAGAGTCAAGGAATCTGAAGCCAAGCTAAAAGCTAAATATAGCAACTCGAAGCAATTAAGTTTTTGATAAGTACCAGTAGTTTATTTTTTTAACGTTTTTCTTAAAATATATTTATATGTAAGAGTAAAAAAATCATAGAACTTTATTTGCCAGAGTAATCGTCTTTGTATGAAGTCAGATAGATATATAATTTTACCTTCGGTCCCTCAAGTTAAGTCCGAAGTTGTCTAACTTTTCCGAGTAAATCTTCGCGTTTCGTTAAACCGTTTACACTCACCAAGTAGCACATGTAAGCTGAGCCATATATAGAGAGAGATACGTTTATACTAATGTAATTTAACCCTCTAATGTTGAACCGGATTTACGAACGGCCGTTGATCCGCGAACAACAGCAGGCTGTGTACATGTAGATGTTTTGGTGCAGGCGAATATTTGCCTGATATTTAAATGTTCCCGCAAGAACTTGGCATGAACAGTTGTTCTAGGTGATTTCCTATTTTAATAGAACCCTTCCGTCGAAACCATGGTTTAAGCAATGCTTAATTCAGCGTTCAATCCCACAAAAAGAGTGCAAATTTGCAACTGAATGAATCATTTGTTGAATCGGCCGAAGATATTCTTTCTTGTTCGCAAAAATTGAAGCACATGAAGTATTCAGTTATAACAACTGATCATTTCTCTCTAATTATTCAAAATTAAAGCCTCCAATTCGCAATGTCTGCAAAGTTATTTACAAGTGAAATGGGCATGTACTGAGGATTTTGGTAATGACCCGCCGTTAATAGAAAAATCTTGATAAAGACGAATGCAGTTAGTGAAAAAATCATTCACGATTTTCAGTGAACTCTCTGCGTTGAAAAAAGAAAAGAAGTGGTCTTTGATATACAATTTTTTTATTGATTGCCGCCTTCTTCGGCAGAGGTTATCCTTTAAGTATGTTAACCGTACACTTGATGTATATTTGTCTGACCTTCAGAAACAGGCCTAAAGCAAAAACAAAATTCAGTGGCGTTGATAAAATTTGTAGAAGGTGGCAGATCCCTACTGCAGAGCCTGCATCAGAGAGGTTAGTAACTAATGATAGGGTCTTCTTTTCGTCAAAGCAGCCCTGTACGTTTTGAAGAAAAAAAATTTCTGTTTTCTTAGAGCGACTCCTTTCCATCTCCAATAAAAAAGAAAATGAAGCTTATATTTACATATACATGAAACAGTTTTGTAGTCTTCAAGATGAATGTTTTGAAAATTTTAGTTTTGATGAAAAACGAGCAAAAAGTTATGTATCATCAACTTTAAGAAAATGTTAGAACAAAAAGTATTAGTATTTTATTTTTAAGAGATTTATCTTGAACTAAAATTTGATTAGAAGAGGAATGAAATTATGCTGTTTGTTTGTTTTTTTTATAGAAAATTACTCAGTTTATGACCTTGAACGCATTTATTATAATGAATGCATGTATAAGACATTCAAGTGCAACATTAATTGTAGATTTATTTTGAGTGTCCTATTTTGTTTGGATTATTTATTCCTGTAGATTAAAGGCACCTTTATTATTAAAGGAGCCTATGAACTTCTAAGTTCGTGATTGCAGACTTAATATTATTATATAAAGTTACGCTACATCATACAATAATTTGGGACATAACATGAGAAAAGAGCAGGTGACGCCATCAGTAGTTTGGAAGAACCTAAATAAAAGAGTACAAAACTATTTTCGTATGTAGAACCAGAACTATCACTGAATGATGACAATGCCCCCCCATGTGGTCCAGAGGAAGATAAAGTGTAAGTCTTCCAATGAAGTGGGTTTTTTTCTGAAATTTGACCTCAAGCTCAAGGTCATTTAGGGGTCAAGGTCAAAAGAACAGAAATATGTGTCATTTGGGGGATCTCTCCCTAAGCATTGTTGCGTGGAAACATAAGCTAAATATGTTGATTAATAAAAAATATGGGTTTTTTTTGACAACTGGACCTTCGAGGTCAAGATCATTTTGGGGTCAAGGTCAAAGGAATGTCTCTCGCAAGGGTTGTTGTGTGCAAACATCAATTAAATCTGTGGGGTAATAAGGGTGTTATGGTCAATTTTAAATATTTTTGACAATTGGACCTTCGAATTTATAATTATCAGCGGGAAGGCCTTGTCTCCAGGAGTGTTGTGTTCAAGTAAACCCATTCACTAATAAAGAAGTTATGGTCAATGTTAAAGTTCTCGGACGGAATGATGGACGGATGGGCACTCCCGCATATGGAATCTTGAGGGATAAAAGAATTAAGTCACGGAAAGATTACAACAGATTTCTTTTGTATTAGTCCACACCTCCTACCACCTTAGGTGTCAGTGTGTGTGTGTGTGTGGACTGTTAGAATGACGAACTGACAGACGGACAGTTAAAAAACAGTATGTCCTCCTTTGCGGGCATAAAAAGCAACATTTGCCTCGAAATGCTATTTCATTATTTTTTCATTTGACGGCCATTGCCATTATCATATCCACTGATCTAACTGCATTCGTCATTAACGATATCTCTCTATTAACGGCGGTTGTCATTAACAAAATTTACAGTACATACCCACTTCAGTAGTAAATAGCTTTGGAGAAAATGCGAATTGAAAGCTGTAATTTTGAATAATTAGAGAGAGATTATCAAACTTTATAAAGGAATTCTTAAAGTGATTTATTTTGAAGGAATATTCATTTTGTTTTGCCAATCGTCGAATCTGTGACTTTTTTAAGGAAAAAGAAATGTGTTGCTAATTCTTGTCCAAATAACCCAAACGTACCTTTAATGGTGAATTTCTCAACTTTCTTTCTGTTTATTTTATCACAAAACAATGAAATCAAACAGAAACAGGTCATAAATATTTAAGAACATATCTCTTCTTAAAGAGTATTGGTTGTGGAGATGGGCACTTTTTTACATTTTGCATAGTTTTGCTAAGTCAAAAAAGGGGATTAATTTGTAAAAACTGGGGAAATAAATATAGTATATAAGATATTAGCCTTTCCAAAACCTTTAACCAACGCCGACGCCGGGGTGAGTAGTAAAGCTCTCACTTCTCTTCGAATAATAGTATTAAGAAAATCTATGGTTAGAAAAACAATAACTTAACTATAGGCCTATAGGGAATATCGCAAACTGTCCATCTTATGAAATGTCTACTAAGTGACGAGTGTTTATTAGTTTGTGAGTATTGTGCAATACCTACTGTTTAAATATAGACATTTATGTTGTAGATAATCACAGTTTTTCTTGCTTTTATGACATGTAGAATTAAAATAGTAGCAACAAATGAATTAAGGTATTAGACTGTTTATAAACATTTTGTCAGACCTCAGTAAATTGAGCTTTTTTAAAATATATTATCTTAGGACAAAATATACACCATATAAGACACTTTTACCTTTAGAGTTTCAAGAAATGACTAATATTCACTACAAACCTCACACAACTTAATGGTTTTCTAAGGTATAGAGAAACAATGTTTTTTTTTCTTAATCTCGCCATAAAAACAATTATTACTTGGTATGTAACCATTCACAGTTTAAAGACCTACTTACTGCTGACATCTAGAAAGAAACATTCCTATCAATTGAAAACAGGGTAAGACATTTGACCTCTAGGGTGTTCACAGGGTTTTCCACTGATCTAAGCTGGTGACCTTGTTTCTGCAAAACCCAGTTTCATTTATCAAATGAATCATCAAGGCGAACATTATTACAAAGATTTCAGGCGGTTAGGCCAATATATGTTCACAGGGTTTTCCACGAATCAAAGCTAGTGACCTAGATTCTGAGAGTACATTTTGACTCAGCCTGTGCCTTTATCCTGAATGTCATTAAAAAGTACAATGTGACCAAGTTTCATGAAGACTAGGGGGGAAATTTGACCTCTATAGAGTGTTCGGAAGGTTTTACACTGATAAGAACTGTTGACCTAGATTCTGGCAACACATGCCTCAAAAAGACCTTATCTTGATATCATCAATAAACTGTCCATGCAAAATTTCATGTAGATTGGCACAAAAAAGTGACCACTACATTGTTCTTAAAGTTTTCTACTGATCTGAGCTGGTGACCAAATCAGTAATCTAATTTGACTCACTTTCAGCCTCATTCAAGAAATTATCTGGGCAAACATTTTAGGAAAATCAGTTCAAATTTGTGTTCTCTACAGTGCTCACAACAGTTTCCTGTGACATGGGCTAGGTTTTAGATCCACAGGATCCAGTTTCCAGAGATCATCAGGTAAAATATCCTGAGGAAGATTTATAAAGGTTGGGTCAAAACTATGACCTCTAGAGAGAGTTCACAAGCTAGAATGCTGAAGACGGATAAAGGAATATCACAAAAACACACTCTGTGCTCAGGTGAGCTAAAATTGAATCAGCTGATCAACAAAACTGACTGCAAGTATTTAAGTTTCAGAGGTTACTTGTAGGGGTAAGCCCCAAGAATATCAGGAAGGCTGTAACAGTATGAAGTGGGCAATTCTTCCTGAACTGTTTTGTAATCAGTTAAATACATCAAGTATATATTGTTTGCCCATCAGACCAACCACCCCTGAAGATCTATTAGAGGGGGATAGTATAAGAAACAAAAAGCATCCTATTTCAGAGACAGGCCTGCTTTTTTTACATGTTTAGGTTATAGCTGATATGTAGACATTGGTTTAATGTCACATCCAAAAGACAAGTGTTAGTGGAGAAGTGGGGGATCGAACTTGAGATTCCTTGATTAAAAGTTCTGTGCCTTACCATCGGACCACTGATCCCGACTTTAATTTTCACTTTCATTAGACAATGCTATTCAAAATATGCATGATTTTTCATGTAAACCAGGTCGATTTCAAAATTGAAATTCATCCATTTGACAGATGATTTAGAGGGAAGGACAATTTTCTGGAAATCTTTAAAATTTCTTGGACTGCAGAAATAACTTCACTCAACTATTAAAAAAGACTAAATCTATTCAATAAACATTCATAACAACTTTTATTCCATAAAATGAAAAATAAACAGGGATTCATGATTTCCTCAAACATCAGAAAAACATTGCACAAAGTGTGTCACCTCGATGAAGAGTGTTCATAAAACATCATACTAAAATATTTAAACTCTTAAACTGAAATTTAAGAAAAACAATTCAACCTCAAACTGGCTAAAAAATAAAGCATTTTTCTATATAATGACTTTGATTTTGATTGGGTTTTTTTTCAGCAGAGAGTAGATTTTAACAAAAGGCACACAATGCTTGGTCTTGACAGTTATCCAAAAATATATAACAACAGTTTTACAAATTAATATTACCATTTCCCCAACCTGCTAAATAGTAAATAAACATTGTCTTTCTATAAACTTAACAAATACAAGTAAATAATTTCTCATTGAAAAAAAAATCTTATCAGATATATGTGATTTAAGAAATAATACAAATACACTATGGCCCCAGCACCTTGGATGATAATAATTTTCTATCACAATATTTCTTTTATTACAACCTCCATGTACAGTTACAGAGAAAAGAACAAAAAATATGCAAGTACAAATCACTTATCAGCAGTCAACCTTTGATTATAGAAAAATATCTGTTGTATGAACAAAACATCAACCTTTCGAAAGCAAAACATATATGTATAAAGGTTCAAATCTGTAGAAAATATCTGACAATAGTTAGGTTTTGTCTACTGGCATTGTATGAAATTATCACTTTTCACTCAAAGTAAAAAAAGGCTCACATTTGAGTATTAATTAAACAAGACTGCAATCTTCATACAGATATTTTAACCTTGGTTGTTGCTTTTCCTACCAACACAAAATTTAACATTTTTCCATCAGGATGCTCCTTTGGTACAACTATAAATAGTCAGCAAATTATTAACAAAAGCTTCAATACATGACAGATATGTGGAAGCCCATAAAGGAGCCATTACTGCTCAAGCCAAGTAAATCACTTTTATCTATATCTGGTGAAAACAGCTTAAAAAATAAGAATCTCAAAAAGTAATCAGATATATCTTAATTTTAATATTTCCTCACCTTTCCTTATATCAAAGTTTATATAAAATATTCCAACAGTTTCATTGATATTTCTAGATCACATGATTTAGTTAACATTGACATTTACAGATCACATGATTTAGTTAACACTGACATTTACAGATCATATGATTTAGTTAACATTGACCGACAGGATATCATCCACACAAACTTTTTCTATGGCACTTGCGATGGTAGCTTTAGGAATTCTGGCCTCACACATGTTTACAAACATGTACAGCTGTCTTAATGCATAGTCATTCTGAAATAAATAAACTATCTCTAAAAATCACTATTAACTCGGCTCATTTTGCTCTTTTTTGTCAGACAAACTGATTATATCAAAGAGCTGAGGTCAGACAAATTACATACAGTAAAAACTCATGATGCGACCAACTCAATATACAGACCAACTCAATATTACGAACATTTTCTTCTGGTCCCGATTTTTTTACTATAAATTCTATTGTTAGTTAAACTCAGTAATAAGACCAACTCAATATTGCGTATTGCGACCGCAATTTCCGGTCCCGAATGAAAATACAAACCTTTTTTGAACTCGAAATTACGACCGCGACTAGAACGGAACAAAACGTGCAGCTGTTGACTTTAGCTATTCATCAAAGGTCGAGGTCGGCAGACTTGTTTACACAAACATGTACATAATGGGCACCTCATGTTAATCGGTGCTAATAATTAATAATTGAAAATTTGACAGGTCAAAAGGATCCAGGTGTAGATAATTTACTTTAAGGTTGGTAGTTATCGGTTTAATTGTTTATGACACCCTTATTAGAGTAGACTGCGGCTTACTGCACGATAAATTTTCTATTTATAGTCACTAATTGATGCGCAAACGAATTAATGCAACACTAAAATCCAAAATTTTGTGAGATTTACGTATCACTTTACATTTTATTTTGATTGATACACATTGTACAAGTTGATTACACAAAATATTCCTCCTGAAATTTGACTAAAATGAGCAAAAAGCGGACAGAGCTTTCTCTTATAGAGAAAAAAAAATTGATAAATGAAAGCAATGGTCAGATATAGATTTAACCATATATTGACCATTATTCTGATCAAATCATTAGTTATCAAAGTAAGGACAAATAAAACAAATAAGTTATGCTCAGTGACACTACAATTGACGCAAAACACACACTGGGTCGATAAATCTTGCATACACCTTCATGTCATCATCTGAACTCAATTTTAGGACCAACTCAATATTAAGACCACTTATTGTTGGTCCCAAAGGTGGTCTCATTATTGAGGTTTTACTGTATATGTTATTCTCAAATGTACCCTGCAAAGTAAATTGGAAAAAAAATGGTGTAAATGATGATAGTTCAGTCTAACAGTTTTATGAGATGCCTTTTAAATAGACATTATGTTTATACCAATAGCATGAACCAAGTGCTAAATGAGCAAGAAATTAGATATTTCCTTTAAATGCTGAAGGCTTAACAAAAACTTCATTTAGGAAAGCTGATCTAATCCCTTTCAGAGATTACAGATACATTTGACGATCTGTTTTGTAAAATTTCAAGTTTACTAAATCTGACACTATTTTGTTGTTTGTATTTTTAATCTTCAAACATAACTACTACATGTTCAACTCAAGACAGAATCAGTAATGTCAAACAAATGAACATCTGCAAAAATAACTGAAAGGAACACATAAATCATACCTCAGGAATGTTAAGATGGTTCTTGCAAAGCTTCTCAACATTATCCAAAGCTTCTTCATAACAGTCCCAGTCCTTAATGTGACTTCTGGTCTCCATCATGTTGCGTGCAGTCACATGATCATCTGTTGCTAGGCCAACAATAGTCTTAACTACTTTGTCAACCAGTTCTCTCTCCTAATATAAAATTTACATGAGTTATTATTTGCTTTCTTACACATTTTAGTTAATCAGGTCCAAATTGATTTCAAGGCAAAACTGGATTTCAATTTTCCAAAACTGAATATTGTTTCAGGTAACTTTTGACAACATCAAATTTCCTAAAATTTCAATAAATCCACATGCTGTCATCTTAATTAAAAGGCTATCCACCCCCTATGATGAATGTCAGTGGAATGAAATTACATTTATTTTTTAAATGGGGGTGATAATCGGATTAGATTCAATTTTGCATTTTAAATCAATCAATTTACACTTAAAAAATGTTCTAATTGGCCAGCCAATAAAACTTTAATTCACCAAAACTAAAAACTCGAACACTTAAAATTTTGCGGTATTTTGTTTTTTTATCTTCTCCATTGTTTACAACAGCTATGGCGTATGTATCGCTATCGAGAGTCCTCATCCGGACTGGGCTGAACATTGCCGCATTTCTGCATGTGAAACTCGTGCGTGCTACTTTTTAACCTCAAGTGGCCAATTAGAAAATTTGATAAGTGTGAAAAAACTACAAAACTGTGCAAGCCCTAATTCAGTGCAAACACACCCATTAATCATCTATATGGTTTATCAAATATTAACCAACTGACCAAATAGTTGCAAGTGTAAACAATGGTCAGAACGCTAAAGTTTGCAGACTGAGAGTGGTCCTTCTTGGTTGCAACAGCAAAAGTAATTGTGGTTTGCAGAGTTAAGAGTAAAAGAAATAGGTAAAACTTTGTATATTAAACCTACTGTAACAATCAGATGGGTAAGGAATCTTTCAAATGTATTTCTAACTTAACACTAGCAATGTTCACATAAACATGAATGCAAAATATGATAAGCTTTCTTTTCATTTTATATTGCATATCCTGATCCAATTAACCACAAGGTATGATAAAATTCACAAAAATGAAAATAAGTAAAAAAATATTAACAAATTAAAAAAGACGCAAAAGAAATATAAATATAGAAAAAAAATAAGATATGACATTCATGTATTATGACAAATTTAAATGTATAACTGAACTAAATTGCCCTGTAAGGAATTGTTTTAGGTAGTCATTCACCAAATCTTTATAAAACATCATATCTCAAAAACACATGCATGTTCTGACTGAGGACTAATACAAAATAATCATTAAAATTCCAACAACATACCTCTAAAAGTTTTGCCAATTTCGTCTGAATTTCTTGTGCTTCTGCCTTGCTCTCGACAAGGTTCAAACTTCGGCGAAGAATTTCAAGAGGCACATCTTCAGACTTCACTGCATCCTCCTGCATTTAAAAACCATGATAAATGCAGAGACAAGATGCCGAGATGGACAGACAGCAGGTAAACACTTTGCTCCTCCCCAAAAACCACCAAACTTGGACCGCTTAACCATATTCCTAACATACATTCTACTTACAAGATTGCATGAAAATGACATCAAAATATCATCTTTCCTACATAATGGAATTGGACTGAATCTACTTTGTTTATGTGTACACATGTATTTTAAAGGACTATAGATTTGTATAAATAGGCTGAATGTCAACTGGCTCCCCATGTATTAATTAAAGAGTTTTTCACCAAAAGAAAATAATCCATTTGTAACAACTATATTTTAGGTATGCTTACAAATATTCTTAAAAAGATGCCTAATGCAGACAAAAATTTAACTAGAAATGGTTTTTGATTGAACAAAAACATATGTCTCCCCCCAGCCAGTTGCTGCAGGCAGTATTGAATCAGACGATTGTAAAATTTGACATTTAACCTCCAAGTGTGACCTTGACCTTGAGACACCACACCCGCAGAGTGGGTTCTGCACTTTGCCTTGATAAGGTGAACATCTGACCCAAGTTTCATAAAAATCCTTCAAGGGCTTTGGTAGATATAGAGCGGACATGATTTTGTGACAGACAGACAGACAGACGGACGGACAGACAGACAGACAACCGGGGAAAAACAATATGTCTCCCTGATGAGGTGAACATCTGACCCAAGTTTCATAAAAATCCTTCAAGGGCTTTTGAAAATACAGAGCGGACACGATTTTGTGGCATTTGACATTTAACCTCCAAGTGTGACCTTGACCTTGAGACACCACACCTGCAAAGTGGGTTCTGCACGTCGCCTTGATGAGGTGAACACCTGACCCAAGTTTCATAAAAATCCTTCAAGGGCTTTTGAAGACACAGAGCGGACACGATTTTGTGGCATTTCACATTTAACCTCCAAGTGTGACCTTGACCTTGAGACACCACACCTGCAAAGTAGGTTCTGCACGTCGCCTTGATAAAGTGAACATCTGACCCAAGTTTCATAAAAATCCTTCAAGGGCTTTGGAAGATACAGAGCGGACACGATTTTGTGACAGACAGACGGACGGACGGACAACCAGGGGAAAAACAATATGTCTCCCCCATTTTTGGAGGGAGACATAACTACTACAGCAGATGGAAATACAAGGAAAAGATCAATTTGTTCAAAGTGAAAGAGCTTATTATATATGCACATGTTAAGTCTTACACAAGGATCCTTGGGTTTTGGGGGTATAGGGTTAGCCAATTGAGTGCCCTGGAACTCTGCCACTGTCATCTGCCCAATGCTCATGTCTCCATACTCCTGTACATGACTGGTGTTGGTCTCGGACTTTGTGATCATAAACTGCTTCTGCAGAGTCTCTGAGTTCAAGTTTTCCTATAATATTAAGAATGAAATTTTAACAACACATACAACAAAGATTGAATATAGATACATTTGTAGTCTGACCAAAACCATGAGCACATTACTAAATTTAACAAAAACCTCCAAAAAAGCAATGGATTTTACCAACAACATATGGAAATATGGCAGTGGGTTTTAATTCTACTGTGGTCCTAATGCAAGTAACATTTTGTTTAACTCCTCTCACACAATTTGAAAACTTGATCACGTCACATAGTCTTTTGTGGGGAAAATTTTAACTATGATATGAAATTGTTGACCTTCTTTCTACCTTCTGTCTAGTACCACTACCACTGTTACACATTCTATAGATTGAAAATTACGTGGGGAATTTTGTAAAACTGTCATAGTTAGATATATAATTATTTTTCGCTCATATGAAAATTTCGAGGTCAAAAATTGGTGTCACATGACCTTTAAGCCAATGTAAGAATACCTTTGGAGCAGCTAATCAAAGGCAAATGAATAAAAACACACATGAGTAAAATTTCAAACCTTGTCTGAGTCTTCCATCCATTTTACACTGTATACATCCCCTAGGTAAGTCTTGCGTGTCTTATCAAAGTAGCAGGCATATGATGATTCATGCGCGTTAGAGGCTGTGGTGACGTAAGCTGGAGTAAAAGGCCATTAACATTTATGATATGTAATATCGTAAAAATACATGTGCATGATCACTACAGAAATGAAAATCGTTAATTTTACATAAATTTATAGTAGACTCTTGTCTGAGTGACATCTATCAATTATCTATCCTTGATGGCTGCTTTACGGAGCTCAGACTAAACTGAAACGCAACAAGCAAAAGTATAACACAAAACAATTATCATATCATACACAGAAAACACATTTTTGTCATGTCACAGATATGAAATGAAAAAAATGACTTAAATATTACATCTATACAGGGGCCTTCTTTTTCTTTATATGTGATGAGAAAACACAGACAACTATTTTTACAGACTTACCATTAATATCCTTGGGTAAAAGGTCATAGAACATTGAACCAGACTCACAAGCTTCCACATAGAAGACAAGCTGTAACAAAGATCAGGGTTTTTTTTTTATGATATAGGTCTAGAAGCAAATAAGTGAATGCATATAGCAAATCATGTTGTTCCCACCTCTGAATTAATGATTAATTTAATTTCAACAAGGCAGTCTGAAGGACAGCTAAATCCCCTTCCGCAGCGGACATGAATGAGTACTTCTTGACCTTTAACCAACCATGACCTTGATGTTGTGCCATGCATATTATAAGCACATAGTCTCATGATAGTAATTATTTGTGCCTTAAAATCTTCCATAAAGTCAAAAAGTTATGGAGAACATTTAACCTTGACCTTGGGGGTAGCAACCTGGATGTTGGGTTCTGCACATCGTGTCATAGAGGTGATCATTTGTGCAAAGTAATTAAAAAACTTTTCATAAGCCAAGTTAGTAAGTTATAGAGCAGACGTGAAATGAGTATATTTGACCTTTAACTGTGACCTTGACCTTGTGGGTAGCAACCCAATTATTGCACTCTGCACATCGTCTCATAATGGTGATCACTTGTGCCAAGTTATTTCAAAAAAATTTCAGCGGTTTAAAAGTTATGGAGTGGACATGAAATGTAGACTTTTAACACTTGACTTAAGTGTGACCTTGACCTTGGGGTAGCAAACCAATTATTGTGCTCCGCACATCATCTCATAATGGTGATCACTTGTGCCAAGTTATTTCAAAAATGTTTCAGCGGTTTAAAAGTTATGGAGTGGACACGAAATGTAGACTTTTAACATTTGACCTTTAAGTGTGACCTTGATCTTGGGGGTAGCAACCCAATAATTGCACTCTGCAAATCGTCTCATAATGGTGACCACTTGTGCCAAGTCATTTCAAAAAATTTTCAGCAGTTTAAAAGTTATGGAGCGGACACGAAAGTATTACAGATGGACAAACAGATGGACAGTCAGACTGACAGACGGAGGCCATTCCTATAATCCCCTCCCCACTTTGGGGAAGGGGATTAAAAACTCCAGTATTTTCTATGTGACATAAGTACTCTTTTAATTCTCAGAAGTCACATATTAAAACGAATTTCAAAAAACAAATGCACAATTTTATATCTGATCTAAGACTATCACGCAGTCATTTGTCTAGAATTTAAACTAATTCTACCAAGAGGCAATTCCCTCAAACTTACCTTCTTATACCTCTTTTGGTCATGCATGTACATTATAGCATCCATCAGCTTCTGAGCTTTCAACTATAGTAGAAAATAAACATGAATCTGAGGACAAACTTTAAAGATATAATCTTTTCTTCATCAGAAATCAACAAGGATTTATGAATGTGAAGAAGACATGATTATCATGATAATAATATGAGACATGACTTTTTAAAGCCACTTCACATGATGTTTGAGGACATGTCTCAACAAGATTGATGCAACAATTTCTTATAAATGGTCCATCCTATTAAAGTGAAAGATGTGACGTTTGCATCTAAGTCTTAACAAATATATCTGTAACTAAATGAATTAATAAGTTAATTCTCAACTCAAGATCATAAAAAAAGAGCTTTACTTAAAACAAGTGTCTGTCTAACAACGCAAGTGTAACCTTTCATGTACACTGCCATGATATGTTTTTTTTTTAATATAGGAATTAATCAATTAAACTGACAACTACTTTTTTTTGTCAAATTGGTTCATTTACTGAATTCAAACTGCTTAACCTTTTCTCATAAAATTTACTACCAGCGCTACACATATCTCAATGCATGAATATTTGGTCAAAATTTCAAGATTTTATATTCTATTAAAATCTGGTAATGCAAGCCATTATATGCACGATACCTCATCATTCTTTTTCGACAGAAAGCACTTTCACAGATTACTAAAGATATAGATAATGACTGAGGAATCACTTTGTTGAATATTTAAACATACAAAAATAAAGAACAGGAAAAAATTGGAATCACAAATGGCTCCCTTACCATGGAACTACCAAAGGCTAAGATACCTGGTCCACCATGGTCTACAAAGTTAACAAAGACATGGTCTTTGGGTCCACTGAAATATAAGATAAAATCAGTTTTATTCAGGCAATTATGTGAGTCAGTTTTTTCATATCTGAGCCAACCCCTTCTACACAGAAGTGATTAACCCTTAATCTGCTGGAACTAAACGTGATTAGCCTTTGCCACCAGTATAGAGCCAGGCCAGCCTGCACATCCCTGCAGTCTGACCAGGCTCTATACTGTTGGTAGTTCAATTTTTTGTTTTGATATTGAAATCCCTGAAACTTTGAATGGACTGTTCCAAATTCAAAGCTGGGCAAATCCATTACAAAAATTCAGCAGTTCCAGGGTTAAAGCTACTGTTTTGTAATCACTAAACCTTTCACTGATGAGAGACCATTATTATAAAGGCTGCTACATGTACCAGCCAATCCATAAAAACTAGTTTATATCAGAAAGTTGCTAGTTTCTTATTGCCGCTTTGGTCTGGTAATCATTCTTCGAAGAACAATTGTTCCGTAAACTGTCACATGATACAGACTCTGACTGCTAAGAAGGTGTAATACTTAAGTTTATCAATAACATAATCATATGTTATCTAGCTTCTGATTTAATTGTTATTCAGTCCAATGGAAATGTAAAAAAAGTTAAAAGGGAAGATTAAAGTGCTGTTTCATCTTGCAATTTCAGTTCAATGCATTAATGTTTATGTTTTATGAACATCTACCAATAAAGATTGATCATTATGTAACACATCATCTTAGAAAAGCTTCAAGTCACATGTTTGTCTTTTTTTCTTAAATCTGAGCATATTCTACTTAAGTACCTAAATAAATTGCTAAACATCACAAAATTCATAGTATATGTGAAAATCCGAAACAGTTTTAAATGTTTAAAGAATTGAACATACTTACCTCTCTATGACTTTTCTACCATTAACTTTGTCTTTTTCTCCTTTCAAAACATTCAAAAATGTTTCTGGGTTCACATCCTAAAATAAATGAATGGAAGCTAAATTAATGAGCTTTGACACAAAATAGAAATGTGTCCATACAACAAAATTACCCCTGTTATGGTCTAAGAACAAAGACTTAAGTCGCTGCTGGGAAACAGGATGCAGTTATCATCTCAATTAGTAGACTTACCTTTGTATAATGTCTGGAAGGCTGAACTGACCTTTGAAATAGTCCATTTCCATCAATTATTTCAAAATCCAATGATTATTTTCAAAGAAATAAAGACTGGGCAAAAATATTCAATGGTAGAATACTACGTCATCGCGCACCTGTTTTATGCCCTTCCGCATGCATTCAGAAAAAAAAACATTCACCCGTTTTCAGGCCTAAACTAGAATTTTACACTATAAAAATTCTTTACATAAATACAAAGCACACCAGCCAATCTTCAGTGCAAACATGATTTTTTGTAATTCTACAGATTTCTTATTGAAAAAGACCATTTTACCTTTCAAGCAAACAGTTGTTGATCCTCAAGAGAGCATAAAACAGGTGCGGGATGACGTAGTATCCTACCATTGAATATTGCTAAAAACTATTAATACATAGGAAACTGTGCCTTTGTTCAAGGCTGCACTTTGACCCTGACCTATGAGGTGGGGATGTGATTCATCAGCACAATAAAACATCATCGTCGGAAACCCACGTTCGATCCATTCCGTTTCACTCTATTTATCTACATAATGTAGTTGTGCGGAATATGTACCGGGGGTCACCGACGATGTAAAACATGTGCCCACTGAAAACATTTCCATCCTGGGCAGCAGGGGTAAAATAATGACCTCTGGCATGAGTAAATAAATTTGTCAACAAGATTATGAGTAATACTTGAAAACAGAGGGAGGCATTTTGTCCTCTATCAAAAACAAAGAGACTTGACACAAATACTTTCAAACATTATATTTGGTAATACTCTGAAATGCATGTGTACAGCTAAATACTGCTAACAATCCTTGAATCTGCTAATTACTTTAACTTAAGGAAGTCCTTCATATAATGTTTTCAAGTATGGTAATAAAGGTACTTAGATAGCAGACACAATGACAAGTACTGGTTTTAATACAAGAAACAGTCATAAAATGGGATTAACAGCAGCTGATAAACTCTGCTTCCCATAAATGTAAAATTGACAATTTTAATCAAAATGCAGTCAAACATTTACTACATGTATGTCTTTTGAAAAGATTCTTTTGTTTGGATGAAGCAAAGTTTGGTAGTACAGCTAAGCTCTGCTATTTAGACCTCTTACAAAATCACATAAAAATTATCAATTTGAAAGAACCACAGTCTAAACTATAGAATTATAAAGTAGTCTTTTCAGACTTATGACCAGTTCACTAATAAGTCCACTTTCTGACTGTTTTTATGAATGGAACTTCATGAGGTTTTTTCTTTGTATTAAAATCTTTCAAAGTTGTTTACCTTTCCAGTGTAATCCTTGAGTACACCAGAATACACATTTGGACCATCAGGTCTGTTTATGATGTTATCTTTCACTGGATTCCTGAAATAATTTTCATAAAATATGATAGTTCATAATAATTGAGTTTAAAGAGTTCATAATCAATGAGTATAAAGAGTTCATAACCACCGAGTTTAAAGAGTTCATTATCACTAAGTCTGAATAGTTCATAATAATTAAGTTTGAATAGTTCAAAATCATTGAGTTTAAAGAGTTCATAATAATTAATTTTGAACAGTTCATAATAAAGTTTATTAGTTCATAATCATACATTTAAAGAGTTCATAATCATTATGTATGAATGGTTCATAATCATTAAGTTTGAATAGTTCATAGATATTAGGTCTGAATAGTTCATAATAAAGGTTTATTAGTTTATAATCATTAAGTTT
The DNA here is from genome assembly GCA_012932295.1 of Cyclina sinensis. NCBI lineage: Eukaryota > Metazoa > Mollusca > Bivalvia > Venerida > Veneridae > Cyclina > Cyclina sinensis. Next base: position 41,258,572 of record JAAONU010000011.1, read on the forward strand.
AAAGAGTTCATAATCATTAAGTCTGAATAGTTCACAATCGTAAGGTGTTATAGTTCATATTCATATTTTTTTAATAGTTCATAATCATTGAGTTTAAATAGTTCATAGTCATTTAGTTTATTTGTTCATAAAGATTTCATAATCATAAAGTTTTAATAGTTCACAACCATCAGGTGTGATATTTCATAACCATAAATTTGAAATGGTTCATTATCATTAAGATTAAATGTTGATAATTGTTAAGTTTAATTAGTTCATATTCATTATCATATTGCTAACAAAGTTGTCAAGTGAGGTAAAGAAGTAGATGAATTTACTAGTCTACAGACATAAAGATATACAATCAAAGTAGACATGATAGACTAGAGTCCAAGATTCATTAATGATGAATATAAATTTCAGTAATACAATGTATATTCAACATTGCACAGAAAAACAGAAAAAAACAGTGATCAGGGAATAATACGATTTCAGTCTCTCTCTCAAAAAGTTTCATAGCAGTTTTGTTACATCATAATGTGATCAAGTTTCAACAGTATAATGCTAACACTCATTTGTATTATTCTTTTTTCTGGCAAAACATTATCAATTATTGCGTAAATTTACATATTTACCAAACCTCAAATCTACATTAGTTTCATTATCAAAAAAGGTCAACAAATCCTGGTAAACCCATATTAAATTCTTCGTCGGTGACCCCCGGTACATATTCCGCACAACTACATTATGTACCGTGGGATAATTGACGGCTGATTATTCGTTTTCATGAATATTTATTAGCAAAGGGATGTAACTCTTCGTCGAATGAGATGTCGCATTACAAATAGACACTCTTCAGCGTGGAGAGTAGGAATAATGACAAGTTACTTAAAATAGACGTATTTCCCAGGATTTAAACATAGGCGCGGAAGTCAAATTGTAACAAGTAATTTCATTGGCTGAGATTCCGCAAGGGAAATCTTACGGAAACCAATGAAAGTTGGTAATGAATTATTCATGAGTACGAAATTTTACCAGCCAATTGTCCCACGGTAGATAAATAGAGTGAAACGGAATGGATCGAACGTGGGTTTCCGACGATGTATTAAATTATTAAATCCATTCTATTACAATAAATTCATTGCAATTAAGCGTCAAAAGGAAGAGTACCAAGGGATCTAACAATAATACTAATTTTAAATCATTACTCATGGACTAAAGTTCTCCAAAATAAATGAAGTATTTCTTCACTCACTCTCTGTTATCTGCGATGTCATCATACATCATAACGATGATCCGCTCGTCTGGGATTCCATGACTGTGAAGGATTTGGTAGGCATGACAAATGTCCGCCTGTAAGAAAAGAGTTTTCAATATAATAAACAAAAGTTTTTACAATTCAATAAACTATTATTTTAACCCTTAACCTGCTGGAACCGAAAGTGCAGTCTGACCAGGCTCTATACTGTTGGTAGCTCCATTTTTGTAATTTGATATTGAAATCCCTTAAACTTTGAATGGACTGTTCCAAATACAAAGCTGGGCAAATCCATTACAAAATTTCAGCATGTTCAGAGTTAAGAAAGTAATAAATCAGAAGTAAGTATGGGGGGTAAACACTCTATCATAACATGGGTGTGATAATTTCTGTCAGATGTTGGCGATACTGTAAAGTCAGGCAACTTCCTGGGTTATATGTGCTGATATAATGACAATTATATGCAGACATGTAATCTTTGCAGGCCTGAACTTTTAACTTTGAAGACAATATACCTACTATTTGAACATGCTATTAAAAAATGACAGGCAGATTTACAACTTGGTGATATGACTGTGCCAAAAGATAGGAAATTTTATGTTTTCTGTCTTCAAGTTCCAGTAAACCCCCCCCCCACCACCTTCCCCTCTCTCTATGGAGACATTGGACAAAATAGGTTCAAAATAACAGAATTCCATGGCAAAAAAACCAAATGAAATATTGGAATGCAAATCTCTATCTATCTGAGATTATTTACTGTTGGTACCATAACCCCATATGACCGACACCCACTGAAGAGTTAAACTGAATTTAGGTTTTGGGAATAGACAGTGCAAGAAGCAGAAACAGCCCTTTCCAGAGACTTCCCTGCCTTTTTTACAGGCTCAGTGTATAGCCCCGATACATATGACATCTGCTTAAAACTGACGTACGTCTGAAAGACAATTAGCAGTATTGACCCTTAACCTGCTGGAACCGAAAGTGATTAGCCTTTGCCACCAGAATAGAGCCAGGCCAGCCTGCACATCCGTGCAGTCTGACCAGGCTCTATACTGTTGGTAGCTCCATTTTTGTATTTTGATATTGAAACCCTTAAACTTGAAATGGACAGTTCCAAATTCAAAGCTGGGCAAATCCATTACAAAATTTCAGGATGTTCAGGGTTAAAGCAGGAGCAGGAGAACCAACTCACAACCCCTGGGTCTGTGTGTTTGGACTTTACACTGGACCACTGATCAGCTTCTAGATTACAAAGTTTATCAAGTACTAATTAGTAATTAGTAAGTTATCTTGCTTAATGATTCTTCTATTTAACTTATCTAAATTAACTGGATGATTAAAATGTAAATGGGTGAAATCATAATGGACAGGAAATGTTAATTCTCACAGCTTTCAAAGAGTTGAACATACGTATTTTCTATAACCTACTGCATGGTATGTACCATTTCTTAGGGATCAGTGCTGACTGCAGACAATAATCTACTTTCACATCCTTGTAGTCTGATCATGGTCTGCTCTTTCGACTGCTCAATGAGTAAGTTTTTAAAGTTATGTCCTGTGATTGGTTTATGATTAACCATAAAATCTTTTTGTTAAAATTCCTAGTAGTCAGAAGTTGATGTGAGATACATGTATTTAGCAAGGTTAAGGTTATTTTTAACCAGATGAAGTAGCACATACGATGTATTTAATGTCCCGCACATGGATTCATGTGAGAATAAACACTTATCAGCTACTTCGGGAAGGAAAAAGGCTGACAAATCACTTGAAAACTAAAGCTTCAATTTCTATGGTTGATGTTCTATTTGTTTTGAATTTTGTTATCAGCCATATCTCAAAATCACATGCATTAGTTTCTATATTCAAATACTGACTCAAAATAAGGCCATACATAACCATGTGACATTTTGTTTCTTATTACAGGACAGATTTCACCCAATCCTCAGTCATGTGTTAATGAAATGTACCGGTAGCGAAATGATAAATCAGGAAGAACTTTTATGTCAATCAAACATATTTGGGTATAGAATCAGAAGTTTTCCTAACTAATAAAACAGGTTTATCAGGTTCTTTGCAACACTCATGGTACCAACTGCAAGTACGCTGGCAACACTCATGGTACCAACTGCAAGTACGCTGGCCCGACACTCATGGTACCAACTGCAAGTACGCTGGCCCAACACTCATGGTACCAACTGCAAGTACGCTGGCAACACTCATGGTACCAACTGCAAGTACGCTGGCAACACTCATGGTACCAACTGCAAGTACGCTGGCCCAACACTCATGGTACCACCTGCAAGTACGCTGGCCCAACACTCATGGTATCAACTGCAAGTACGCTGGCCCAACACTCATGGTACCACCTGAAAGTACGCTGGCAACACTCATGGTACCAACTGCAAGTACGCTGGCAACACTCATGGTACCAACTGCAAGTACGCTGGCCCAACACTCATGGTACCAACTGCAAGTACGCTGGCAACACTCATGGTACCACCTGCAAGTACGCTGGCAACACTCATGGTACCAACTGCAAGTACGCTGGCCCGACACTCATGGTACCAACTGCAAGTACGCTGGCCCAACACTCATGGTACCAACTGCAAGTACGCTGGCAACACTCATGGTACCAACTGCAAGTACGCTGGCAACACTCATGGTACCAACTGCAAGTACGCTGGCCCAACACTCATGGTACCACCTGCAAGTACGCTGGCCCAACACTCATGGTATCAACTGCAAGTACGCTGGCCCAACACTCATGGTACCACCTGCAAGTACGCTGGCAACACTCATGGTACCAACTGCAAGTACGCTGGCAACACTCATGGTACCAACTGCAAGTACGCTGGCCCAACACTCATGGTACCAACTGCAAGTACGCTGGCAACACTCATGGTACCACCTGCAAGTACGCTGGCAACACTCATGGTACCAACTGCAAGTACGCTGGCAACACTCATGGTACCAACTGCAAGTACGCTGGCCCAACACTCATGGTACCAACTGCAAGTACGCTGGCAACACTCATGGTACCACCTGCAAGTACGCTGGCAACACTCATGGTACCAACTGCAAAAACACTCATGGTACCAACTGCAAGTACGCTGGCAACACTCATGGTACCAACTGCAAGTACGCTGGCAACACTCATGGTACCAACTGCAAGTATGCTGGCAACACTCATGGTACCAACTGCAAGTACGCTGGCAACACTCATGGTACCAACTGCAAGTACGCTGGCAACACTCATGGTACCAACTGCAAGTACGCTGGCCCGACACTCATGGTACCAACTGCAAGTACGCTGGCCCAACACTCATGGTACCAACTGCAAGTACGCTGGCCCAACACTCATGGTACCAACTGCAAGTACGCTGGCAACACTCATGGTACCAACTGCAAGTACGCTGGCCCGGAAAACAGACAAAGCTTAAGAAAGTCCAAAGAGCTAAAATACCAGAGACTGGCTACTTGTGAAAATCTCACAAAATCTTCGGGCAGGTAGATTAGATATCACAAATAATTGTTTGCTGTATTTATTTCAAATATTTCCAAGATTGTCGAAGACCTGAGAAAACACATTTCATTATGTAATAGAGCATGCATTTTTCTATAAAAAGATACCTTGCTTATCAAAACTGGACCAGAAATGAAATATTGACAAAGTGCAGCATGATAAAACTGTGTTCAATTGTGGTCTTTTGGTGGTTGAAGGCAACTCTTTGAATGAATAGGTTTTGAACCTGATACCATATGGGTTTTTTTCACATCCTTTAAGGGTAATAAATAAGGGTTTTTCACTTTTGTTACCCTGGACAAAATACTGATAAACAAAATATATATATATATATACATGTATATATAAATTCAGGTTAATCTTGTATCAGATGACATAAAACAAAGTGCAGAGTTCAGCTGATATGCAAATTATTTCTTACTTTTCCAAAATAGTCACTATAATGTGTCCTATATATGTTTACCTTTTAACTTGGTACATTAATTGTAGATTGTGAAGTTCAGAACAATAGAGCATTACTGAACGGAATGTTAAACGACAACAGAGCGATTAAAAGTTACCACAAACTATTGATTAAGTTCACAATGAATTCTAAATTACTGAAAAAACATCAATTTTCTAAAATATCAAGCTTTCAACCTCACTCCTTAACAAAAAGGGGCTGAAAAGACCCTTTTGTCACACAGATCATCCTCTTCAATCTGAAGGTCAAGAGGTTCGAATCCTAGCCAGTGTTCAGGGGTGTCTGTTAGGCAAAGTCACCTATACCACTATAAAATTCACCAAGGTATGAATAGGCACAAGAAATGAATGTTACTAATCCTTCTCGCAAGCAACTGATATCATCTGAGGGCATTATGAATAAATGCTTGCATTGTAAGTTTTCATTGAAATCATGCTAAAACAAAATGGTATAAAACAAAAATAAAATACTCCCTACTATTTTCTAAGACTTGGATAAAGTATGAATTCAAAGGTCATAGGTCACAAGTCAAGACACTAGTTTTCTCTTGTTACAATAACCCATCCTCCAATACTGTTGGCTAAACCTTTCAATTATTTCTTATCTATGTACCCCAGATAAAATGTACAATCCTAATTATTCAAGTGATTACCAGAGATGTAAGATGTATAATTAGATTGAACTGTGACAGTGAACAACTGGTACCAAGGTATCTTAAACATACAACAATGCTGGTACAAACTTTCAAAACAAGTTTATGGCCATTGTATCACAGTTTCAAGTGTTTGACAGTAAAAAATGACACAATGCATCTAGGTTATGATGCCTTCCCTTTTTTTCTTTATGAAACTAAAGGCCTAAATCTCATTCACATTACTACTATTGTGTAATGTTAAAATAAAGAAAACAAGCTACCCAGATACTGGGATTTTGATAGACTTTTTGAGACTCCTGTTGTGGCAAAAATAATATATGACCAAATTTTAATTTCCATCAGTTTAATTGCTGCAGCAACTCTGAGTGAGAATGAACACTTTGCTCTAGGTATGGGAATTAGATAATCATCTAAATCCACTGGGTATAACACTCACCTCTCCCCTATGGCGAAAACTATTGAAGGTGCACGAATTACCAGCATATACTGCATTTTACATGCATATGTATTCAGACATTAGTTATTATACATGTATAAGTATACTGAATGAAATATGAAAAAAGGTGTAAAATACTATGTCTCTGGAATGTCAAATTTTTCTTGTTTTACCATAATAATGTAGGAAAGAAAACTGTAGCAGTATCTAAAAATGAGGACCATGGCAGAAAAAAAATCATTTTATAACTTTAAATCTCACTAGAGATTGTTTTTGAGAAAAACATATGTCTCCCCCAACATGCCATTTAACATGAAGAATATAAAAATCATCTGACAGGAACCTGCTGATAACACGCATCACTACGCTTGATCACGATCATTGTTGTGTGAAGATTCCTAAAAATGAAACCAACAGTTTTGAAGATAACCTGTACGAAAATTATAAGCCAATTCTGTACAGAGTCTGTACAGATTCTGGTCAGAATTTTAGTTTTCTGTACTGAGTCTGTACAGACACAGAATCTGTCTATGAAAATCTGTGCAGAAAAAAAAATATCTGTGCAGAAAATAACAATGAAGCAGATTTTTTTCTGGTTAGGATTCATTAATAGCCAGATTTTCTCACTTTGAAATTTCACAAGACAGAATTTTCAACTTAGAACTTTCACAATACAGAATAATTCTGGATACTTTACAAAATATGATAGAATATATGGACTTAGAAAACTAGAGGCCAAAATTTTAGACAGAAAATTCAAGATAGTAACAATTTGAGCTAATGAGCAAAAGAGTATGCTTAGGAATCATATTCTATTAATTCCCAACATGTAAAAATAGTAAGAGACATTTTTTTGTTAAGAAATGATGAGGCAATGACAAAATATATCATGTTAAAGGCCTTCAGTCCATACAATGTCATTATATATATTTTAATATGAAGCTACTACATCATTATCAACTTGTGTTTATGTACGGGCACATATATATTACAATTTTTGATAAAGAGTATTGCGGAGCTAATACAATACATTCAATAATCACTATTCTAGCAGAGTGAAAGAACTGAACTTTTTGTTCACTTGCAATGATTAACCACAATTTGTAAATAATATGCAATCAAAATAAGTGGATGTTCTCTTAGGAAGCCAAACAACAATGATATAAAGAGTATTAAGGATCTGTAATGGACAGAAAATCTAGGTCTGTGAAAGCTTGGCTTAACTGCATCAGGGTCATTCAAATCCACATCCTGATTGCAAAATGCTGATAAGCCTTCCAAGTTGTAGAGGCCCTCTGCAGGTCATATCTGATTTTGAGGCTTATCAGAGACAAGTGGGCATTTGTAATTTTCAATAGTTGATCCCAATGCAGCCCCTAACCCCTGCTACTCCAGGAGATAAGGTCATACCAGTAAAACTGCCCAGTTGTAACCGCCATTTTCTAGTTTAAAATGAAAACTTTTGTTACATTTCTACAATTATGTTTAGAATTATTAAGAATGTGTATGAATGTGTACCAGGCAGTATGATATATCTGCATAAAAAAGGAGTTAACTGGATTTTAAAAGTTGAATTTAGTGTTGCAACAGACAGATTGTTCAAATGGAGACTTTGCAAAGAAAACTATTCATGTTGTTTGGAGTCATCATCAATGATTGAGGTAAATATTTAATGTTTTAAATGTTCTAAAAGTATTTAGATTGTTCTTAGAGAAATGACAGTAATCTTCATCTTGACAGTTGAAAAGTAATTTTTTTTCTTTTTTCTTTTTAATTAAACTTGTGATATTGTCACTGGCCAGGGAGTACAGTGCTTCTTTACTGCATTACAATAACTTGTACTATATTTATATGCACAGGGGTTTCTTTGTAATCAAATGATAATTAAACTGATACTTTTTTTCAGAATATGTGACAGATGTAGGAAGAACAATCATCAGGATGACATTTCAAGGGAGCACTTTAATTATGCTGTGAATGAAAAATTTGTTAACACAAAGAATATTTATTGGAGAACTATATGCATGATTTTGACAATGAACAATTGAAAGCAAACATGACTAAAATTGGTTTAAACTGTAGGTAGTTATTTTTTAAAGTGATTTACATTAATTGCTTCACTTGGAAGTTAAATGAAAAAGTAAGTAAGTAAATTATATATTTAAATACTAGGTTTCAAATCTTGTATTTTGTCATACATGTCAGTAATGCATTTGCTAATTACATGATAAATTACATGTCCTATTCTTTGTATATGATTTTAAAATTTAAAAAAGATGTACTATCTAAGCATGTAAAATTTTACATTATATTAAACAGAAATAAAAGTGTTTAAAAAATACCAGTCCATGTATTTGATTTTTATGCATACCATATTCCTTTACTGTATGCAGATTTAATTAATTCTCTGTGTCAGATTTTTTTCTGTGTCAGATTTTTCTCTGTACAGATTTTTCTCTGTGCAGATATTTTTCTGCCCATTGTGTACCATTTTTTTTTCCAGAATTTTTTTTGGCCCAGAATTTTTTCTGGCCCAGACTTTTTTCTGCCTAATTTAAATATTTCAGAATTTTCTGTACAGATTTTGTTCTTTATCTATATACCAAATATCTAAAAATAGAATTCTGGTTCAGTAGTGTTTAACTACCCCAGAATATTTTCTGGACATAATTTGTACAGAATTTTGAATTTTTTTCTGTACATAATATGGCTCTATTCTGGCCAGACATTTTCGTACAGGTAGCCAAACTGTGTTCAAATTTGGTCAAATCAAGGCCCATAACTTCACTGAAAATCACTGAACCAGAAAATGCCAAAGATATGTTCAACTAGGCTTGGTAGCAATAAATCACAGCAAGTTCCACTGAAATCCAAAAAACAATATATCCCCCACCCCACTAAGAATTTGATTCATACTTATACAAAGACCATCCTTAGTTTCATGAAAATACTACAGTATAAATTCAGTCATTTTTATTCACTGCTACTTTTCTGGTTGAACAACAATCTATGAATGTTGGAATATTTCAACTAGGCCATGCAGGGCTGAGGGTGTAGGTCACTTCAGCAGACAGGCATGGAATATCACCAAACATAATAAAATCCTTACATGTAAGTGCAAATCTGGATGGTTTATGATTTTCACTGTTGAAAAGACAGAGTAGACCTAGGCCTAACATGCTAAACATCTACATTGTATTTAGTACTGCAAAGCAGACAATCAAATATCACATTCCATTGTTTAATTAATCTTAAAACTAGGAGTACCTACTGGTAACAAATCTGATTATTTTGTACTTAAAAATTGTAAAGATCTACAAATAGTTGTTTATGTATCTGGTAAATGAATCCATAGTGACTTAGTTAACTTACAGTTTGTTAAAAAAAAGGAAATACACAGTACATAATGCCCAAGCAGTCACTTCAGTCAGGGACCATATACATGTATTACTGTTAAGTCTCAGTTTAGTGACACAGTTTTTATGAAATTTTGGTCTTATAAAAATAAGCTACCACCTAACTGTTTTCATGTATTACATTATTTTTTATGATATGTAAAGTGCTTCCAATGGTATAGTGTTCACGTAACATGATCATGATATATGAAGGAAGAAAAACATAAAAACTTTTATAAAATGATGATGGTGAAAATAGTAAACTGGTATATAGTTTATTTATAGAACTATTGAAATTTTAGAGATACAATGTACTGTATAGATGTACCTATTTAGCAGGTAATTGTATAAATTTATTACCTTAATTTCAATTTTAACATAAAGAAATATTATCTTACTATAACTTTATATATCTTATAGAAATAAACTATGTAAAAATTCTCTTCCATTTCATATGACCAGTCTGACTAGATTCCATCAGGTACGTATATTAATATATGTAATATAAATACCTGATTCCATGCATGTAAACAAAATATTTCACCTGGTGTCTGTAATTGAAGTAACCATTCGAGCCAGCCACAAGTAAAGCCCAATGTTGACCACCTTTTTCCGGTTGTTCAAATTCAACTACATTCTCTGGGAAGCAAAAAACACCCGCTACAAACACTGACAATAAAAATATCGCTCTATCCATGTTGATAGCTTGGTAATCACTGAATAACTAACAGGAAATTTTACCTATTCATATGCGTCGGACATGTTTATATCACATGAGGACCACATGACTTTTAAGTGTCATGTGATCTTGATAATTTTTCCCGCCACAATTTTAAGATTTTTTTTCACGTCCTCAAGTCGATGCTGCGGTTCAAATAAGATGCGAGTATTCCGGTGTATAAGTTGCCAAAAATGCAAACAAGTAGAACAATGTAAGCAAATTTCGACCCCAGTCTATTATCGACCCCGCCCGTCATCTATCTTTTTTACATTTTTGGCAACGCTAGACGTGGCCTAACTTTTAATAACTAGATCTAGCCTATGAAAGAAAATCATCCTCTACCTTCAAATCGCTGTTTTACTGACGCCACTTAGACACCGGAATAGGTCCTGTCAGTTATTTAGTGATATATTCAACCTTATTTATGAATTTATGACCCACAGGGTGAACATATTACAATATTGTTGCTTCTTCTTTGAAATGAATGTACTTGATAAATGTTGTTACCAAGTATGGGATCTAGAACAAAGAAACAAATGCAAAAAATGGCTATCTTTAGCCCGAATATCCCTTTGTTTAACTCATAAAAAATAACTGTATTTGGCTGGACAGACGTGAACATGAAGTTGAGTTTGAGCTATTTTTCAGCATTCGGAGTTGTAGGCACGTTGACTTATGACATCACGAGCACCTAGCTGTTACAAGAATATAGGTGATCTAATGGTTGGCAAAAAGAATCAATATTTATATACATTTGATAGCAGCAGTATTTCTAAATTTAGATAACTCTTTTCGTTGTGAGCCACATTTTAAGATTCTTATATCATTTGAAAGCTATTTAAATTCGTATTTTGACAATAAAAGCAGATTGTCATTTTTTGCTTTTAAAAAAGAAAACTAAACTAATTTATACCTGATGTTTCAGCATTTCTCTGGCAGTATATTCAGTTTCATGTACATTTCATTTCATTCTTTTAAGGCCAATAAGGCATCTCCTATGGAAATAAATAACATTTCGATTCTGGTTAATAAATTTCATCCAAGTCAAATTTTTGTGATAAATTCTAGATCTGGGTTTGTTTTCAATGACAATGAACTGTCACAAGTCACTCAAGTTGTTGGAATACATGTTACTGGTGCTGGTTTACAGGCAGTGGAAAGGTAATGAATGAGATTGTCCCATACTCTGACTTTTTTTTTTAAAGCCAAGTACTTCAATTACTCATTCATCTGTACTGAATAGTACTTATATTAAAGGAAAGAGAACAATCCATGGTTGTTTCAACTCACTTTCCTTGAATTATTTCCCTTCGAAGTAATATTGAATAAAACAGAATGGACTAGGACACAAGTTTTACGTAAGTGACGACTCCTCTAGAAGAGATGTATGTTACAAAATAAGCGGGGATGTTTTTAGCGATTGAGTGCAAGTAATGTCTTGCAGTTAAAGTGGTTTTCAGAGAAATAACTAAAGAAGATGGATGCCAAAATTAAAAGATAAAACCTTTGAGAATGTTTTGATATTTTGTTTGGAGCTTGTTTTAGTACTCTTTCCTGAGACCAGTACTGAGGAATATAGATCCACTTTTTGGACATTTATCCGTCTGACTTTTTATCGGCCGTTATGTTCAATCCATTTATATTAAAAGAATCAGAGGCGTTTCAAGCTCTGAACATTTTTTTCTCTTCTGTTAATGCCTTGCTAACAACAGTATCGTGAAGCTGGGCTCGAACCTATGATCCGACCTTTTAACACGACTGCCTAAGGAAAATCAAGTGAAACTTTCTGTAAGAACTAAACAAAAACTTTCAATGTGGGCGCAAAACAGCTTAAATGCCTGTCAATCTCAGTAAGTGGTGTGTACGAAAATTTTCTGTAACTAAGGGCGTAGCCACAAGATTGAAATAAGAATGTTGTAGCTTAAACTCTATGGATTTTAACGTTTTCGATAAGCATTTCATTTTTTCTATAATCTGTTTTAATTATTACATACCTATATATGTCCTATATATTCGAAAATCGATTTTTCAAGTTAAAAATAAAACGGTCTAAAATTAGCCATGCATATACAATTAATTACAAATATAGAGCTATTTTTACCACATTTATCTACATATATAAATACCTCAGCGCGCTTGGCCTGAAATATATTTAAAAGCTTGACTTGAGAGGATCGTGAAATAAAAAACAAATAAGGAAATTTGAATAAACACAGAATATATTAAAGAATCACTCTCACACAATAAACAGTTTAAATAACGAAATAAAAAATACTCAATAAAAAATACAAAAAGTTTTGAGAAATATGGGGACGAATAAAACTAACAAATCTAGTAAAGAAGTTAAATGTGTGATCGTCGGCGACGGAGGCGTCGGGAAAACGAGTTTATTAATGAGTTACACCACCGGTGGAATCATGATGGATTATATCCCGACATGTTTTGACTGTTATACAGGTAAATTGACTTCCATGATGTTAGCAAAACTACTGTCAAGTTAGGCTGAACATTTTTTTCACTTTTCTAAGATTCCAAACATTTTTTTTTCAGTATTTTTGTGTGCTCTTTTTCTAGTTCAGGTTCTTGTCACGATCAACAGACAATGTAAGCAAAGTGATGATGTATACATTTGTGATGCAATCTAATTTCTTTAAAGCACTTCGTATCTAATTTTTCTTTACTTTCAATGTTTCATTTTAGCAAAAACTATTTTCATATTTAGACCTGTTTGGGACCTTACAAATTCTCTTGCTCTGCCTTTGGTGCTCATGGCGAATAAGACACGTAATTGTCAAAATGAATTTTAATATAAAGATAGCCATCGTGCCGGAACTATTACAGGAAGGAAATTATGGGACTATAAGAAAAGCTAAAAGCCAATTCCACTCACGTCTTATCAACATTTTATACAGTTATCAAATATAGTTTTATTAATCACACGACAAACGTAGCTTCTAATGTATTTTTCTAACCATAACATAAATATATCTATCACAGTTATATCTATCACGTATAAAAACGTACTGCATTCATACACTTGATACGATATATCCAAAGCTTGAAAATGTAAAATATTGTATAACATTGAGTAGTCAATAATTTCTACATATGTGTCAGCAGTCCACTTGTTTCTTTCATGTCTTTGAGTCAATTATACAAAAATTTGAATTACACACATGTAATGTTACATTGCGCACATATAACATTGTGCTTTTCCTCTTGCTGTGAATTGTTTATATTTACTGTTATTTTCTAATAATTTTGCTGTTGTTGTGTTTTGAATAAACGTGTTCTGTTATGTTTTGTCAGATTAATTCACTGGAATTATATTCCTGGCAGATGTTTTGTAAAAGCATTTTTTTTCAGTAACAAAAATGAAGGTAGCCCCAAAACAACAACAACATTTTATGGTTGTTTCGCTTATGTGATGAAAAGAATCTGAGATTCCTTAACATTTCATAAAAACTTTCATTTAAATTGACAAGGAAAAAATATTATTTATCCCGCCAGTGGCTCGCTTTTTAACATTCACCTGAACTCGTGGAAGAAAAGTTAACGAATATAAAATGCAAACTAATGTCCAATCCTATGTATTTATGTTTTACTGCACGTGCTTTGGCTTATATTTTTTCAGTTGATATGAAAGTGCAAGAGAAATGTTATGCCATGAGTCTGATCGATACAGCTGGACAGGTAAGACAAACTTCATCACCACCACCATTATCATCATCATGAGTAGCAGCATGCCTGCTCGTCTTCATCCTCATCAACATCATCAACATCATTATTTGAAATTTACTCAATAAAAGAAAGCCTTTTTTAACAATTCAATTTGCCCTTTGTGGAAGGTTATTATTTTCATTACTGTTGTTGTTGTTGTTGTTATCATTATTATTATCTTGCGCTCCCAACTTTTTCGGTATATCAAAAGACGGTGTGACGTGCATGGTAAATGGGAGGAGGTTGGGGGGGGGGGGGGGTTTACATGAAAGTCTTTAACGCGAGGCTGATGATTACTGATGATTGCTGATGATTGCTGATATCATTTTAGCTTTTCCGTATATCAGTGCAACATCAGACTTTATTTCTTCTAATGTAACAGATAATTTATCATTTCCCTTTATTACCTTTTATGATGGGCGTATCTTGTTTAAGGTGAAATATGTGAGGCGTGCATGTTTCAGTGAAAGTATCACATTTTTTTGTCGTAAGGAAAAAACAACCTTAATTTGGCTGATTTTAAAGCTGAAATTTAAAGGGAATAACATTTCATCCGTAACATTGACATTTCTTATGTGGCATATTTTACGGTTATTTGAAACCTGAATACTGTTTCCCGGTTAAGATGGGCGTATTACCAAATAATTCTGTCTGAAGTGCATAGTTTTAGGTCTAGTGCACGAACATATTATCACGTTTATACTCTTAATTAAAAAAAAAAGATTCTTGATTTATTTTAGATGCCTCAGATTTGGTATTTGATACGTGTCCCATTTGAGATATGAATAAGAATTATAAGGAAATATTCTTTTATTTAGTTTATGTTGTATTTCGATAAATTTGAGAAAAAAAAGTTCCAATAAGGCTTTCGAATATCTCTTTTATTTGATTAGCTACTTTTCAAGACGTATTTTTACATTTCTTTTCAGGAGACATACGACCGCCTACGAACGCTGACATACTATGACACAGACATTTTTCTCGTCTGCTTTTCAGTAGCCGACACTGACTCATTCGAAAATATGAAATCAAAGTGGGTCCAAGAAATACAGCAGTACCGACCAAAAACTCCTTATATTTTCGTTGGCACACAAATTGACAAGCGAGAGATTACGGCAGACGACAGAGAGGAGTGCGTGTCTACGAAGAAGGGGAAGTCTGCTGCCAAAAAGTTTGGAGCAAGGTGCTATTTAGAATGTTCCGCATTAAAAGGCGAGGGTGTAGCCGACGTGTTCTTGTCTGCTTTACAAACTGCTATAAAGCCAGCCACGAAAAGAAAGTCCGTTTGGAAAGGTATAATGTCTTCATTCAAATCGAAAAGATCAAACAGTGGCCACGGTTGAAAATTAAAAAGTGTAAAATTTGTACCAAACTGCATTTAAGTCATTATTTCGGAGCGTAGGCACAAAGACAAGTTCGAGATGTGAAAAACGGCTTCGGGTGGGGTTGAAGAAGGTGTCTTTCAGTTTGGTGGACAGTGCAATACATTTAAGTGTCAACCAGTGAGCAGGGAATTGCTGACTGAAAATAAATTCGCTGTCAAAGCTACTTCATTGCTCAAAGCATTGTGTTATTTTGTAACTATATTTTTATCTACATATTTGTAAATTATTTATGCGGGCTTTAACAAACAGCCGATAAATGTTTATTCTGCAACAAGATATTTGTTTTTCTTTTCTCCCCCCCCCCCCCCACCCCTCTCCCGCCCCCGGAGATGATGAGGGATATGGTTCTAGTCTCTGTTCATAAAACGTCTAGTCACTATCTATAACATTTTTCTCTGGAGCATATCTCAGCAACCATTCTAGACGTACACTGACTTGAAAGATTGATAAAAAATCCAACAAAAGGTTCTGTGAGAGCACAATACCTAAACTTCTAAACTGCCTAGTTTTTAGTATTTTTTTATTAATTCAGGAAGACACAAAATATAATAATAGATGAATGACAGAGAATCTCAGAGTTCAAGAATCGTAACACTTAATTTGTATCAACCATTTCTGTTAACAACATGATATTTAATGGTAAATCAAAGTTCAATGGGGACATTAGTGGATTATCTACCCTGAATACTCTCTGATATTACATTGGTCCTTCCATTTGGCTTCCTCTGCTTTTATCGCTATTTTCTCTTTTGGTATGGTGATAATTAAACCTAATTATTTGCAATAGTGGTAGTCAGATTACACATTAAGTTTAGCAACATGTTTTGTTAACACCATTATCTTTGTTTTTTGGTAATCCTAATTTTTTATTTAATATATAAGTGACAATTTTCTCAAGTAAAAGTCAAGACCATCACATTAAAAAACAAGGATAAAGTCAGAGGATTCCAACTGAAAGGACCAATGTGCTATTTAGTCTACCTTTGATGCTATCTGAGTAAGGGAGATAATTTGTTATCAGGAATGTCCCTCATTGTGTTCAAGAACCATAACTCTTACTTTCTTCCTTTTTTTTATGGTAAGTATTGATTGGATTAATATCTGAATTAATTAAGGGATGCACAGCATTCTGAGAAAGAACATCTTGACAAGTATTACTGAAGTAAACGTAGAAATATTAAATCTAAGCATTTATCTCTTCTTAGAAAAATAAATATTACAGAGAAATCTTCCAGAAGCTGTCAATAAGGGTCATTATTATGCAATTCACTTCTAGTAAGTGGACATTAAAAGAATGTGTAAAACATAACTAATAGTGGTTGATTTAATACTCAAACACTTGATACAGTATATTTAAGAGTTTATTGTTTACAAAAATACAGTGGGATTTCAAAAAGAAAATAACTATTGCACGTGTTGATATGTAAGTTGTTACCTAAAACATTATAAAAAATACACAAACAGGTTTGGGCATAAATAAAATCACAAAATAAGAACCGTATCTACAGTACTGTCATGAATGTGTACATGTCTATATACATGGTATATCTACATACATTATTTAACACACATTTTGGAACAAATAAAAATTTACTAAATCTTTAGTTTAAAAACCACAAAATGCTCATTTTACAGGTTTAAAATCATAATGAAAAATTTAAAAAATCTGCTGAAAAGCTATCGCACATTTTGGGATTTAACTAGAACTGTGTCCATAGGACACGGATGCCCCCACTATGCATAAGTGCTCATAAACAAGAGCATGTATATCCTGTATGTAAGATTTTTTCTGTACATATACCTAAAATGATCTACAGGTAACCTTATGTACATGTTAAATTAAATTACAAATGTAAAATTTATATGTTCAATTATTTATATGGTATATAGTGAAAAAACCAACAAAGGGCCATAATTCTGTTAAATATGGTCACAGCAAAAATTCCTTCCTTTACTACCATCTACACATTAAAGCTGTTCATCCCTGGAAGTTTAAGCAAAATCTGCCATCCGGTTTAAGAGGAGTTGTGTTCACAAAATTTCTATATGGTATATAGTGAAAAAATCAACAAAGGGCCATAATTCTGTTAAATTTGGTCGCAGCAAAAATTCCTTCCTTACTACCATCTACACATTAAGGTTGTTCATCCCTGGAAGTTTAAGCAAAATCTGCTATCCGGTTTAAGAGGAGTTGCGTTCACAAAATTTCTACATAGTATATAGTGAAATAAATCAACAAAGAGCCATAATTCTGTTAAATTTGGTCGCAGCGAAAATTCCTTCTTTTACTACCATCTACACATTAAGGTTGTTCATCCCTGGAAGTTTAAGCAAAATCTGCCATCCGGTTTAAGAGGAGTTGCGTTCACAAGATTTCGGGACGTACGGACGGACGGACAGACGGACGGACGGACGGACGGACAAGTGCAACGCTATCTGCTCCCCACTTTGTGGGGGCATAAAAATGTGAATGTGGAATGTTAACTGATGAAAGTAAAATGTAATAAATATCTCTGCACCCTAGTGTCAACATATCAAATTACACCATTCATTGTAAGGAGTTGAATAAAATGTGATGTCACCTAGTCTGACAATTTCAATACGTGTTTATACATTAAGCAGTTTCATTAGTTAAACATATTTTTTCACTGAAAGTTGCATGGAAGGAAGAGATTATTTTCATAAATTTAATTTCAATCAGAAGTTTAAAATCAGGTACGCCCATGATGAAATCTCAGATTCAAAGCAAAGTGGACCATGAAATTGATCTAACCCTAATTGGTATAAATCTTTTATCATCACACCCAATATAGATTATAACATTATAACATTTTAAAACGTTTCACAAAAAAGCTTACCTTACATGCATGAGTAAATGCACATGTAATTATCTAAAGGCAAAACATAAACAAATTCTCCTTTGGGCGTGCCTGTTGAGTGTTCAGTCACTGTATTATAATCATTATAGCTTATCTACGACAGATTTTCTCTATACAACTTCATGTTAAGATAAACCAGTATGCTTAAGAAAATATTCTGTATTCTATAAACTTTGTTATTATTATTTCATTTTAGACTGCATACTGAAAACTAATTACAATTTTTTGTCCTTATTAACAAAGTGCCAAAATACTGAAAAATTACAGTAAACTGTGAAGTATATTTCTGTCTGAAGATAAAAACAGCATATTAAACACATGATAAATCTGTGTTGCCTTGAAATAGTTGATGTTTGGAGGTCAGGGACTCTCTTAGACGTAAATGGTCATAGCCTCTATTCCCTAAATCACAAATGTTTTGAAACAGAGTGGAATGTACTGTAACATAGATTTTTTTTTAGTGAAGGACAAAATGTAAAGAAAAGGGCCATTTAATACAAAATATCATTAAAGGTTATTTCTATGCCATTATTACGCTGTCATTACAAAAAGAAAAAGAAAAAAAATGTAAAGATTGTGGTACTGTGCATCTAAATAAGATCTGTATTGACATATTTGCAAACTAAGCTCTTTAATATTAAAATGAAAACAAAATTGTGTAATGAATTAAATTTCTTGTTATTTTCTTTTCCCTTGTTTTTTTAAACAAATGTCATGATTTTGCATACATAAATTTCTTTCTGGATAGAAATTTCTACTTATATCAATTCTGAGGAAATAATATACAATATTTCTCAATCCATTTCATTAAAACTTGGGCTGTATATACATACTTCTGCATATAATGTGATATAATAGCCTATGTGATACTTAAATATGCAAGGTGGTACATGATTCAGGTGACCTAAATACATAAAAATAGAAAAAAACTTAGGTAAAAATAATGTAAATAAGTTTACAAAATACATAGCCTTTAGTAAAATCATTCTTTGGAATCATTCTGTATCTAAAAACAGCCTTTTGTTTTAGACAAATGCCAAATACAATTTTTCCAAAGAATTTTTGTAACACTTTATACCACTTATTCCTTTGAAGTGTAATGTCACATACTTTTTGTGTGTCAGTTTGGTCTCAAGATAAAACATTACAATAATGAGCCTAAAATCTAGCTTAGTTAAAAAAAAAGTTCAAACTAAGTCTATTTTGTGGCATTTTAAGATACTTTTATCACTGGCTGTTTACAGAGAGCTTACTTGAGTTAAAGGGATGAAAATAAACACAGATATGATTCATGTTACAGATATATCACAGTTTTAGTGACAAACAATTACAACTGTAAAATTGGTACAAGGGAGACAATCAAAATAATGATATTCTACATTCATGTAAAGAGTTGTCTACCCAATTTCATAAAACGTTACAACACTGACATAAATACATAGTGTCATATTAAAGACACTGCCTTTGTACAATTTTTCAAAATAACAACATAAATCCTTCCCAGATACTGCTCTTTGGGTCAATTGTTTTGGTAAAATCAAGCTCTCACTGTATCTTAAAACTGTTTTGCCATTTCACCTTTTTTCACCAAACCTTTTCTTTCCAATCTTTTTCCTTTGAAATTCCACATGATCCCTATCATTTCACAGAAAATGACAGGCTTTATTCTCAAGAAAGACTACTGCTTCAAACAGATAAACAAATATCATGTAACTTTCAATTCTAAAATGGCAACCCTTAGCGAATATTATGTCGCCACTTAACGCCATATCCCTTTGAAATCCTCTCTTATAATTATCAGAAATTACCAACACAAATCTTAATCACATCTGGAGTACTTCACATATTAATCCTGCAGGTTTTTCACATTTGCTTCATAAGAACAGCTACATTTTGCCATTACATGAAATGCAGTAGTATAGCTTTACTCCTCTTCAAAATGTTCAACAAACAACTACCAGAATGCAATTCTAAATCATTCCCAGAATGCCATTGTTCACATTCCAAGAATGCCTTTGTTAACTCCTCCCAAAATGCAACAGTTATCTGGAGTTATAATCCATTATCAAACAAGATAAATATTCATATTTTCATGACGGAAGCAGCTTTGAGCCTCCTGTAATATCCGTATTCTAGGTCCCATAGGGACTCCAATTTTCTCCAGCCTGTCTTCTGTCATGTAGGGAAGTTCTATCATGCCTATGTGCTCTGACTGGAAGTTAGGTACATATTTCTGCAAATATACATGTAAGAAACTCCAATTAGCAAATCATTAGATCCTTTCAACAGAAACACATTTTTACTGTCCTAATTCAGCAAACATTCTATTTTTCTAACAAATTTCCCTAAAATACAGAGATCATTGAAATAACTATTAAATCACATGATTAACTTTGTCTCCTATTTTATGTAACCATTTTGCATTTCTCTGTAACTGTCACCATATCTGTATACGAATTACATTCTGCTTCAGTAAATCTGAATGCACCAGACCTTGGTCCTTATGTACTTAGAAAGTACTCATTCTCAAAGAAGGATTCAATACTTTCACTGAATTTCTTTTAAAATATATATCTACATACCTTATAGCCTAGTTTTTCTAGGAATAGTTCTAACAAAGGTGGCTCTGAACCAAAAAATCTGCAAGAAGAGACAGAAGATGTAACACACCTTGCCTTTGTAAATACATGTATAATCAAAAGAATAATTATTTTCAATTTAACCCTGAACATGCTGAAATTTTGTAATGGATTTGCCTTTGGCTTTGAATTTGGAACAGTCCATTCAATTTTTTAAGGGATTTCAATATCAAAATACTAAAATGGAACTACCAACAGTATAGAGCCTGGTCAGACTGCACGGATGTGCAGGCTGGCCTGGCTCTATACTGGTGGCAAAGGCTAATCACTTTCAGTTCCAGCAGGTTAAGGGTTAACGTGTCTCAGATGTTAACAGGCTAAACTGCATACAATGTATATGTAAGATTTAAACATGGATATGCCAACTATAACAGAAAGAGTAACTTTCATTACTTGAACCTCTCTTTCAGCTTGTAGCCACTCTCAGCCTGGCTGACTGAGGCACTAATGGCACCGATGACATTAACATGACTTAAGCTTTGACTCGGATCTTTTGAAATGATGATAACTGATCAATGAAAATAGAAATATCTTTACTTTTACAAATCAAACTCACTTTGTAAGTTTGTTAACCCGTTTTGGGTTTGTTAATGATGGTACCCAATCTCTAAACCTCTCCTGCTCAGCCATTGTTCTGTCTATCATGTTTGGAAAGGGCCGTGATGGATTGTCTCTCAGCTCTCGCAGTTCACGTTTCACAGTCTCAAGGTCATTTACCATGGTATTATGGGTACGCAGTTCAGACGATAAATGGGCCACACTCCTTGCCAGTGTGACAACATGGGATTCAAGCCTTTGGAACCTTTTATTGATATTTCTGAAAAGTTTGATAAAAAATGTGTATGTTACTAATAATGACAAAAGAAATATTCTGCTTGTCTTCAAAAATAAATCGGGAATCAATACTCTCTGAAATCTTTGTAATTGTTAAATCTTAAAACACAATACTAAACTAATGAAGGAAACTATACAAGTTTGCTTTGGTAACTGTGAAACACTTAATAAAATGATGTCACATCCTTTCAAGCAAATATATATAACCACATTATAAGAATATCTTCAAGATTTACTTAAACAAAAGTGATAATTTCATCTCTGTATCAAATATTTTAAACCAGATTTGTCACCTTTGCCATATTAGGTAGAACCACATAATCATGCCATTATAAACTTAAACAACTTGCAGAGTCTTACTTAAATTCCTTTGAATGATGTTTATGGAGTATCTGTTTCCCAGGTTTGAATCTGGCTTCTCTCCTGAAAGAACTTGTGTCTGAGCTCCCTATGCTCCATCTCCGCTGCCGCCCTATAGGGGGTGCACCTGACCCTTGACCCTTTCCAGGCTGACTATTGGTATGTAAACGATTCCCTACAGTTCGTTCATTTGCAACTTTATGCTGAAGGTGGTGATATTTTGACTCAAGGCTATGCAGCTGATCTCGAAGTGTTGTAACTTCCTGCGATGACAAAATATCGCCAGCTGGATGATGTTGCTCAGTGTCGTGAGATTCAACAGTGAGTATTGTGTCATCAATATCAAAAGAAAGATTGCTCTCTGTGTCACTTCCTGATTCCCTGACATCATTAAGTCTAGCACCTGCAAACATAGACAATAACTGTCATATATATGCATTACCTGCTTTGCTCTAAAAATGTACATGCTAACATCAGCACTCTACAGATTAAGTTACTGAACAGAAAAACAAAAATGTTCAGCTGATTGAAATCCCTTAAACTTTGAATGGACTGTTCCAAATTCAAAGCTGGGCAAATCCATTACAAAATTTCAGCATGTTCAGGGTTAAACACCAGCATTTTTCTCACTTTAAACTGCAAACATTATCAGGTACTCTTTTAAATGCCACCTCCAATTTACATACCTTTGTGCAACAAAAAATGTGCTGAAGAGCTATTAAAATCTATTGGACTGATTGTGAAAAAGTGTTTCTTGAAAATGATGTTACTAAATATTTGTTTCTTTTTCTTATTCTATACTTAAATCAAGTCAAGACCTTCACTTTATTTAAAACAGAATGCTAGTGATACTGCTGGCATAATTTCACATTCAAAAATCTTTACCTTTTGACTTGTATCCCTGATTCCTTCCTTTCCTGTTCCTTGTTTGTCTTTCCATTCTAAAATTACCTTCTGATGTTCTTCTCGGCTTCCTTTTTCCTGGTGTGTCTGCTTCCTCAAACACTGGATTAGCAGACGACACATTTGTTGCACTTAATGACCTTGGCAAGGCTAAATTCAAATCTAATTCTGGTGAATCTGGGGGAGTGCTTGTTGGGGACAAGGGAGGTAATGGTGGTGTCACTGACCCTGTGCTCTCACTGCGGGAAGGTGGGTTGTAATCAAAAATGCTTCGATTTTGAAAATCAAGAGACATGTCATGTGACTGGTCATGTGACCTGTCACGGGAATTATCAAAATTATATCCACCAGAATTGTTGAAGTCTTTACTAGCAGCTTGCAATGCTGTTGTGAGATCAGATGAAAAGTTGTTCCTTTGGTGATTAGAATTTTTAATGTTTTCATTTGTCTGATGGGGAAGTGGCATTCGTGGCCTGTTTTGTCTCTGTGAGGGACTTGAAGGCATATTCGGCCCTGGTGGTTTCCTAGCCGATGATGGCCTACTTCCTGGGTTATCTGGGTACTTTGATGCTGGTCCAATTGCATAATTTGGACTTCCTGGGCTATTTGGACTCGGCTGACTTAAACTTGAGTGAGAACTATGACTTAATTTTCCATAGTTATTGTCTGTTGAGGTTTGCACTTGTAAATGTTTAGGAATTTGATCCTGTGACAGCCGACTTTGTTGACTAGAGGATGACTCATCCAAGTGACCCTGGGTACTTGAACTCTGACCCATGGGACTTTCCCGTTGATGTGAGGTATATGCATGACCATGACCATGGTTGTCAAGGTGTTCCTGACTTTGAGACTGGCCTTGACCCTGAAGTTGTTGTTGTTCCTGTGACTGGAAGTAAGCTTGCATTTGGGCAGGTGCAGGTGCTGACACAGGTCTGTTTGACATCTGGGCTGGTGGTTGAGCAAATGTTACCTGAAAGAAATGGACATATCCACACGTACTTTTTCTATACATTCCATGAAATATGGTGGAAAACATGAACATGTTACGTTTAACAAGAAAGCTTTTAGATTTAATGCAGGGTCAAGTCCATAAATATTGTCAATTTCAATGTCTGAAGTTTTGTAAAATCATAGTTAGTCAAAAACAGATGAAACAATAAATTTACTGTTACATTAATATTTGAATACTTTATTATGCAGATGTCCTTCAAAAGAATTATGGCTATCTATTCTGAAAGTTCACTTAATCGTCTCAACTGGGAAAAAATACTTAAAACTTCCAAACTGTCCCTTCCAAAGATTCTAGCTTGTGCTGGGATTTGAAATAATGACCCTCAATCAGTGAGTGATAACAGTTGATCAAAAATCAGCAACCTAAGTCAACAAAGAAAATCATAAGGGGGTAAGATTTATATTAAATATGGATACTTACAGAATGCTGTCCTATATTATTTGCCACTCTTTGTGGTGAATTATGACCATATGAAGACCTTAGCTGGTCCCCTCTTTTGATGCTTGAACCGACATAAGGAGGTGCCTGAGCCTGGGGTCCATAAAGTTTATGCCATGCATTCCTAAGGTCATTGCTACCAGCTTTCACTGGACTGAAACAGAAGAAGAAACTGCACTGAAACACAGTCTTGGACTTAATCAACTGCTCTGCACTGAAACACAGTCATGGAGTTAATCAACTGCTCTGCACTGAAACAAAATCATGGACTTTTTCAACTGCTCTGCCCTGAAAAGTGAGAATTAACTCTTCTGCAATGAAACACTTAACTGAGTACTCTGCGCTGAAACAAATTGATTTAATTGTTTTTTACTGAAACACAGAAATGGACTTAACAGGTATATGTAACAGAGGTATCTAGTCTACTGTTCTGCACTGAAACACATGGCCTTTACACATTCATTCTGTCGACTGTTAAACCATGTGATGAACTTAATTGCTTTCTACTAAAACACATTGAATTAAGGTAACTTGGTGCTCTGTCCAGAAACACTGTGATGGACTTAAATAACTGCTACAGACTGAAACAAACTGACTTAATGAACTTTTATAATGGCTTTCATAAGATAAAGACAATGGGAAAACTTTCTAACATAAACTTCCCTTTAACAAATTTTGCAGCAGCTTGAGAGACCCACATGGAATTATGTTTCTTGTAGTTATTATTAAGGTATTGAGTTACCTTGCATCTGATATTGGACAGACTTTGTCATTTCTTTAAAAACCTCTTCTTTCTTGTAGAATGGATCAAAAATATTCCTAAAAGAGTAACACTGACCTCAATATGAATAACTTTTTGAAGAAAAAAGAAATACTTACTTTGGAGATTTACCGGTATTTTCACCAACTTGTGGGTTAACTCCCCTGTTGCCATAGCTGTTTTGGGATGGTATATTGGCATTATAAGGTGCACTATCATGGCTGTTGCCAACTGCTGACCCCGGCTGATTCTGAGGTGTCCCTCGGGATGGAGCAGACTTTCTAAATGCTATTGCAGATGGAGGACGGCTTATAATCACCTCGGCTCTTGATCCCTGGACTCTATCTGATGGCTTAGAAGGCTAAAAAAACACATTTAATAAGATGTAACATTTTAAGTGAATCGTTTTAAAAACTATGTCCTATGAATCCAATCAAGAGGCCCTAGAAAAGTGGTCTTTATACTGAGGTGTTTGATTTACTAAGATCTCTACCAACTAGCTTTTTTTAAAAATTCCTGTTCTAGAAAAAAATATCAAAACCTTCTGTCAAAGTAGTCATTTTCAAATTTATGTTATCATTTATACAACAATGCTTTTTGTTCTAAATTCTTCAAAAAAATATAATATGACTTTGCTGTTTTTTTCTAATCTAAGAACACTCAAGAATTATGAATTCATTTAAAAGAATGAAGTATGCATGAGAAAGTGATAAATCTTACTTGGGCACTTATAGTATTTACTTGTAGACTGGACTATATTAGTGAAGATATGTTATAAATTTTAAGTCGAACAGGAAAGCTTAAATAATGATAGTTAAATATCTTACAGCTTACATTTTTAAAGGAATAGATTTCTGATACAGTATTTTTAGTCAATTAGGAACCAAACTCCAAACTATTAAGCTCAACATGCATTTTAAGATTGATAATAAAAAAAGGAAATTATCAATTTCAAAATCCATTCTCTGGATTAAACTAAAGTGTATATATAAAAACTTCTATTTCAGAAATTCATGTTTTTGAGATAATTTCTCCCTTAAGATTTATGTGCAAAGTATCACTATATTTAGACTGCCAACTAGATCATACTCATCCAAATTTGCATCTGAAAGGTACATGTATCTGAATTTACAAGAGATTGCCAAAAATATTCAAAGAGCAAGTAAATTCTATTTATTTCTTGAAAATTCAAATATTTGTAAACAAATGCATTATAAAATACCAAAAAGAAACTCAAATAACAATGTGATACTTTTACTGTGACAATTCTGCATCAGTCTGTTAAACACTGTAAAAGTTCAAATCATGCATCTTTTCCTCAATAAGTATTCTACCAGATGAATGTTGCTTATAACTGTCTTTATATAAACTAAGCATGCAAATCTACAGGTATTACATTGTGTTAGTTAACAAAGAAACAAACAAACCCCTTAAACCTACCACATAACCTTGCTGTGACCTCTGCCTTGTGTGTTGGCCAGACAGGGGCCTATATCCAGGGCCATACCCATGGTCCCCTAACAAGGCCGCCTCAAAATCAGCCGAGTTACGAGACATGGGCTGGGGAACGACCAAGATTTCCCCATCATCGTCATCTAATATCTCGCTACCACCACCGTGGAAACCACCACCGTAATAGCCCTGTCATGCAAGTGCACAAAGAAACTGAGGGTTAGGTGCATAACACAAAATCATTTCACTACAGGACAAGATTGTTAATTAACAATTTCACAACAGATTTCAAACAGGTACAATTAGTGTATTACAATAAGATGCTATCTTTAAGTCAATAACAAAATAACAAGATATTTAATTCTGTAACAAGAGTCATTTCATGTTCCGAAGGGTACTTTTAATCTACTTTGTGAAAGTTTTCTATAAATCCAAAACCAAGTACATAATGCAAACAGGTAAGTATCTCAAAGACAAGAGGGCCATGATGGCCCTGGATTGTTCACCTGAGTACTTTGGCTGTAGGTTTGCTGTTAAGCAGTTTTTCATTTTTTAATTGAAAATATATAAGTGCCTACAAACCAAATATGTAAAATATCAGTCAATAAATAAAGGCTCTATGACAGAAAGTAGAAATATCTATTATAAGCTATGGTGACCTTGACCTTGACCCAGTGACCTCAAACCCTACCCATGGGTAGAGGTCCATGCAAGGAACCTATATACTGAATATCAAAGATATTGGTCTATAACCGAAGGCTTTATGAGGTACAGTAGATAAATCTATTAATAGCCTCCGTGACCTTTAACCTAATCCAATAATTTGAAAAAGCTTGATAAAGCTTGCTTCATGCCAAATTTTAAAATTCAAGGCCTTGTGGTTTCAGTCAAGAAGATTTTTAAAGATTTCCTTTTTAACATATTAAGGGCCCCCGGGCGGGGCAAATTTTGACCCAAGGGCCAACATTTAAACAATATTGGTAAAGGTTCTTTACACAATACTCAACACCAAATATCTAAGGTCTACACCTATTTGTTTTGGAGAAAAATTATTTTTCATGTTTTTCCTATATAAATCAATGTAAAACAAGAGAACCCTGGAGCGTGGCTAATTTTGACCCAGGGGACATAATTTGAACAAACATGGTAAACATCCAGTAGACAATGCTACATACCAAATATCTAAGCTGTAGGCATTGAGATTTCCAGTAAAAAGATTTTTAAAGATTGCCTTTTTTACATATAAAGGGCCCCCGGGCGGGGCCAATTTTGAACCCAGGGCCAACATATAAACAATACTGGTAAAGGTTATCTACACAATACTCCACACCAAATATCTAAGGTCTAGTCCTATTAGTTTTGGAGAAAAATGATTTTTCATGTTTTTCCTATATAACTATATGTAAACCAAGAGAACCCTGGGGCGTGGCCAATTTTGACCCAGGGGACATAATTTGAACAAACTCGGTAGACATCCACTAGACAATGCTACATACCAAATATCAAAGCTGTAGGCACTGTGGTTTCTGAGAAGAAAATTTTTTAAGATTTCCTATATAAGTCTATGTAAAAGGAAGTGACACCTGGGACGGGGCCAATTTTGACCCCAGGAAAATAATTTGAACAATTTTTGTAGAGTTCCATTAGAGGGTGCTAAATGCTAAATATCTAAGCTCTAGGCCTTGTGGTTTCAGACAAGAAGATTTTCAAAGTTTTTCCTTTAAGTTGCCATAGCAACCAGAGTTCTGCATGGAATCAAATTCTTTGAACAATTTTGGTAGAGCTTCATGCAAGGAACATTTCTGTGAAGTTTTGTTGAAATTGGCCCAGTGGTTTAGGAGGAGATGTTCTTTAAAACAAAAGTTTACGCACGCACGCACGGACGCACGCACGCACCGACGATGGACGACGGGCATTGACTGATCACAATACCTCACCTTGTGCACTACGTGCACAGGTGAGCTAAAAAGATGAAACAACTTATCTTTAAGAACATAAAAAGCGATTATGCATATTTCATCAACAACTGTGTGCCAGTGGGAGGTAAGGGCATCTTTAAAGCTTTCAAGCAAACAATGACACATAGATGTGTTATTTAGTAAGTTCTGCTAAATGTACTGTAATTCTGAATCAATTCAAATGTGAACTGGGTATAGAAAAATTATTATCCCTTTCCAAATTTTTCATAAACAAAAAAATCAAGATTTTATTTTAGTACACAAGTTTATGAAACATTGTATAAATCAAAAATCTCTTTTGCATAAAACATGCAAGATAAGACATAAAGTTTGCTACAATTATTATTTTCTCTTTAAAGCTGTTTTTCCATGTTTACTGGCTTAAAATAATAAAGCGCTTTTACGACATATATACCACTTTGTTATCTTTTATGTCTTACTAGCTGCACAAACTCTTGGTATTTACTTTATAAGAAACATGACAGCCATAAATATCTACCTCTATAGTAATTATCTGCATCTTATTTTTTAAACGTATCAATTATAAATCATCCCACTGTTATATGAACAATCTTTATCAGATCGTGATAAAATCTATTTGATAAAATCATTAAACAGATAATCACAAAGGATGTTTTTTTATTATATTCATAATACAAAACTGTCAACCTTTCCTCAATGTTTCAATATCAACTTACTTTATTATTTACACAAATATGCAACCATGTGACTTAAACAGTAACCCATACCACAGCACAACACACAGAGGTAGGTGGGGTACACTTACTACACTAAAGCACACAAACATACCAGATTATCTCTGCTACTGTTACGACTTGAACTGCCCCCTAATAGGTTCTTCAGACGATCTTCAACTGATGGACTGACGTTTGAACCATTCATCTAGAAAAAGATTATTTGACAGATTTACACACAACAGCATAACAATTGTGGCGGCGTGGCTGAGTGGTTAATGCGTCAGACTAGTAGTCAAAGGATTGCTAGCCGCATGGGTTCAAACCCAGTCAGGGTCAATCCGCTGTTCCCTTGAGCAAGAAACTTTACACTCATTGCTTAGTACTGGTTAGTTCCAGGAATGGATTCGAGAGTGTGTCTGTAAGCTAAAAAGCTTCCTACACAATGGAACTAAAATAAATTTGGTACTATAAACTAACACCATAACATATTCTCAAGATATTTACACCACTGAACCAAGCTTTTATTCATACTGTCCTTATAAGCAGTATTACAAGCACACTAACTCGTAAAGATCTAATACGTTAATTTTTTTTCCACAAAGAAAACAGTGATTTCAAATCCGAAGGAATGAAACATAATCATTCTATCTTCACCAGTACATTATACTTTTATTACAAAGGTAAACACAAGCACAAAACATTTAGCTGTATTGGTAATTTCAAGGTTTATAGACCCAGTCATTAAAAGCACGATCATATTTTTTATTCATCCACAAATACTATACTGAACAAAAAATGTATGTGTCACAGAAACAAATGCATCTGAAACATTGCAATTGGGTCACCATCATGGTAGCTTATAACTTAAAATTACATAGATCATTTGTGCCAATATTTTTTGCAGTCTGTGAGCTGAACAAAGTACCCATACATCCAGGGGAAAGACTATTATATTTCTACTTATCTGCATACCTGGTAAAATCATAAATTTCCAAAACTGATGTGTTTCAAAAGATACTGATCTAGTGTTTTGTACCCATAGGCTACCACAAGTCATGTCTTTTAAAGAAAAATAAATTTCTTGCGGCACTTGATAATGATCATTCTGTGATTTGTGGAAGTTGCATGAGAAATGTAGGAGTTGTGCAGAGAAGCTATATCAAGTAAAATTTAACCAAGGGCAATAACTATGCCAAAAATAATCAAATCACAAATGCCTAATAGTATGCACAGTAACACTTGATAATGATCATTCTATGAACCTTTTGTAAACATCATACAAGAACTATAGCAGGAGGTGTGCACAGTGCGATTACTATATGCCACCCTTTGGAGACATAAAAATTTCACTCACATTATTATTCTGTGGTCTAGGACTGCCTGTCCAAGCCCGCTGGGTGACGCTAGGGGGCATTGCAGACTGCTCATGCATGTTGTGGGCACTAGTCCTAGCATTAGGGTGTCTGATTACCATACCCCTGTTGCCTGCACTGCTGGTATTGTTGGCAAAATGGTGCTTACGCTCATCCACGCCATGCTGAGCAACGCCATTTGTACCAATTTCTGTTGTTGACTGTAAAAGAGAAGTCCACTAATTTATCATTTAGAACAGTTCCTGAAGTCCTTTTGTCTTATAAAGATTTGAAAACTGAAACCTGTTTCTTCAAAACATTAACTTATATTCAAGGACACGGATGCCCCCACTATGCATAAGTGCTCATAAACAAGAGCATGTATATCCTGTATGTAAGATTTTTTCTGTACATATACCTAAAATGATCTACAGGTAACCTTATGTACATGTTAAATTAAATTACAAATGTAAAATTTATATGTTCAATTATTTATATGGTATATAGTGAAAAAATCA
Source organism: Cyclina sinensis (assembly GCA_012932295.1). Taxonomy (NCBI): domain Eukaryota; kingdom Metazoa; phylum Mollusca; class Bivalvia; order Venerida; family Veneridae; genus Cyclina; species Cyclina sinensis. The sequence goes on from JAAONU010000011.1 coordinate 41,289,910, forward strand.
ACAAAGGGCCATAATTCTGTTAAATATGGTCACAGCAAAAATTCCTTCCTTTACTACCATCTACACATTAAAGCTGTTAATCCCTGGAAGTTTAAGCAAAATCTGCCATTCGGTTTAAGAGAAGTTGCGCTTACAAAATTTCTATATGGTATATAGTGAAAAAATCAACAAAGGGCCATAATTCTGTTAAATTTGGTCGCAGCAAAAATTCCTTCCTTTACTTCCATCTACACATTAAGGTTGTTCATCCCTGAAAGTTTAAGCAAAATCTGCCATACGGTTTAAGAGGAGTTGCGTTCACAAGATTTCGGGACGTAAAAATTGGGAGTGATTACCACATTCAAATTAACAATGCCGAGTGTTACCACATTTCAATTTAATGCCGATGCATTTCTTTATGCTTTATAAATTAGATGTCTTATAAAAATAACTCTGCATATGACATGACAAATGTGATTAACAGAAGTTTACACTTAAGCTTGTGTGATGGTTGTTTCTTTACTTTTATAAAAAAATCCTTTGGAAAAAGTGAATAATTATAATGTACATGCTTACTTTTGCAAACTAATTTTGCAACAAAACAAAACCTGAAAAATTTAAAATGGAATTTAAATAAGCTGCCTTAACCTTTGTGTGCTAAAAAATGTGACAAATCTTATACAAGGTTTTTATTATTTAATCTCATATTTCACACCATTTTTTCCTGTTACTTATTCGTTTTCAAAATAAACTTACAATAATATTGTAATGTGGTTTATTTGTTTCATTACTATTCACATCTCTACCAAGGACCCCTGGCAGAACCTCATCGTTGGGATAACCTGAAGATTTACTGGCAGACTCTGCAATATCTGTAATAAAGAATGTTGCATGCATCACATGTTGAAACAAACATGATATAGAAATGTGCTATTAACATGGATGACTTCCCTATTTCAAAATCACACGAAAATCTGCAATCTGAAGGAACAAAATTCTAAAACTGAAAACAAACAAATGTGTTCTGTTAAAAAAGATTGTCTGATCTTATTCATGGAAGTTTGCTGTATGTAGACAGATTGATTAGTTGTACTTATGCAAGCTGAAACACTGAACAAAGGCATTATTAAACTTACATAATATTATCCAAATTTACTAACAGGTAAGATTCTGTTTTCGAGGTAAATGGTAATGTTTAAAATGGAAAACTAGAATGCTCATGAGCAGCAAGTCGAGCCCTGCAAATGGAAAGCTGCCTATGGGGATGGGACAGTGAAATGGCAACTGTGGGAAGATGATGATGGAAGGACAAGGCAGGCCTATATGATGTCTCTTTCAGGGAGCATAACAAATGTATCTTGACAATCTCACAACCAAACAAATCTAACAAGTAACAATATGCATTAGATATTCAACAGTTAATAAATAACGTTTGCATATGCATTCATATGGTGACTGGCTCCTTTGGTAACAGACAGGTAAACAACAACAACAAAAAACCACCACTTACTGTTCCTGGATCCTTGTGGTACAAAAGGTGTTGGCACAGCTCCAGGAAGTTTCATGGTTCCCGGCATATTACAGTAAGTGGGTAACGGAGGTTTGCTAGTTAACTCTGGTGAATCTGGAACAGGATGAGCAAACCCATTCTGTTCTGGTCTGTATGTGTTCTGCAGAGAAAAAACACACACTTTATGTAAATTAAACTTTGCTGTAAGAAAAATTCTTTGTTCCAGCATTATGTTGGGTTTTTTTAAACTGAAACATTTTACTAATCAGGCACTCATTTTATAACCTATCAGTTGTAAGCACAAATTTACACATGAATTGTTTCATGGCTCTTGCCACTAGAAATCTACTGTCAATTAAAACAGCACTTAGCTAAACATTTGACTTCTACTTTTCATAACATGCATGAAGGTTTCTCTCATCTGTGACCAACAATTAAATGATAAATGCAATTGATGATACACTTACACAATTAGACAAGAAAAGCCTAGATTTTACCTTGAAATGCAGTCTGATATTTCCAACTAACTGAAGCACTGACTTTAAATGCCCATCCTCAATATCTGGAAAAAAAATACATTCAGTGTTAGTAATAACCTGAATTGTCGATGACAGCCATTCAGTTACCAACAAAAATCTACTTAGCATTGTGGACAAGCATTAATTAGGTAAAAAAATTAATATTACATAGAGTAAATAACTATCTTCGGTCTTACAAATGCTTCAGTAAACAAATTAATGTTCCTCTTTGACTATGAATATCGACATTAAAAAACAATCACCTTTTGGTAATTGAGTTGACACAAGTTCTTGCCAGTGTAAAAGCAGAGTGACATAGGGCTGTTAGGATAAATCAGATATAACATATACAATGTATCATCATGTCTGAACTTACTGGTCATGTCTGGCCTTTAAGTGGACTTGAAAGAGAAAATCTGATAATATATTCCATTTATTATTATTACAAAGCCGTTTTTGTTTTAGTTAAGCCCCACAGCAATAGACATACTGGCACTATTGTGTCCATATTTGATACTGACCAAGAAAAACAAAGGTCATCTTATATGATACTACTATTAACTTGAGCCTCAACATAATAAAATCTACCATCATTATAAATCTTGACCATGCCCTTATATTAGTCCCATCATCAAATATGACTATGGCCTGTTATGTTAAAGACATGAGGACACTGTAATGTTAACAGACAATATTTAGACATATAGGAAAAGATAATTGACATCAAACACTGCCAGGCTTGACCTCTGCAGTGGTCACTTGGCTGAAGACCACACTGAAACCAATAACGGCACAGAAGGCTGGAGTCAGGCTGGTCCTTAAGAAGTCTTGAAGTAAGTCTCTGACTTACTGACATCAAAATCTATTTGGATCATCCACTGGTCATGCCTAATGTCACTACCAAGTTTTGTGTACTTAGAGTCTATCTCTATCTATCTGAGCTTATTAATCATTGGTACCAGTTGCCCATATGACCGACGACCCCTGAAGAGATTAGTTATTTTATGTTGTTGGGGTAGTGCAAGATACAGAAAGCATCATTCCAGAGACACCCCTGGTTCTTTTGCATGCTCAGTGTATAGCACTGATACAAGGGACCTCGGTTTAACGTCTCATCCGAAAGACTATTAGTAATGTTAGTGGAGGAGTGGGGGAACTCGGAACCCCTGGTTTACCAGTCCAGTGCGTTACCACTGGACCACATCTGCTTATAGTTCCCCCAGTTAACCCCTTTATACACCTTGTCACTCTGACCTTGTCTTCATAACCTAAAAATCAATAAAGATCATCTATTGGTCATGCACATAAACCTATGCAGTTTAATAGACCTAGGCCTAAACCTTTGCCAGTTATTGATCAGACAAGGATTTTACACGAGTGGACACTTGACCTTTGACCTAGTGACCACAAAATCAATAGGGGTCATCTGCTGGTCATGCCAAATAACTGAATAAAGTTTCATTAACCTAGGCCCATGTGCATTTATCATTAATTTATCAGACAAAATAAGGACCCCCTATATGTATGGACATAAGGATGAACATACTGACTACAGCAATACTTTATCCCTCCCATTTTTCAAGCGAGGGCATAAAAGTCTTATGAACTTGCAATTATGCATCTTAAAAAAGACTACCTTTAAGAGAGATTAGAACTAATGCCCGATAGATTATGAGTAGTATGAAAAACCAACTCTACAGAGAATGGATTCCCTGATGTAGTTGTCAGAAGTTGAGTTTATATGAACTGAAATAGGAGGGCACTCAACCATAACAAAAGTGGAACTTCTATGCTTTAACTTTGTAATGCTTCATATAGCAACTTTTAAGACTCTAAATGTGAGATGAGTCACTTTAATGACACATGTCTACAGATTTAATTCCCATAAATGATTTGTAGTACAGTTTTCCGGTTCTTTAGGAAAAGACACTACAAAAACCTGAACTTCCTTTTATGCTTTCTCCATGGACAAGTGAAAATACCAATATTAATAATTCAACATTCCTTTTCGTTAAAGGACTGTATGCATGGAATGTCAAAGGGAAGCAATTTTTACTCAAGGCTTAATCAAACTGTGGCAAAAATCTCATAAATATTTACAGTACTAGAAAAACTCATAAATATTTAACAGTAAATTTAACATGAACAAACAGAATACTTACTAACTAGCTACAGAACTCTTAAGGGCTCTTTGAGAAGGATGATTTATATTTAATAACATTACCTTTAAAGATCTGCTTCATTCAGTAAACACGGGTCAAATAAATTTTTAATAAAACTTTCAAATTAATAAAATCCAGTCCCCAGGAAGATATCACTTGAAGTGGTTTATTACTTTAGAAAGTATATTTACGGGATTTCTTCTATACTGACATCATTTATAACAAGGTTATGTTAAGCACTTAAACTGCCCTGTATCATAAAACTCAGTAAAAACAGACTAGTCATATTCGGTCTAAAACATTATCATAAAATGTTACAGACATGTCCGGCATACACCTGGACATTGAAGAACCCTATAATGTCTTTTCTATTGCACTTGTGGCAGTATTCCAACAACTGCAAACAGACAGAAATATTCCATCTCTCTATTTATTCATATAAAGCTCTGTTTATGGTTATGTTTTCATTTCACTCCAGTCTTACTAGTTTGGTTTTATTGGGGTTTAACAGTTAACAGCTAAGGTCATATCCCGGCGGTCAGTCCACCTAACCAGTGTTCCTGGGTATCCAACCAGTTTACTACCAGTAACCAATTTCTCAACAAGTGACTACTTCCTCACTTGCTCAAGAGGTGAGGGACAAATGACCTATAGACGCATTGTCTGAGATCAATTATCACGGAGAAATTTTGCCAGCCCTGATGGGGATTGAACTGGGATCATCAAGATTGACAGTTTACAAATCATTGCCTTTGGCCATCTAACACAGTATAAGATGAATATGGCCAAGACACATAACATTTAACATATAACATATAATCCGATGCTTTACTGATTGAGCTAGCCATGCCAGCACCAGTCTTATTGGAAAAGGTACATTCTGACAAACTCTTATAGTAGACTGGGTACATATATATATGTCCATCCCCACATCTACTGAGAATTTTAATACCCTACATTTTCAACTGGCATTATAGAGATAAAATCTAATTAGTCATTAATAATGTTCCTTGCGAAGAACAGAGCTTGCCAGTCTTTTGCATTTTAATGCTTGGAGAGGTGATTCTAGTGATACAAAATCTGATGTATTCTGTGTATACCTGCTGGTTGGATTCCTGTCACATTGACCCCTCTCTTACACAGAAACTTCAGACAATGTAATATATTCAGTACTCTCTCTTCTTTAGTGGCAGGGTTTGTTTTCACACATGACAATGATACACCAGCTGAAACAAACCAAAATATCACAATATTTATCTATAAACAGCATTAGCCTAAAATTTTATACACTAATTTCTTATTATTTTTTCCTGAAGCAGTTTGGTTGTGACGTATCCTCTAATAATCTCACCTTTACAAAGCAATCATACCTCCTTATCACAATTTTCTTTTCTCAGACTTGAAAGAGCGATCCTTCAACAAACAGATTTCCTACCGGTACTTCTCAGCAATAAGGCCACATTGGTTCTCCTTGTGCTATTTGCAAGAAACATTGCTCTGGATGGAAAAAATGTTTTGGTTTGGTTTAATTTCCTTTTAGCCTAAATCCCTTGACACTATATTAGTTAAACATGACAAATTTTACAATGGCTAAGTCCTCCCCCTCCCTCCATCCACAACTAGAACTATCACTAAAGGTGATAGATACCCCCACATGGGTGCTTGATACTGGAACTGGAAAGCTTAGAATCAATGGCATAAAGTGACATAAGAAACATGGAAATATGTATATATTTTATATTTAATAATATTGTATATCGAGAAAACAATTACCAGTAGACCATTAAACTGTATATTTTCTAGTAGAACTAGCTGATGCTCTAGCTGATCTCTTCTGGAATAAGACATCTAGAGCATTCACGAGCTTTACTTCAAACACGATCATCATCAAATTTTACAAGTACATATTTGGGCTTGAATGCATGCTTATCCATCTGGGAATAAATCCCTGACTGTTCCTGTAACTCATGAGGTATCATCCAGAAACTGTTTTTCTATTCTTAGTTAAAGTGAACAGTGACCTTGATCCAACTTGCCAAATTTTCAATCCAAAGCATCGTCTTTATAGAAACTATCTTTAAAGAAACTATCTTTAAAGAAAGTTTCATCACAATATCTCATTCGTAACTCAAGTTATTGAGCAGAAATCATTTATCTTTTATTTTTAGTAACAGTGACCTTGACCTTGGCCCCACCAGCCCCAATCTTAAACTTGACCTGTATCCTGTGATGTTACACCTGTGTACCAATGATTGTATAAATCTGTCAAGATTTCATGAGTTATCATATGGAAACCATTTTTCAACCATTTTATTATTTTTAGTAACAGCGACTTTGACCTTGGCTCCACAAGCCCTAATATCAAACTTGACCTGTAGGTTATGATGTTACACCTGTGTACCAAAAATTGTTTAAATCTGTCAAGCCATTCATGAGTTATTGTCCGGAAACCGTTTTTCTATTTTTAGTAACAGTGACCTTGACATTGGCCCACCAGCCCCAATATCGAAAGTGACCTGTATCTTATCATGTTACACCTGTGTACCAATACTTTTTTTTAAATCTGTCTAGCCTTTCATGCGTAATCATCCAAAAACCGTTTTTCTATGTTAGTAAGAGTGACCTTGACCTTGGTCACACAAGCCCCAATATCAAACTTGACCTGTATCTTGTGACGTTACAACTGTGTACCAAAAATTTTTTAATCTGTCTAGCCTTTCTTGAGTTATCTTTTGGAAACCGTTTTTCTATTTTTAGTAACAGTGACTTTGACATTGGCCCCACCAGCCCCAATATCGAACTCGACCTGTATCTTATGATGTTACACCTGTGTACCAAAAATTGTATAAATCTGTCAAGCCATTCATGAGTTATTGTCCGGAAACCGTTTTTCTATTTTTAGTAACAGTGACCTTGACATTGGCCCACCAGCCCCAATATCGAAAGTGACCTGTATCTTATCATGTTACACCTGTGTACCAATACTTTTTTTTAAATCTGTCTAGCCTTTCATGCGTAATCATCCAAAAACCGTTTTTCTATGTTAGTAAGAGTGACCTTGACCTTGGTCACACAAGCCCCAATATCAAACTTGACCTGTATCTTGTATTGTTACAACTGTGTACCAAAAATTTTTTAATCTGTCTTGCCTTTCTTGAGTTATCTTTTGGAAACTGTTTTTCTATTTTTAGTAACAGTGACTTTAACATTGGCCCCACCAGCCCCAATATCGAACTCGACCTGTATCTTATGATGTTACACCTGTGTACCAAAAATTGTATAAATCTGTCAGGCATTTCATGAATTATCGTCCGGAATGTGTTTTTCTACTTTTAGTCACAGTGACCTTGACCTTGGCCCCACCAGCCCCAATATCGAACTTGACCTGTATCTTATGATGTTACAGTTGTGTACCAAAATTTGTTTAAAACTGTCTAGCCTTTCATGAGTTATCGTCCAGAAACCATGACGGACCAACAGACTGACCGACTGGCCAACTGTCCAACCGACCAGCTGCCAAGCTCACTCCTATATACCCCCTCAAACTTTGTTTGTGGGGGTATAAAAAGGGATGAAAATAGAAAATAAATGAAAAACTAACACAATATACCATTCAATATTCTGGACAAGTCCAAAGATATAAATATTCACACAGAGCAAGACTGCTGAACCACAATGAACTTTTCTCTATTATCTGTCAATTATTTCTTGTTTCAGATTTGCAATAGAGTTTACACTGGTTTCACACCCACTCTTTAACAGTCACAGTCTTAACAGGCAGGCAATTTACCATCATTCCTGGGAAGGACAAGAAGTTAGTCTCCTGTCCTCCAAACCTCCTAAGAAACTTCACTCTTTCACATAAATGGTCATGGTCGGTAGCATGATTCAAACCCATAATTTTCAATCATTGACGGGCATAGTGATAACTAAACAAGTCAGTGATCTTGACCATTCAAACATACAATTTAGTTCAAATCTCTCCAAAACGCCTATCACTATAGTGACTCCTTATAATTTTCTTTTTTGACGAAATTCAATTACAGTTGAACTTGTGAACAAAGGTCGGCCAAGGGAAGATAGAAAAATGGCCTTTGTTCGAGGGTGAGAGGAACTGACCATGCTTGGCTTGAATGGAAGACAAAGGTCATACTTAGATTGAAAGTAATACAAATAAAAGAACATATTTTTAGATATGAAAAATCAATATTATCACCATTCATTCATTTAATCTTCATAATCACCATAATCATCATCATCATGAATTTGTTAGTATAGATATTACTTCTATTGCCCTACCACTTTTACCACTGTCATGAAGTTTAATCACATTTACACGTTCCTTCAGAAATTTCTTTCTGTTTCAACATTTTTTGTAGACAAGTGAAGATTTGTCTGACAATTAATATTAATGAGACAATTTAGAATAAAAATTGTAGAAACTGGACAGCAGTGCTGATGGACTGTTACTATTTAAAGGATTCTGTTAATAATCATAAAAACAAACAAACAAATTATTTGATACATTAATAGCTGGGATTTAAAACATCAATGATCTGAGAAAGAAACTAATTGCCTAATTATCACATTACGAACATGTTCTCTAAATTTAACAATCAAGCTCTCAGATATACCGACACAACAATTGTCGAATCATCAATAATAATAACTGTGCTTGTTTTTCACCTTTCAAAGATAGCTTTTGATGTGTCTCCTTAATTAACGATGACTATGAAAGGCCGCCATCAAACAATTCATTGACCCTAGTGCACAGATCTTAACCAGCCATGGGATGGTTTTTGGCTGACCGTGGTCAGGCAATGACCCTTATTCCCGGCTTATTTTACAGCATTTTTGGTCAAGAGGAAGACAGATCGACCAATCTCCACAAGTGACCGATATTAACAGGAGCCCTTTGCACAAGTTTGACTGTAATTGTCACTAAAAAAGCCATCTGAATTTCATACCTATAATTTCCAAAATGGCTGGCAGTGTAAAACCATCACCAATACTCTTCCTGAGGTCAGATATCAGGGGTAGATTGTTTCTGGTTAATACTTCATTTGCCCAGTCCGCATGCTCCTGTAAATATATGTTAAATATAGTTATCTCTAGTGGGCCTGACATACTTATCTTACTGTTACTCAAAAGTCGTTTATCTATATAATTCCATCACAACCATACATTTTTATCTGTACATAATTATGCACTTAAGAATCAGCAAGATTTACAGGCTCAAATGAATTTAGTTTTTGAAAATTAATATCAAAACTTCAAACCGTCTTACAGATTTCAATACGGACAAAGAATAATGCCGAATCAAATTTGGCTGACATTACATTATGGTAAAACTGCAAATGGTTAAATTGCTGTCTAAAGCTGTGTTTCTATTCCTGGCAATAACGTATCAAATCATCGCATCATCACGATGATTTCAATTAATTTTCTCTTATACATGAATATCCCTTGTTTACATCAATCCTATCTTATTTCCAGGTCATGTGTAATATAAAGACAACTGAAGTGTTAGCTCCCTTTTAATGCAAATAAATATGTAGATCTTGAGTTGAAATAGTCTGAAAATACAAGTCATCTTGCATGCATTAGAGATGAATTATTTAAACAGAATGAAAAGGTTCTGTTTGCAGTGTGGAAGACTGTGCTTTAATTTTGTTTGTTTATAATGTACTTTAGTGTCTGTGTTTGTTTGTACTTCTTTAAGCCTGTTTTCTTTGGGTCGTTGCACTTTTCCCGAATTTTCAACCATTTTGAACCTGGCTGTATCAATTCACTAACATGACTCGACAGACATATTTACATTATGGGTGTAACGTACTGTAGCATATAAATAAGAAACACTTGTCAGTTTGACTACATAACCTACAAAATTCATGATCCCTTCATATAAAATTGCTTCATTTTTTTGTGTAACCATCTGCAAAAAGTAAGCATAAATCTTTTACAATAACATCACAAAAATGGCTAAAAGTTAATTTCCTTTTCTTTTTCATAAATTACACCACTTATAATTTCTCTTCAGTAAACATGTTTTTAGCAATGTATTATTAAATCATAAAAATTCCATTTCAAAACCAAACAAGAACACAATACAAGCAAATAAGGTAAGTTTACCTAATCATGAAAAGTCAAACCTTGAATTAATTTGTCACTTATTCATATTAGTTGGATTAGAAACCTCAAGTCGACAAAATGTTTACTTTCTATTGAAAATCAATTTTTTAATAAAATCGACGGGGGGCAGCCACATACCGATGGTGTCATGTTAAAGTTGCACAGATCAAACCGAAGATGAAGTACCGATGATTCTTTCAAGTGACATATTCAACTCTGCTTATATCAATGTCTGCGGCAGATAATAGCACTCAAGGAGCATAAAAGCAAATATCGTTTTTCCTAATTATATAATCATTTTACATTTAAAGAAATTTGAAATTGATTCTAACAAGAGAATATAATCTCAAACACAACAAATCTTTTCAAGTGCATTTAGTCAAGTTGTTAACCAAGAGGTTCTTTGCAAAAAAAAAAACAACAACTATGAAAAGATATTTTAAATTCAACTCCTCCCCAGCCAAAAAATAAAAAATACAATTTTCATTAAACCTGTAATGCAACAGAAAGATTATAATCGTTTTGAGTTGTTTTATTATGAAACGACCTTTTCTTTCTTTTTTTCCAACCTACTTTTACAATAACTTTTGTAATTCATTTCAAATATGTTCCATATCTTACAAAATTTGTTTTGAATCATAACTGTTTACTTAACAATATTGAGCTTAAAGGAATTTATCCAAGTCTGAAAAAGCTTTAAAGTTATATTTGTAAACATAAAGATTTTTTTATGAATCATATCACAACAGTTTACTCAATATTATTTACTTTACCAGCATGAACTATTTTTATCGAAAAAATTCCTTCTTCGTACATTTGTTAGGTATTTTGTTTCCATTTTGTACTTACTAACGGCTAAAATTAAACACTGGAACTTAAAGCCTCCACTATAAAATGCTGTTAGATTTCATTTCATTAACATCAGTTACAGTTTCAATTCCACACTATAAAAATACAATCCTTTGCACCTATATGTTATAACAATGTTACCTCGAAAGAATTAAGCAATTTTATGACTGTTGTATTAACAGTAGCAATCTATAAGTACGAATATAGGCTTAATTTGACTGAGCAATATCTATTTGACAGGTATAAACAAATATTTACAATGTTCTTAAAACACAATAAACAAGATAGTCACAGTCAAGCCATTTTGAAAAGAGGGCAATCTGATATAACAATGGCCTTATCAAAGTTTTAACATCTACTGGGTATCATAAATGGATAAGGTTTTTCTAGACATGGTTTCAAAATGTGGGAAAATGCTAGTCTGTTTGGGTATTAGCTTCAAGTTGATAAATCAAGTATACTTCGTTACACTGAAATAAGATTTTAAAGTTCAAAAGTAGAAATACAAGAGAATCCTGTCTGTCTTACAGTTTGTTTGTTTGTTGTTGTTGTTTTTTTTTTTAAATACAAAGCTAGTAAATGCCATGACCTTTGCATACAGTGACTTTATAACTTCCTTAGTCTCATGCATTTGAAAACCAACTAAGAGATAAGTTTTTGTACATCAAAAGATTCAAAAGAGAAAAACTGTTGAAGATAAAATTATCTGACCTTGACCTCTGAGGGTGTTAAGTGAAGGTCAAAAGTGGTACCAAGTCATGACTCACTAACAAAGTGTGCACAAAGTACCCTCAATGAGATCTTCAAAGGCAATTACCAGTTTCAGAAGAAGTGAAAAATGACCTTGACCTGTGAGGTAAAGACCTCCATAGCATTAAATAGAACCACTAATGCTCTAGGGAAGATGCATTAGAGATATACAGTCCAGACAAATTCCTGCTTGTTTATCTTACATTATCATCAGCTTTGCAACATTAGAAACTATAGAATACCAAAATTTTGTCATGAAGTACATGACTTTTTATATATCCCTACCCCATCTGGCAGCAGTGGTGATCCATTGAGGGATTCTGCAAAACCCTAATCATTCAGGGCATGGTATCAGCATTCCTAAATACATTTTCAGTGGAAAGCACTTTTCTAAATATATCTTTGAAAAGGCTGAAGGTAAAAAAAACACATGTTGTTGTCCACTTGTGACAATTAGCATTCATCTTTTATTCTAATGTTTGGGCAGTGCATCTTGAATTATTCTGAAGCAGTTTCAAGAAATGATTAAGTCCATGGGAAAACCAATGGTGGTAAAAAAAAGAAAGAAAAAAAACCCTCTTTTTTACTGTACAACATTTTATGGCTTGAGTAATAGATTCTTAAAATTTTCAGAAATTAGCAAGCACTAATTTGGTGTCTCATTTGACTGGACCCAGAAAACCAAAATTCCGGTTTTTTTTTTCTGTCTTACACTATTAAAAGGTGTCCATTAGTTCATAATATAATGTTAAAAATCACAGATACTTGAAGGTGTGATAGTAATGATACAGAATGACCATCTTTTACTTCCTTAACAGAAAGTGACAGTACTTAAGACTTGTAAATTACATTCTTAACTGCATGCACTGCAGTTCTGTCTACAAGATTTGGCAGAAACTTGAAAACTACAAAATCACAATATCGATCTCTGTTAGACTGACCATAGCAAAATATCTTTGATCACAAAAAAAAGATTTATCAATGTGTCAAAATCTTATAAAGATTTATTTTTAACATACTTTACACAACTTATATACAATAAAGAAAGATTATTAAAGTTTACCTTTATTATAAGGAGCTTCTCACATTAATTTCCACCAAAAGAAATTCACTTTATCACATGGAACATAAACTTTAAGAGTTCCCAATTTCACATGCGAACAAAATGACATCCATCACAATAAATATTGCTAAATTGATTTTCAAACTTTCAACACAATAGATATTTATTTCCCCAGAGTCACAATATTGGTCTATTAAACTGATCTGGTTACACACGTACAGCACCCTATCCTATATTTAATCAATCACACTGAAATATTTGATGCACCCATGGCTGAAATTTTTAACGAGATTTCGTAAAATTTATATACTGCCCCTCCAATCTTCAAATCAATGAATTTTTCTTGTAACGGAACATGTGTCATTCTTTACAAGGCATACAACCCACTCCATTTATTTCGATTGTAAACATTCGAACATGTGCCTGCATGTAAACCATTATCGGCCAATCAGTTTTAGAGATCGGTACAGATATAGGTATAGATTTTCAAAACCAAACTTACCCACTTAACCACAAATAATGCCTGGTAGTTATTATAAAGCAAAATTGTATGAAAGAGGATTGAATTACTAAAGTAATGAGGTTAATTAAAGGGTGGATATGTTTACCGTTAAGTATCAAAACCACTGTGAACTTCAATTCTTTGGAATAACATTTATTTCTTTTGTTGCTCTAAACTTCAAGGCATTTAACAAAAATCATAAAATCATTATGTTTTAAAACAAGTACGTATAGAAAGATTGATTAAATAAACCTGTACTTTTTAACCTGATATGACAGCTGTAAACTTTATCTCAAAATTAACTACATGTATCTATGTATAATATCTATGTGCTATTTACTTCCGAATAATAACCTTAATACAAGTAGATATATATTTTTTTAATTAAAACTGCACAGTTTATACTTCTGACTGATGGTAAGCTGAGTGAAAAATCCCTATGATCTTCCCTAAAAATGTGTCCATATATATCCCAAATGATTCTTAATACTGAACCATGCCATACTATACAGACTTCTACCATTTCTTATACTGAACTCTACCATTCTAAAACTGAACTTAACCAGTCTAATGCTGAGCTCTACTTTTCTAATACTGAACCAGTCCAAAAATAAGTACATGTATAAATTTTATAAGATCCCTTGACAAAATGATAATGTGGCTTTTTTCTATCAAAATGATTTTCAAAATTGTTTAAATTTTCTTTATCTCTCTACATGCTAATAAAATTACTGATCAATTTCCTTTCTTACCACTGAAAAAAACTTCAATCTAAATTCTATAAAATGTCACCAATTTGCGATCTATTTATATAATTCCATTACACAATTACAACATAATGATAAATGAATATTGAAATATCCTATAAAGTTATGAAGCATATACCTGCACTTTAAGGAATGAAATGTAATGGTTAAATCAAATACAACATAAATCAGGTCTTAAATTTTCACTATAACAAGTAACAATTTCTATTTGTTTTTGGCACTACGCTCAAACAGTCTTCACCTGAGTAGAATATTATGTACAGTAATACAGTCTCAAAAGTTTTCATGCAAAAGCAAACAATCCTGATGACATATGCTCAACATTTTGTTTGAGTTTTATTAAGTTTTATCCATTTATTGAGGATTAGAGGTTAAAACATTTTCCTGTTCTATAAAAAGTTACTCACAAGATAGCAGGAAGTTATTTCTTAAAAAGTGAAATTTTAAATTTTATTTTTTATGCAGTGAGATATTTAGCATACCCGTCTCAGCTAATCCAAATGCTTCTATTTCATTGTAATCCTCTTCTTTAACTTTTTTTACTTTATGATTTAACTTAACAAAAAGAAACCAACACAAATTCATTAACTATTTTATTCATAAGAAAAATAAATTACAAGTGAAATAACTCAAGTAAACCCCACCCCCAGCTATTTTTTTTTTAAATAACATTCTCCAGTTTCTTTGTTATGATTTTTTTTAAGTTCACTGTTTTAAATGAGAAAGATGCATGATAAATGCTGAAAAACAAGGTGAATGATCAAAAATAATACATGTTTGAAGTAATGAAGATTTTGTTCTCTTCTACATAGGGTATAAATGCAAAATATACTTTCCAGTTAGTTCCAGTATAGTTGTAAACTTAATTAATGACTTGACTAGTCATCAAAGATCATAAAGTCATATGAACTTTATTGTATATTGAGAAAGATATGAAATATTTGTTTTTGACATAAGAGGAAACTGAAGGTTTTTTTCTTTTTACATTTTAAGAGTCACATAACTTTAATGTAAAAAGGTTTGATAATATATCACTTTAAAATTATTAAACAAAATTCAACAAAATGAAAGTAGATCTACCTTGATAACTTTAAAACATCTAAATCAGTCTAAAAGCACCATGTTTCAAAATCAGCAAGTACTAAATCATTCCAGCATCAGTGATTCAGCAACTATACACCCTTTAATTATTAATGAATAAGTGACATGGTACCAAATAATCAGTAGGCAAAATCTAATGATGTCTGTAATTTGCATTACACCTTTCGTAATAATACATCACAACCTTTATTGTTACAATTATGACAAGGCAAATATTTCAAAGCAGTAATGTCCAAGTGGTTCAGAGCCTATTCTAGTCAGTATATATCAATTACAAAGAACTATGTGTATGTATTACAACTATAAAATCTTATAACTGGTAAAAAAATACTCAAATTTAAATTCTATTATATGCATTATTGTATTCAGCTCATTTTGGAAGTAAACAGACCACACAAAATTGATTTATAAAAAAGAATATGCATTTTTCTAAAAAATGGTAAAATATATGATATTGAAAATTAAGATGCACATTAATTTTCTCATTAAATATCATCTCGAAGACCGGTCCCACGTTTTACCAGAATCAACCATTTTTTACCGGAATCTACCGGAATTGACTTTGTATTACCGGAATCAACCTATATTTCATACATTAGCCATTTTTTTCAAGATATACATCATTGTTTATTAATATATAATATAATTAACATAATAACAAAAGGAATTTGGAGTATCTTCAAGTGGAAAGATTTTACAAGAGAATGAAAATCGGCGAGTTGTGGAAAATTGCGATATTGCAAGAGAAAAAAAATCGGCGATCTGCGGAATATTTGTGCATACGGTTATATGCCGGAATCGGCCTGTATTTCATAAATAAATTGAATTTAAGTCATTCAAAAATGATGATGTTAATCATTAATATACCTCAGAAATGATATTTTACCGAAGAAATTAAAAGTATCTTCGAGTGGAAAAATTCTACAAGAGAAAGAAAATCGGGGGATTGCGTAAAATTTGCTGTATAACAGGCTGATTCCAGTGTATATCCATATACGCAAATTTTCCGCAACTCGCCGATTTTCTTTCTCTTGCAACATCTTTCCACTTGAAGAAACTCCAAATTCCTTTGGTAAATATTCTATATCTGATGTAAAGAAATGAAAAATAACTTTGTATGACTTAAATACAATTCATGTATGAATTACAGGCCGATTCCGGCGTTTATCCGTATACGCAAATTTTCCGCAACTCGCCGATTTTCTTTCTCATGTAAAATCCTTCTTCTCAAACATACTTCAAATTCCTTTTGTTATTACGTTAATTATATAACATATTAATAAACAATGCTGCATATCTTGAAAAAAATTGGCTATAATGTATGAAATATAGGTCGATTCCGGTAATGCAAAGTCGATTCCAGTAAAAATGGTCAATTCCGGTAAAACGCGGGACCCCTCGAAGACTGGTGTTTTATAAATATTTGTACAATTTATTGTTATTTGATGTTAGGAAGGAGTCCAGTCATTTGGTACTATTTAAACAGAATTATATCACTGGCCTGTTTTTTAACATGTAACCGTTTGTCAGTTCCTATGGTTTACTGAACAAACAAATACCATTTCAAATGGCCAAAATCATCCAGTGCAGATAGTCAATATCATCTTATCACTGTAATAATCAAGTTTTGAAAGAAACAAATTCAGTCCTGGCCAGATGAAGATCTAAAACAGAAATCTTTCAGAGTATTTAAAAAAAAATGAAATCTGCAAGTCAACTTGACATATTATTTTCAATGTTTTACACTTGTGACCAGTCATGGTGTAAATGAAATTGTAGTTGTAATTAATTACAATTAATTACATTTTTTCAAGTAACTGAATGTAATATGTAATTGAGGCAAACTTAAATTACAGGTAATTGAACTGTAATTAATTACAATGAAAATTATGTGTAATTTGCCATTGATTTTAATTACACTTCCATCACATTATTTTTTATGAACTAAAATGTTGTAGTGAGTAGTTTATTAAGTTTATTGTCTCATCCATTTCATGTATAAATATAAATATATCACATAGTTTATACATACATAGTTTACATGAATGGCCGATCTAGAAAAATCTATAAGAGACATAGCATTAGAACATGAATAAGTCGAAGCATAAATTACTTCTTCTTAATACAATGTACACTATACACATATGAACAATTAAGACCTAGAATACCCTTGTTAATCTAAGTTAAAAACTGCCTTAAAACAAATTAGTAATAAAAAACTGAAATCTAATAATATGGCAAAAAACCCACGTTACAAAATGGATTTAAAATAATGGAATATGTTTGAGTGTGCAACAGAGAATTAAAACTGACATAATCATGGACTGTAGAATGTGAACATGTTTATTTGTCTGCTTTGTATTCCATTTCATATTACATGTGACTGTACTATGTGTCAATGTTTATGCCATATTATGAAGAAGCTACTTGTTTGTGTACATAAAATAAATTTTCATTATGTAATTTGTAATTTAATTGACTACATTCTGAAAGTAATTATAATTTGATTAATTACATTAAAAAAGGTGAGTAATTGTATATGTAATTGTAACTGAGGAAATCAGAAGTAATTTGTAATTTAATTAATAACACTGCAATGTGACTGACCCCATGTCTGCTTGTAACACTAGGCATTGGCTAAAATCCACACTCCCTGGGGGAATTCCCCCCACCCCACCCCTCACACACATTATACTTCTTTCATTCTGAATAGGATATCTGTGTCATTTTAAAATTGTACATAACAATGTATTTTACCTAATAACAACATAAACAAGCAGAACAGACATGGCACTTTTAAAAAGAGTGACTAACCTGGTTAAAGCCAGAAATAAAGTGTGTGTGTATTTCTAATGATATATTGTTAATATCATAGTAAACTGCCAAACAAAAAAATGGAAGTAGTTTTTCTTTTCTAGAAATAAGCTTTTTGCTCAGTAAAGTTAACCATATCACTGTTAAAAAGTACAACAACAAAAGAAACAGTGCAGACACAACTTTAAAGTATGCTGTCAGTGTGATAAACACACTTTCCTAGTAACAATCCGAAATTAAGCATGTCCGAAATATAGTTTCTTACTGGACCTCACGCAAACTGAATGCTGAAGAGTATTTAAATGAATCAGTTGAACTGATTTTATATTGATAAAATTTTCAGGATTTAGTTGATTTGAGAGAGCCACTCTATTACATATCATTTGTACATATAAAACATTTTACACACCTTTGTTTTTCTTTCATGGGTACCGGTATCCAGGTACAAAATGTCCTGAGAATTAAGTCCCAGCAAAAAAGCGGCTGTCTCATGTAGTATATTATGAAACAGCGTTCATTCCAGCCCGAAATTCTACTTTGTTAACATTTTGCACGAAGTTCTTTGTAACAGAGACCAAAATCATTGAATATTTAGGTTTTGGTGTTTGGCATGCTTAACTTGATGTAATAACTTAATACAGGAACTAAAGGCCCATCATACGGAATGGAAACCAAAGGACAGGTTATCAAGACTGCATGTAGTAAGATGTAGTGAGACAGAATATTTTCACCTCTGCCAATTATGACAATATTTACACTCACCTCACATTCTTTTAAAGCCTGAGCACCACTCATGCTTGATGTTAGATGCGGCACTTTCGTTGTCTGGTCTCTTGCAGCAGACGAACATTCTTCAGCTCCGCCATCCTTGTCAAATTTTCGTCTGCTGATGACCTCTTCGTCGTTTTCCCCTCCAAAAACTTCTGCTTTTCCAAAACGAACGACTTGTGGCGATTTTGGAACTTTGTCATTTTTCTTTTCAGCGGGTCGTCGCAACACCGAAAACTGCACATTTGACACGTTCTGCGCACTATCATCTTCTGTAGGTCCGTTGACGAAAGGTACCGAAACGGGACTGTTGGGTGTTATCGATGCACTTTGGGGTGTCTTCTGGTAGGGTTTTGGACCTAGTAGAGGTGGAGCTTTTCTTGCGCGACCAGCAAAGGGTTTCGAATGTACTGGCATTCTACAACTACAGTTTCATAATTCTGAACACAATATCTCGATCACAACCTGTCACGTTTGTGTGTGTTTTTAATAAAGAATAATATTTATCTAATATCTGTTCACCTTCATTTGAAATGACTACACACTGATAAGCCAGTTGTATGTGAACACATAAAAATCCAATTTATGCTCGAAATGCACTCTACACAGTCACCGTATTCGGATGAAACTGCATTTTAGAAGTTTGCTAGTAGGGGGTGCAGCTCAATAGAATATACGTCGATAATGCACCCAGATAAAGAGTTTTTACAAAATTGGTACTCAGTCGTTATTTACAACTTGTTTCTTCTCATATTGATGGTTCAAATTGGGCATAACCCCATTACAATTATCAGCTAATCACAAAGTTAGGCTCTTATCTCTACTTACATCGTAACAATATGAAATCACGCACATTGTATCTCTGTTTCAGTCTCGATATTTTATGGAGATGGAATACTTAAGAATAAACTTCTGACCTTTCGTCAATTTTATTTAATTCTATCTGAATTACGACCATTTAACTGATATTTAAAGTGAAATGCGCACTTACAAGAAATGCGACAATTTTCATATGCTATGTATGTACATTACATACACAAGGCTGAAGAAATATGTAAAACAGTTGCTTGAATGTAATCCAAAAATGCACACACCAATTTGAATCTAAGCACGAGAAAAAGGAACATCCCCGAATTCTAAAAGCAACAGAAATGAACACCCTTTGCGTTTTAAATCACGATTCCATCCATTACACCGACTTTTGTATTCCTTAGATTTATTAGATATCCAAGATCAAACACTCTGTC
Source organism: Cyclina sinensis (assembly GCA_012932295.1). Taxonomy (NCBI): domain Eukaryota; kingdom Metazoa; phylum Mollusca; class Bivalvia; order Venerida; family Veneridae; genus Cyclina; species Cyclina sinensis. The sequence goes on from JAAONU010000011.1 coordinate 41,310,072, forward strand.
AAACTCAAGTGTTTCTACTGTAAATGTCCTATTCTTCAACTCTAATGCTGCGACGCTCTGAAAGAAATATAATACATTTTCAAAAAACATTCAATACCTAACTGGAATCATTAAACATTTATTCATAAAAGCAATTAACACAGTCCGAGATGTGTCTTGTAAATCGATGCCAACAATCGTGTTGTGGCATCAACAAAGTAAATGATATTCACTCGGTTTACTTTAACAAGCGTTAAATTAACTTAAATTTCTCAATAAGAGATCGAAGGCTGTTAATCAAAATGACGTTTTTATCAAATTAACCATTGATTCTAACGCAGACATTGAAATTATCTTAGGTAAAATAGATAAAGTGTCTAAATTCAATTATTGGCGTATTAGAAAATTCAAAAAGTCTTTATATTGAATCAGAACCTATCAGTGAACTGTCCAATTAACGTTAATTCTCTACAAACAAAGATTGACAGGTGAAAAGATTCAACGTACATGTATTTCTAACATGTCTTTATAATACTACACTGTTTGTTAATTTTTATTAAAATTAAGCGCATTTTCTCTCAGAAAGTGCAATGTTCTATGAGCATCGGTCATTTTATTCTGTCAAAATATAGAATATATACATTCTTTTGTATATATAAATGTTTGTTTATTTATATATAAGACAAAATATAAAAATACTAAAACCATTCCAAAATCATCGTATTGTTTTCAACTCCAAGGACTAAAAAAAAAAAGATTTAAAGTTATGTAGTCTAATGTTATGTATTCTAGGAAGTCTCTTGTCTTATTTTTGTGCTGAACTGAAATTTGTCAAACTTTATATAATCAATGAAATATACGTGTAGTTCGTTTTACCATAAACCTAGTCAAACTTGAGTTTGCAGACGTCTATTGTTACGCAATTTAACAGTTCCGCAATATGACAAACAATACATTTCTGGCATCACACATCAGGTGTCATGTTAAAATTCATGTTAGTAAACCAAAACCATACCCCACGTGTTTTATAACAGACATGCACACAATGCACCATTCACGTAAACAAATAAACAAAAAAACACGGTACCCAAATATGAAAGCCCTTCACAACAGAAGAAAAACCAACAGTCCGCAATTAAAGTTGGAATCAATGCATGCTTAATACTCGTGCAAATACACCAAATGTAAATGCAAACATCAAATAGCAAATATGCTCATGACTGAGGTTCCAGAGAGTATTGACCAGAAGAAATAAATCACCGATCAATGAAATAATTAAAGCAGGAAGATCGATAAAATCATTGCAAGAATTTCCGCACAAGAAACATCCTTCTGGGATTCTTCCTTTTCGGAAAAAAATCATTTTGTCTTGTATTGACAACCGCGACAGGGTATTTTTTATTTTATTTATGAGCATGTTCGATATCAACTGTCGTATTCCAAACACGGAAGCATGTTCTGACAGCGTCCTTAGTGGGAATATTTTCAAGTTGCTTGGACTGCCTACTTCAATTTAGACAGTTTTTATTCAATGGAAGGCCATTTTGCCACAATGATACAAACAAATGACGCCAAGGACCGAGTAGAAAGCTTTAAGTTTAATTCTTTAATCTATCTCCTTAGTAGAATGCCTACTCTTCGGGAAGTGTAAGCTTTGACCCAAAAATTTTAGTGTTAATGACAGCTCCCTTACGTTAAAGAGCCAGAAACTTTAGTGTTAATGATAGCTCCCTTAACGTTTAAGAATTTATATGTGCAAAGGATAGTTCAAGAGAAAAAGGAATCACCGAGATGTTGCACATCGGACTTAGACTTCCTAGGTTCGATTCCTGCAATAGAATTTAATTTACTGTCCCATTTTTGAAAATCTTACTTATCCTATATCAATGGCAAACACTGCAACTGATAGAGTTTACAAAAAAGGTAAACAACTGAAAAGATCAAACTAAAAAGTTTTCTTATTATTACGCATACTATTCTGCATCGTTGCAACTTTGTCCTAATTGTCGTCTGCTTCAAAAGTGGCAGACGAGATTTCTCCATATATTGGTGATGTGAGATTGTGCAATGTTGCATATACTACAAAAATCTTTAAAATTTGAAGAAATATACTAAAATAAAAAAAATAAAATAAAATAAAAACTGCTTATAATTTGCAACGGAGTCCGAATGACAAAGTGTTCTTCAAATGAAAGCTTTTAGAAAGTAGCGTATACAAACGAGATTTTAAATACCTCCTCTACATAAAATATCCATCAAAGCATCGTATGAAAAGAACTGTATTTTCCTCACATACATCACAGGGTTAAATTTCCAGTATTTCCATTTCTTTGGTATAAACGAAAAATTAACTTTTCAAGAAGCGAAAAAATATTACTGTAAAGATATCGATTTCACACCATACTTTGACTTTTAAAAATATTTTCAAAACGCCAATCGGACAAACCCATATCTTTGATCCAAATGAGTGATTTAAAATGAAATATGAAAGTCGGTATTTGCAACCCATGTCAGAATTGTATTTGTTAAAAATTAGGACAAATAACTTTCATTCGAAATCATGTTTATGTTTTAGAATATCCATTTTCATGTATATGTTACTTATTTGCATTGTTTAAATGCTAAACAGTTATCTCATGTTTTAAGTTATAAAATCTTAAGTAGTCATAAATGGGACTTTAAATTTTGACACTATGTCAAATTGTAATTGAAGACACTTTGATACCGTATTTACCGTCATAAGTAAAGTGCATTAATGATAAATCCACTGTACTCGTGAATCTGATATTTAAATTGTTCAACACTTTAAAAAAATCTGCAGACTTCTGATGTTCAAAAGCAAATAAGCAATGATTCTATATCAAGACACACCACAGAAAAATGGACGTCTTATAACAAGTCAAATAACCTTAAAATTGCACGTTTTTAAACATAACGTATAAACTCATGACGAAGAACTGAACATGTTTATGCATAAGCAGACCCTTAAAATGTGTACGACGGATTACAAACACTTGTTGTTTTAAAGTCGACCCTGAAAATATGGACGCTGTTCCTGTCTCGCAACAAAGACACCATGTTTCTCAGCTCCTTACCAGGATGAAAACAAAAAAAGAATGTAAACATTAATGACGGAAATGCAGTAACATTCGCTGTATTACAAAACGCAAATGAGGAAACAACAATAACATTTGCGATATCCAACGACATGGTCATTACTTTGGCAACATAACAAGGAAGAAACGACAATTTGCAACATTTCAGAGCATGACGATAATATTGGCAATACAACAAGAACAAAACGACTATATAATTTACAGTGTCAAACGATATGACCTGTAAAATGTCAACACAACAAGAACGATATGACCAAAACGTCTGCAACATCACACGACATGACCAGTACATTGTCAACACAACAAGAACGATATGACCAAAACATCTGCAGCGTCACATGACATGACCAATACATTGTCAACACAACAAGAACGATATGACCAAAACATCTGCAACATCACACGACATGACCAGTACATTGTCAACACAACAAGGACGATATGACCAAAACGTCTGCAGCGTCACATGACATGACCAGTACATTGTCAACACAACAAGAACGATATGACCAAAACGTCTGCAGCGTCACATGACATGACCAATACATTGTCAACACAACAAGAACGATATGACCAAAACATCTGCAACATCACACGACATGACCAGTACATTGTCAACACAACAAGGACGATATGACCAAAACGTCTGCAACATCACACGACATGACCAGTACATTGTCAACACAACAAGAACGATATGACCAAAACGTCTGCAGCGTCACATGACATGACCAATACATTGTCAACACAACAAGAACGATATGACCAAAACGTCTGCAGCGTCACATGACATGACCAGCACAATTAGAACGAAAGGTTTTTGACATTTACAACACTGCACGGCATGTCTATTTCACTGGAAACATAACAGTCCAAAGCGACTATAACAATTGCAACTTATACTTCTGTTACTCCGCATAACATTGACTAAAAGTTAAAAAAAAAAGACAAGAAAAAGTGAAATGACCATTAGGCAACAATACATTTATGACATGTTCATAACATCTGCAAAGTCGAACTGATGATGTGGTCAAAATCACACTATTGACTTGACCATACAAATTGAAACATCACAACAAAGAAATGACCGTTACATTGGTACAAAATAGCAACACAACAATTGAATATGCTACATATGCATCAAAACGGCGCTATAAACAGCGAGAACATGATCATAACACAGACTATACCTCATGGTCTTGTCATTACATTTTTCGCATCACGTGACGAAATGGCACATACATTTGCAATACCTCATTCACAACATAAGTATCAAACTTGTTTCTTCACGAAGACGTGGCTATTAAAACTGTCTGGCAATTTCATCTATAATATCATAATGGCGACAGGATTATTTAATCATTACTTTGCAGCAGCAAAATCAAGAAATGGTTATTACACTTGTCACATTATACTGACATGACCTGGACCATTTCATTTGTTTAATCAATTGACTGGCAACTTTTGAAACATTTATATTCATCAGGAGCAGAGTTAATTTATCAAATATGGTATCTCTAAATAAAAGTTTTGTCAGTATATTACGGATCGCTGCGATTGAATTTGATGAAATACACCCTGTAACATTATGTGATGTTTACTTGTTAATTATCATGAAATACCGGTAGTTGCATAACTGATGCATGAAGAAACGTCGTACACATTTGTCACTTATGTTATAATGTATAACAAAATACATCTGATTGATCCAATATGTAGAATGTTTTATGCTGTGTAATACTGTTTCGTGGATTACAATGTAATAGTCCACCTCTTCTTGGCCACTTACTTGATCGAAGGTAATGCACCTATAATCGTGCATTACAATATAACAGAACACTTCTTCTTGGCCACCTACTGATCGAAGGTAAATGTTTTGCTCCCAGAGAGAGGGGGAGGGGAACGACGTTCGAACACGGGACTTTTAACAGAAGACCATTCCCGACAGGCGGAAATTTAGCAGACAGAATGGTTTCCGAGTCCCGGGAAATAGACTTTGGATCGAATTTTAGATACCAGGTCATGTGATATGGAATGCATCTCCCACTGTGGGAATCTTCGACAACTTTCCAGAGTAGAGCTCTAGGATGGGGTTTTCGTCTTCGAAAAAGGAATGATGTCGAATTCCCCTGGGTCAGCCCGCCGCTTCTCTCCCTGAGGCACCGTTTTAGGCCCAGTTAAGCAGCTGCTCTTTTACTTGTTCATTTATATTTTTGGGATCGATAACATGACTCATGAAAGCCGGACTTGTACTTAACCTTATGACGGTAAAATAGTAACAGGTCTTTGACCCTGACACTCAAATGAATAACGTGCAACGTCAGGGACGTGTGAGCACCGCGCATGGGCAGTGTGGAGGACAGGGAAAGTCGAGCCTTTACCGCCTTAACGGTGGACATGAAACAGGCTGGTTTTGTGATTACGTTTGTTTGAAGATCATTCCCGTCTTTAAATGTTTCTGAAGCTCATAGAATCACTGTTTTTAAAGTAAGTAAGTAAGTAAGTAAGTAACGTCTTTATTTAAAGTGGATAACATAACTGGCGAACCAATTTTCATTATGGTCCACTAACAAAATATATACAATTATATGTATATACAAAAGTACATTGTAGCATAAGACAATCCAAATATTAGCATATAGTAAAAGTACACAATAGCAGTTAAGCATAAGACAATCTAAATATTAACATATAGTAACAGTATTCTATAAACTACAATTTTTACTGGTTAAACATTGCCAGTGAATTTCCACTTAAGGTATCTGCTTTTGAACTGAGCAAGAGACTGGGCTGTCTGTACAGTCTGCGGTATATCGTTCCAAAGTTTTGCACCAGAATGGGCAAAAGATTTTCTTGCAAATTCAAGCCTAGGTTTTGGAACGTAAAGCTTGTTTTGAGTCGATGACCTTAAGTTTATGTTATGTCTGTCCTGTGTGTGTTGAAATTTGTTTTGTATGTAATCAGGTGTTTGATTGTTGAGTGCTTTGTACATTAATATGGATTTTTTGTAATTAACTCTATCGTTGAATTTCATCCAACCTAGCTGTGTGAAGAGTTCTTCTGTTGGTGCTAGATAATCTTTATCAAGAATTACCCGTGCTGCGCGCTTTTGAAGTTTGTGAAGTTTTTCTAAGAGATCATTATTACAGTTTCCCCATATAGTGGAGCAGTAGTCAAGATGGGGCAATATGTATGCATTAAAAAATAGTTTTCTCGAAGGAATAGATAAAAAATTCTTTATTCTTAATAGAAGATATAGATAGGAGTTGCATTTCTTTAGTGTATTATCTACCTGCTGTTTCCAGTTAAGATGTTGGTCTACATGAATTCCTAATAATTTTTCAGTTGTACTGTTTTCTAAAGGAATAGGTAAAAAAAAGGAATAGGTAATTAATGTCTATTTGCCATTTCACATTTGGGTCTGAGGTGATTTATTTTTGTGATGGTGTATTTTCTTAAGCTTGAAGACCTTTAAAAAAAGAGGACAAACCATTTTTTTTTTTTCTAGGGATTTTTTCCCTAATTTAGAGAGAATGTTTGACACACTATCCGCCCGGTTCGCATGGTCTGTCAGAAGTGACAATTCTTGCATCGGCCTTTTTGTACTTTTTCTAAATCCTTTTGGAGACCAAACACTACAGACATATTCCAAGCCAGGGCGAACTGGGGTTACGCGAAAGCTGGATTTTTTTTCTAAAAGAATACACACAATCAACACATGGTCCGTTCCTATCATAACTTCAAAATGTATCTAAGTATTGTTCCATGTCTCAGATGTTACCATTCATTTACCTCTTTGAATTTCTTTGATTTTACAATAAGATCATAAGTTTATGAATTTTGTGTAGACTGCTGAAAAACACCCCCGCTATGATTGCGTAATGTTTGGCACGTCTGCTTTAATTTTGTGAAACACAGTGTTACTTCCCTTTAGGTAAAAGATTATCAAGGGACGTAACTGTAAAGATGCTTGGCGCGGTGCACAAATACGCTTAAAATGATAGGGACTCGAGGAATTCGAGTTCATGTTCGTAATAAAAGCAGATATAACCCAGAGACCGAAGAACGCAAATTCCTTTACGTAGAGATAAATGACTTTGCAGGAACGACAATTGGAGATATCAAAGAGGTATCTATTTGTTTACAAGAAACCTCGTACCCCAAATTATTCGACCCGCTAAATATTTTCTAGTAAACGTTCGTAATACATCTTTCTGACAAGAGAAGGAACTGTTTGTTTGTTATGTTTCACTTTGTTGATTTTTTTTAGTTATGAACTGGAAAAGAGAAAGACTGAATTACAAAAATCCCTGAGTCTTGGAAAGGGTGCTGGAGGTTTCGTCACACTTATTTTTCTGTACAAAACAGGTTGAGGTTTCGTCACAATTAATTTATATAGTAGATATAGTAATTGAAAACTGGCAACAAGGTATTAATAACAAGCAATTATTTTATATGATCTGAATGTTTTAATTGATCTAGTTTTTAGAAACATTAATAATATAATTTTAATTTGCAATAATTGCACAAATTTTAGTCATGTTTTGCTTTTTAATGATCTTTTATGCATCAAAATAAAAGATATTTTCGAAGATGCTTAGAATTTAAATACTAAAGTTGTTATTTCTGGAAGATATTTCTTAAATGGCAATCTTGTAGCCATGTTTGCTTTTATATTGAAAAATATTCAATATCTTTTGGTACTGTTTCCAGCATCATTTTAACCCCTGTTTCTATTAAATTAAAAAACATTCAGTATATTTTTGTTACTGTTTCCAGCATGATATTAACTTTAATCAACACTAATTATGTTAAATATGCCGCAGTTTGATTCATCGTAATTCATTAACATCCGTGCATTAATAGCTTACTGCTTTAATAATCAATATTTTATGATTGCATTCAATATACAATAGGTATGAATTACTCTATAATATCATTGTGACGAACCTCTTTTCTGTGACTATATAAAATAAGTGTGATGAACCGGTAGTGTGACGAAACCTCCGTAATTCCTCGGAAAAGTTCATAAAAATGCAGATGAAATGCTCTTGATTGTTTGACAGTTGTAGAATTCAAAATATTTGATAATTATTTAAAAACAGGAATATACATTTCTCCATGGCAATTTCTTCAGTTTAAACTTTTGTTGAATAGGCAAGCCGTCTGAGTATATATTAAGCTATCTGTCACTGATCATCTGATTATTTGATAATATAGGATGTGAGAAGACAAAGCAGAGGAGCACTCAGGATTGATGAATTATTTCTGGACAATCAGTCACTTGCAGATGACAGGTGTAAAATTTGTTTGTATTTTTTTTCTTGTTAAGCCTAGCATCTTTGAGCATTTTGGTGAAAGACTCTAAATTTACAGTTTTTTAAATTAGAACAGAACATAAAAAAGTACATTTGAAACATTGTTGTATAAAGTATTTGTTTAAAACTATAATTATATTGTAGATTGATTTTCACAGAGTAACCTTTCTTGGTCAAGTCCTTTCTCTTAGTATTATAGTTATTTACAGTAATCAAACTTTAGGGAAATACTGAGTTCAACTTTTGCATGGCAATACATGTAACTCTCGAGTCAGAATTGGAAAGACTGAAATAGTAGACTGTTTTATCATTATATTAGTCTCCAGGAATATTTTAAAAAAAGATTTTCACATTATTGGACAAATAATTAACCTTTCCTTTCATAACCTTTCCTTTGCTCCATGTATATTTTATCTGGATTTAGTACAAAGCTTTGAAATACAATCACATCACTCTCTAGGTCGGTAGCCCATTACAACCTTGAAGATGGATGTATCCTGGAGACAGCCTCCAACCCTTTTTGGGTGGCATGCCTGTACATCAAGGCCTCAGAGATCAAGCAGGAAATGGAGGGAAACCCTAATGACAAGCACATCCAGGAGTGGACGCAGAAGTCATTACCTAAGAAGTATACATTGATTGGTCTTCTGTTGAATTCTAAGAAGTAAGTATAACAGTATCAGTATGATTCAGCTAGATGTCTAGTCATCCACCAGGCCAGTTATGAATATTGACTTGTAAACATGTATAACCTCGAACTGAATGAAGGTTATTAGTTTGAGACCCACTGCCATGGCGACTTGTGATGAGAAGAAGTGTTGCTTACACTTACCAGGCCTTTTTCCAGTGTCACCACGGGTCTGACTATCAGACCCATTCCCAATGGCAAATATGCTTATTTTTTCCCAATCTTTAAAGAAAATTCCCAATCAAAACAAAATTCCCAATATCCAAACGAAACTATTTGCTGACGAATTTGCCAGTGTTCATTCCAGTATCGTAAAGGACCAATGGCATTTTTATGTCATTTTTGTCTTAATTATCTGACTTATTATTAACACATGTAGACTTAAGACAAGCTTAACAAAATAAATGCAACTAATTCCAGCAAATATTTAGTTCAATAAACATGAAGCAGAGAGTGAAAATCTCGGGCAAATTCTGTTTGTCATATATTTCCATGACCCTGCCAAATTTTAATATTTATAGAGAACATTTTCTTGGAGACTATTTTCAATGCAAACTTACAACATTCAGTTCATCGATAAAGATAAGTGGTCCAGATTTTATCAACAGTACCAGTTTTTCTTTTTTCATTTATTTTTTCTTTTCCTCTAAGACTTTAATAATTCTGTCGTATTTTACTTTTGAAAGCAACAATTATAATGAATCAACTTCACATCTTCAAATTGTTTGCAGTTTGTTCAAATAAAATTCTAGTGAAATTGGAAACACATCCCCTGCAAAATAGTCACTGAATTTTGATGCCAGAGATATATAAGTTAATAACAATCCACATAATTGCTGTCAAGTTGATCTTGATAATATAAGAATAAATAGTTTGTGAAATATAGATATATCCATTATTTTATATGCCCTCTTTTCATATTCTACATTAATTTTTGTTTCTAAGTTAGTGAAAATGATTAACATGCTTTAAAAAAGAAACTTGAACAGAAATGTATGTTTCTTTCATAAGTTTTTGATTTTCTAGATTTCTCTATATGATAATGAACTAAATAATTTCCTAATTAGGCAATTTTTACGTCACAAAATTTCCCAAACTGGGCTAGGTACTTTATCCCAAAATGGCTAGGAAAAGGCCTGCTTACACTTTTCAGGACAAATGGTTAGTAAATTACTAGTGTACACAATGGGAATATTACTGAAATACATTTAGCACTACCACAACAAACCAAGGCCTTCACTAAATTGGTCTAGACTACACAGTTAATAGCTTATTTCGCCTTTATTAAATTCAAAGAGTATCCTAGGTTAGTGCTAAGAAATTTAGCTTATTAACCAAATTTTGTGTTTTATCAAATAAACATGTCATTTTGAATTTTGTTACCAGAAATTGTGAAAATATGTTTTAATTTTAAATAAATTTTAAGATTGTAGCCTCTGACTATTTTGGCTACTGGTAATGTTTATGTAGGTCTCCCTGTGCACACTTTATTGTACAATCATGTTCTGTTACAGAGAATATGATAGACAGCCACCACATTTCTCCACTCTGGATGAATTCGCTATATACTTGGAGAGGCTAAACAAAAAAGGTGCCACAATGCATCCTGAGTACACCCAAAAGGATATGCGGGCATTTGAGAGAGAATTTAGACAGGAGTTTCTTGGAAGATACTTGGACCCCATTGCTGCCTTTATAGACCACCATGCTGTGAGACTGGGCCACGCCCTCCCTGATGAAATTGGTATTTTTTGTCTTGATATTCCATATTGTACAAATACTATTGTTGTAAGAAGTCAGACTGGTTATCATGTATCAATTCTCACTACAAATGGTAGTGCAATGTTATGTTATTTTGCTTTATTTCTGTTCTTAAACTTTTTTTTCCAGAACAAAGACCTTTGCATGGACCAAACATAATACCAAGAAATGTTCGTAATGCTCTTGGGACTCCAGCTCCAGCTAAAGCCAAGCCTGGTGGTAGGAAAAAACAGGTTAGAAGCTATTATCACTGCTTCTTCTTTATTCCTTTTGATATGTGGAAAGTTTGTTAATATTACATTTAGAAACTGATAACAGGTATTATTGAATAAGACACTGACAGGATGGTAAAGATACAAACCATACTCAGGTCATGTTAAAGAAAGGTTTTACTTTTCTCCTCTTTAATTACTTTATATTCCATTTGATCCAGTTTCCATTTTAGTTTCAAGGGCTCGTAAGTATACATCAGTAGTGACTGTTTCAAAATAAAGTAACAGTTTGAAATTGTTTAACATGTCAGAAATACATGATCTGTATGTCTGTTACAGGCGAGGTATTGTGATGATTGTGAGGAGGCCCTGGCTGAGGTATACTGTACAGAGTGCCAAGGAGGCCTGGCCATGTGTCGCAGATGTTCCAATATTCTCCATGCAGGGGCCTCAAGGAGGAGACATAATCTCCAAGGTATTATATACAATATTCTTAATTGTTTAATCCTCATTCATTTCTGTCTTGCACATGTGATAATGTTAAAATAATGTGTTGAAACTATGAACCTAGAAATAATTCCATATGATCTGTCTGTTTTTAAATCTGTTCGCTGAATACAAAAAAGTGGATGTTCAACAGCTAGGATTTTAATCAAGTACAGGAGATTTAGTTTGATGGGATAATTGAATTTTTTTTTTTTGTATCTGCACTGAAGCTGTTGAATGTTTTTTTTTTTCATCTATTTAACATAAGGTATTGTTTTATAGATATTGAGCAAGCACCCTCAAATAATTCCAAGCCTTATGTACCCAGGGTAAGGTATCTTTTGTTTTTTTTCGTCATATATCTTTGAATTACAGCTTAAAGGGCCACAGTAGTAAATTAGAAAAGATCTTCGCTTTTAACACAAAATGTGGAGACATTATAAGGTCAAGAACATTATATTTTGTGGCACGATATGATTGTCACCATATAGATGTAATATTGACTGAGGCTGGAACCACATGTGTCTAAATTTAAACATAATATTCACTGGGACAGAGACAGACAAAAAATGAAATATGACATTATGTTTTGGTATTCGGATCTAGTCTCTCTCAACCAATGAAATTACATTTACCTAGAGATCTCATGACAATATTATAATACTGATAATAATATATCATCTTTTAAAAGCTGCTTCTTGAAAAAAATACAGATTTGAATTTTTGAGAATTGGATGTCTTAAAAAAGATAAAAGTTTAAAATGTTGCCTAACATATTTTAACCATTTGTTCTTTCAGGCTTTTCTGGCTCCATTTTCTATAGTGCTGGCAATGTACAAGTAATGTAACATTTATTCTATCAGCAGTATTCTTCAAGTTCAATGTAATTTCATGTGATCACTTGAAAAAACAAAACAAAAGTGTGTTTGTTGAATTAAAATACATGTATGGAGAGACAGTAACATAAAACAACCATCTGTTGAACACTTGAGATATTGCATGAAGAAGGATTACTATGAATCACCCTTGCATACTTTCATTGTAATAATTGCATTCAGTTCAGAATGGACCGTATTGAGTAAAAGTTTTTGTTACTATACATATGTCTTTTGAGAATTAGAAATTTTATTTGCACATTTTCAAATTCCGGGAACTGGCTAAAAGTCATAATTATGACTTCTATGTTTCATAACAAGAGTTATTTACCTTGAAGTTTTTACATCCAATGCCTAAAGTAGCATTACTGTTATAATTGTTGTTTTATTTTCAAAGTGCATTAACACAGTCAATGTTGAGTATGACGGAAGATGAAATAAAAAGACGAGCCCAGCCTCTTACTGACACAGACTTACAGGACAAGCAAGCTGGTAAGTGATTGGTCTAGATTATTTAGAATTTCTGGGTATACATGTACATACTTTTTCATACATCATACGTGTGAAAATTGATGGGGGAACAGAATTTGTGGTTTGAGTACTGTATACACTTTTCTTCATTTTTCATGGACTGTATGTCATATGCCATCTAATTGTCATACGAAAGGCTCTGGTTACTCCCTTGAAATGTAACATGGTTGTTAATTAACATCTCCTTAATGTTGTAAAGTAATAGTGATACAATCTTTGCAATAGGTTCACATGTGGATCCCTAAAATTGGGCAGTGGGGAGGGGGTGGGCATGTGTTAGGATTGATATAGGACTCAGTGTTAACATGAAACTTGCCTTGAAAAATGTCACGTCTTGGTCATATGGAGAAGTAGGTGCTTCCCTCTCCCCAATGCTGTATTTGGGCATGTGTACTGTATTTTTATGATGTGTATTTTGTTTACAGGAAAATATGTTGGTGGCTTTGACTGTATGGAAAATGTTCTCATGGATAAAGGTCTAGTGAAGAAAGAAGCTGCTAGGATTCCGACGTAAGGATTTCTGTAAATTTTATTCTCGGTTCCTTACCACTGATTGCACATTTCTATATTTGCTTTGCATATGTAAACAATTGTTCTAAGTGGCATTAACAAGTCGTATTTATGAATTTTTACCTACCAGTCTCTTGTAAACTAGATAGGGTACCAGTCACTTATTTACAAGATACCAGTCTTATGAACAGGGTACCAGTCTCTTATAAACTAGATAGGGTACCAGTCACTTATTAACAAGATACCAGTCTTATGAACAGTGTACCAGTCTCTTATAAACTAGATAGGGTACCAGTCACTTATTAACAAGATACCAGTCTTATGAACAGGGTACCAGTAACTTATAAGCTGGATGTCGTCTCTTTGATGTACCTTGAAAAGTTTGCATAATCTGGAAGCTGTGTATAACATGTTCAGGCAGAGTACATGTATGTGTATACACCCTTACAAACAGATTAAAAACACAGATTTTCCTCCATAGTAAAACTGATTTCATTGTTGTTGTTTCTGAACAGACAAGTTGTACTTTGCAATAAAGAGTATTTTATGTTATTATCCATAAAACAGGTATGCGTTATCAGCAAGTGGTCAGGTACTGGGACAGAGACTGTATGTATTCTACACACAGTTTTATCGATTCATGGAGTCCTGCAGGATACCAAAGGTCCATAACTCAGTGAGGTGAGTGGACAACAGATGTTGTTTCCCTTTTGTATTAGATATAAATAAGCCCTTTGAAACACTACAGTATGAGCCATATGTTCGCATTTTCTGTGTGCCTTCTTTATTTCCTCCACATTCCTATATATATATATATATATTTTTATACCTTTTTCTTGCAATTTGTAAAATTATTGATATTTGATTTTTGCGAACTCATTCTCCCCTTCTGAAAAAAATCTGTTCTAAGACTTTTAACCCTTTCCTCCATGTAGACACCTTTATGGCTTGGCAAACAGTGTAGATCCAGATCAGCCGGCACATCCGTGCCGTCTGATCAGGATCTACACTGTTTGCCTTTTGATACATTAGGTTATTTCTGACCAAAAACCGACCAGTGCAGATCCTGATCAGACGGCACAGATGTGCTGGCTGATCTGGATCTACACTGGTCGCACATGCGTAAAAATGCGTATATATTAGGTAAAGGGTTAAATGAACTTTTTGTTATAGAAATGGTATCCTTAACAACAGAAAGTTATGTCTGATTGTTGACGAGAATGAGCGAGACAAGCAGAGATTGTTGAGGTATGCAGCGGAGAAGAACATTGATGCCCAGGTCCGACTCTTACCTGCAGGGGATTACATCTGGATTGTTACCCCACCCATGATAGATCCGAATGCCAAATATACAGGCAAAGACTATGGCAATGAACTGGTAAGGTATTTGGTGATTAGAGCTCTTAAAAACTGATTTATGTAAGACATGTTTTCTTTTTAGATTATTAGATTTAAAAGCAAACTAAAAAAAAATAAATTTGTTACATTTCATTGTTAAAGACAGCACCTCTATCAAATCATGATAATTACAATTATGTTTTTAAGGTTTTTTTTTTATATGATTAGCAGGGAAAAGGTAATCAGCACCTGGTGTGCATTATTCACCTCCTAAGTATTTTATCAGAATTATAAATAATTTCATGTGAACTTGGTGGTTTATGTTAATGGGGTTATGTGAATACATACAGCTATACTGAACCTGTTTCAGTCATTACTTACAACATATGGCCCGTTTTATCAATGCTCTTACCTTCAGAAAAGTCAACTTAATATAGAATATTTATTTCTAAATGTAATGAGCAAACTTACCCTTAATAGCGACCATAGCTTTCTTTTCTTGCAGCAGACTTAACAGGATTTACTAATATGCACTAATTTTTTTAAATCTGATTCTTTGACTGGTTGATGGACCTGATAATTTTTCTGGTAGAGTTGCATTTTTCATGCTCAGCAAAATTACCTAAGGGAGGAAAGAATGTTTTCATAGTAAACCATATTTGAGATATTTTGATCATTTGATTTTGTTGTTATTTGTTTGATGAATTTTTGATATTGTGTATACTAGTGGAATCCTACAACTGTCTAGACATATTAGTTTTTTATATTGTCTTTATGCTTGCTATTTTCAGGTACTGCCATTTGTGGTAGAGAGAAAGAGTTGGGAAGATTTTGAGAACAGTACAAACAGTGGAAGATTCAAGAGACAGATTAACAATATGCTAGTAGGTGTGATAAACCTTTTCCTAGCTGGTGATGACAGCTGCTGTCCATGAAACCAGTGCAGACCATGATCAGTCTGTATGAAACCAGTGCAGACCATGATCAGTCTGTATGTAGCCAATGCAGACCATGGTCAGCTGGAATGAACCAGTGCAGACTATGACCATGCAACCAGTGCAGACTATGATCTGCCCATGCAGTTCGTGCAGACCATGATCAGCCTGTATTAAATTAGTGCAGACCATGATCTGCCCAAGCAACATGTGAATACCATGATCTGTTTTTACTTCCATACATTCTGATCATGATCTGTACTGATTGCTATACAGTTGTTCGAGGTTTTAGTCAGTACTCTTTTAAATGAAAAATTACTCTGTTCAAAATGAATGTTGGACCAGTCCATGTTAGAAATATAGTGATATAATGGTTCAGATTGCTCTGTGTTTTAGCCACGCTTAATTTAAGTATGTTTGTCATTTAATATGTTTTCCCCTACTCTGATTATTTTATCATTGACATATTTAGAAAGTTACTGATACAGTTAAGAAGAAGATGATTTTATTATTTTCAAAGGTTTCTTTTGAAATTGCAAGTTTCTTTGTTGAAGGGATGTGGTCTTGCCAACTGTTTCTATTTGATGGAAGGGAGTCAATCAGGCCTGAGAAACAACCCCACCCAGCATCACCAACAGGTAAGGTAAATTTATGATAGAGGCTGCTTGTGGTATAGTCAGCTTTGATAGGGCTTATACAAATGTGTGTTATTTTCCTGTTATAATGTAATATGATTTAGGTATTATTCCATCTGTTTGGTGTTAGATCAACCCATCTTCAGTGGTCTCATGGTTAGGGCATCTGGCTATCATGGTTTGTTCCCCGGTTGTGCCTTTCCAAAACGACCTTAGCTGTTGGAGATATGTTGAACCTGAGTTCACTTGGTATGTGATCATAGATGTTTAATGGAGTTAGTTTCAACTGGTTATGGACCAGTAGCTGATGAAGTTTTAGATAATACAAAAAAATTGCCTGTTGCCTAGATGAATATGTTATTTAAAAAAAACTCTGTGAAATTTGTAAATTGACATTTTATTTGTGTTGCATATAAAAATTAATCAAATGTTATCTGGCAAAATTGTCTCTCCTGTATGTCGGCAAGACAGCCTTTATTTAAAGATTTTTCAGAGGGAGAGGAAACACACATGTAGTGATTAATGTGAGAAAGCTTTGGTCATGATTGTTGTGTGATAGGGTAGTGTTTCTAATGCCAGTTAGACTTTTTAGATTCCATTATGGGAACTCATAATTTGGTTTTGACACTAACAGTTGTGTTGCATCTAGATGATAAAACCAGATTCAGTTATCTACTAATGCATTAGAAGCTATCTTGAAAGTTAAAATTAAGGTAAAACTTTTGTTTGAATCTGGGAAAACTTTTGTTTGAATCAGGGACAGACAGTACTGACCAATTTTTCAGTGGCATTTTAATGTAATGTTATACCTTTTCTCAAATACGCTAGGGCTTGCTAGAGAAACTGATGACAGAGAATGGTTTCTATGTGAACTACACCTCCTCTTGGATGAAATCAGCACAGTGGTTACTTTGGTTTACAGGATTCCTTATTAATGGCTGGAGAACAGGTGTGATTGTGTAATACTTTTTTTTGTCAAATGCTGTTTAATATTCCTAACATTTATAGTTTTTTGTTTCACAGTTTATCTGAATGTACATGAATTCAGATTAAATAATGATTGTTTTAAAAAAATGCTTGACCACATATCAGTCAGACACTAAGATTTGTCTCTAAACTGCAAAGCATTCAAATATTGATGGATAAGTTATGCCAGAGTACGATTTAACACTTCACCTGTGATAAAAAAATTTAAAGTTTGCTTTTTCACAATATTTTGACTTTGACGTTGTTTACTCAAATTAGTTCAAATAAAGGATGCTACATCTTATAAAGTTTTTATCACTCTCAGTAGTTATAAGAATTTTGATTAAAAAGTTCACTCTCACTGGCAAAGAAATTATATGACAAACTGAAATAACAGGGTTATGTTACAAGTATTCTTGTAAAGAGCATTTAAATTTATAACAAACATTGGACCTTCGTGTTTGCTTGTTATAAATTTAGCTCTGCCTTGGTATTCATGACTACCCATGGAACTATAGGTACATGTAACTTACATTTTGTTGTATCATCCAGTTAGTGAAACCATTTGTATTTCTCGTACATTTGTATATGTATATTGCTTTTGTTGAGCTTTTTGAGTGATGGTAGTACTCACCAGTAGCATACTTGAAACACATATGTAAAAATTGTTTCTTAAGTACCTTGTATTTTTGTAAGTGACATTGTGCCATGTCATGTGTTCAACCCGGTTCTATTTTCACCTTTATTAAAAAAAAAAAAGCAAATGAAAAGTTTGCTGTGACTGTTATTGTTGACTTTTTGAACTTTGAATATAAAAGATATTAAAGGCTAAAAATCTGAGCATTACATGTTATTGATTATTTTAGGTGTGTTTCAAGATCTGTGTATATCCTACCAGGAGTACATGTCTAGAGTGGCCCGGCAAAGGGGAAATACAGGTGTCAATTCAACATTTAGGAATGCTAGAAGACATATTCATACATGGAAAGCCCAGCTTTTTGTTGACCATATCATAAGGTAGAGTTGTTTTTCTCATCAAAAGTTTGCCACCCTGCTGTTCTTAAATTTCACTAACGGTAATAGAAATAAATGTGTTTGTAAGGGTTGTCTGTAGAATGCTGAAAGTCACTTCCTTAAAAAGTTCTACAGTAATGTTGTTGCTTTTTCCATCAGCAGAGTCTGTGTGAGAAACTTGAATGTCTTTTTCTTGGAAGATGGGTTGATGCTAGTACTTTCAATGAATGACGACTGTCAAAACTACATGTACATGATCACATTGTAATCTTAGTTTGTGAAATTTAGTCTATCATTGCCTAAACCATTGGTATTATTATGTCTTGAGGTAGTAAAAGACTAAATTTAATGTAGAGTTGTAGTCCTGTTACCTTTGAAACTGATAAAATACATTACAAGATATACCTTATTTTTTGACAACACAGTTTTATGGTATTATCAAGCTGGATAAAAAGTATAGGTTAACCCTTAACCTGCTGGAACCTGAAAGTGATTAGCCTTTGCCACCAGTATAGAGCCAGGCCAGCCTGCACATCCGTGCAGTCTGACCAGGCTCTATACTGTTGGTAGCTCCATTTTTGTATTTTGATATTGAAATCCCTTAAACTTGGAATGGACTGTTCCAAATTCAAAGCTGGGCAAATCCATTACAAAATTTCAGCATGTTCAGGGTTAAGAAATACAAATATCTTCATTAGGATGTGATGCTGATGTCTTTTGTATTGCAGAGATAGTCATGGAGAGAGAGGGATGATGTCAACTATCAGAGAAGATCTAGGTGTGACAAATAGGATAGATAAACACCTGCTTGTCATACAGAATCTAGAACAGTATAACAAGGTATTTGGTACATATGATTTATCCCTAGAACTTCAATTTCACACAGTTCCTAAAGCCAGCTTGTATTGATTGTTGGATCTAGAAACTTAAAGGCCATTAAAACTTTGTATAATGATCATGAATATATTTACATGTGTAACATTTTTTCTTTTATTTCGTGTGTATAGTCATCATCTCTAATTGAATTTATGGGCAGTTGCTTTGTGTTCTTTTTGTTTGGCTGTTTGTAATAGAAACAATTGCAAATACACACTGATATCAATTGAAGCTTGTGCAAACACAACATGATGATGGATGTCAGGATGATAGTTTTTTGCTAAACTTTTTCATCATTCCTTTTAACAGAAAAGACAGTCAGCACTGAATAAATGCTGTGAGGCTGTGTTTGCAGACCCTGGTCAGGCAAAAGGTATATAAAGATGTTTATCTATGTACATTTATTATTATTAAATCTGTAGATAAACTCATTTTTTGTGTGATTTGTAATAAAACATTGTAATGTCTCAGATGAGAAGTCAGAAACATGTATTGACTGAGGCAAAATAAATTTTCTAGGTTGATAAACCTTCATATTGACCTCAGTAAAAGATGATAGCTGTATAATGTATAGTATCTCCAAAACCTGTAAATGTTAAAACTAAGCAAAAAAAACAAAAATGGGCAAGGTAATTTAGAAATACCTGTAAATTTTGTCTAAGTGTATAACATAGTGAAACAACAGATCAGTTAGATGAACAAGCAACTAATAAATTACCTCAACTGTATGCAGAAAGTTCACCTGTAAACCGTTTGAAAAATGTTTGAGAACTACAGAAATGAGATACAAATCTGAGGAACTATTCCACTGTCCATGACCATATGCAGGAATTTATAGGTTTCAGCAGAAATGTTGTAAACAATTTCTTCATAATGAAACAAAATTGTGTCTATGTTACTTGAAAATGTGACAAAGGAGATTATGTATATATAATATAGTTGTGAAGTTCTATTCTGTTATGTTTCTTAGCATCTATTTTCATATAAGCTAAAAAGAAGGAATGTTAAATGTAGAGATAAGAATTGTTGCTTACTTCAGGTTCCTCTGTGAGACTGTATAGAAATATTAAATGAAGACATGACGTTCTTTGTGATACTGAAGGATAAGGAAATTTTACAGCCTGTTTATATTATGAAATTGCTTACTTTACATTTAAATATTCTATCAGTATTAAATGTACATGTTACAGATATTGTAGAAGACAAGTTGGGACCAGTGATACACAACATGTTACATTATGATATTAGTTCCTATTGGCAGTTATATATGCAGGTGTGTAGTGATTTTGAGTTACTTTGAGTCATGCAAGTACTTTGAGTATTCCAGTTGCAAATGCTAAATAGCAAGAGGGTAATGTACACATTGTACATATGAGTGTAATATACTACCAAAATAACCTCAATGAGTTTGATATAGTAATGCTTAAAAATAAGTCAAAGTTGAGGTGTGGAGGAAAATTGCTTTGATTTGAAAGGGTTGTTGAGAAATGTGTATTTATGTCTCCCCATTATTTTTTGGTCAACGGTCAAGGTCACAGTGTCCTTGAATATGAACATGGTTTCTGCTCAATAACTAATTTTGCCATTTGACTCAGAGCCTTTAAACTTCAGAGGATGGTTGCCCTCATTGAGTATAAAAGCTCTTTTATTTTGGGGGTCAGTAGGACAAAGATCAAGGTCACAGTGACCTTGAATGTTGCTGGGGGATACATCTATTTTTTTACTAAAACCACCTAGTCTTTATTGTCTTAAGAATCTGAAGTGCCATGTTCTGTATGCAGAATTATTGTAATCCTTCCTTAATTGTCTAGTTAAGCTCTTGATAGTTATACCTAGGTGGTCTTTTTTCATAAAGACTTTGATATAAAGTATATTAGGCAATGGCACCAGTGAGAAAAAAAAAGAAGAAAAAAAAAACATGTTTAGAGGCTGTCAGAGGTGCTTAAAATATATTTCTTGCACTTAAAATGCTCGAAAAATGAAAATTATGTAAGTTATTTGAAGCTTGCTCAGTTGAGTGGACCATGAAGAAAACTTAGATCAGTTTGCTAAAGCCAAGTACTTGCTCTGATACGTGGTTATTTCACACCAGGTAATGGCAGGTGTGTATGTAGTGAGAACAGAAACTGACCAAGATACAGAGAAGATACACAGAATATTTCTGTCCACAACTACTGGTACCACCCCTACTCTAACAGTAGAAACAGCTGTTCCAAAAGGTAGGAGGTATTCTTTATATTATAAACCTTATGTTTGAGAATGTGCACTGAATGTATTTTTTGTATTAGATTTCTAGTTAAATTTGCATAATCAGTTATAGTGCACAGTTCTAAATCTTATCATCATAAGTTAAAACTGTTTTTCTTTGACCATCATTGTCAAGGAAATAATGATCTGTTTGAAAAAGGAAATGTTGGTATAATATGAAAAGATTTGTTTCTTCCATTTTATTCACCAGTTTAACCAATTTGTTTGAATCTGTTCATTGCCAAATTATGTTTGTCAGAACATAAAATAGTATAAAAGAATATGTTATGCAACAGAAAAGTTGAATTATGGCAGTTTTATATTATAAACTGTAAATCTAGACAGTGAGTTAATACTGAATCTTAATTTTTTGTTCAGCCACAAACAGAAGATCTACAAATCAAAGGAAATCATCAAAAGCTGCTACCATTTCTACTCCAGGGGGTTTGTTCAGTACCCCTAATGACCCTTTGCTTCCTGGCCCACATCATTTGCCCTAGGAGAAGAAGCCCATCAGATCCATCTTGTGAGAGAGTTGAGCAGTGATGTGTATGATGGGGACTTAAGTGTTCATAGGAATACAGGGATTCATTCCATCTTGCCAGAACAGAGCAGTATTTCTTCATCATTTCATCATGTTGGAGAAGAAACTGAAGAAGAGAGGCATTTTACATGCAGGTCATGTCATTAAGAAAGGTAGTAAAAAGGCAGAAAGTGACAATGAACAGTATAGGGAAGAAAGCTGTTGAAGTCCATATGATTCAGCCATTTTCAGGTCAGGGATATTGCTTAGGATCTGGATCATATTACAACAATTCTGGAACTGAAAAGGCTGGGAATAGTATTGGAAAGACTTTGCAAAATCAGATAGGTAAACCTTATGACTTTGACAGTTATCAGCCAGGGTTGGTGGGAGGTATGTGGAACAGCAGGAATAATTCAGTTGATGAGGGAGGTACAGTGGAACAGCAGTTCAGATGATAAAGGTGTGGTTATTGAAGGAGATTCTAATAAAGACGTTGATGCTGTTCATAGCACTGATTTTGTAGATTCACAGAATGAAGAAGATATTATGAAAGAGGTACATGTTGTATAATGTTTATTTTATTGTTAAGAATTATTGGTAAGTCTTAGGATATTTTTCCCATAAGATTTATTAGTAAGTCCTTTGAATTCATAAGTGAAAATCAAAGAGACATCCTGTATGAAAATATGTTATTATATGATACTTTATTTCTTCTAATACAAACGAGTTTCTGTTTGTAATAAATACATATAAAGCCTTTAAGATATTGTATAATGGAAATTTATGTTTTTATACGAATTATTTTCTTTGCTCCTAGATCCTAGAAAGGAGTGTGGCAGAAGTGAAACAAACATCAAATGAAGATGAAATAATGAAACTAGCTTTAGAAATGAGCAAACAGACATCTGTAAGGAAAGATAACAGTATTGTAGGAAATGAATTCCACAGAAGATGCACAACTTCTTCTAGCTTTGGAACTGAGTAATATACAGGGAAAGGGTGAAGGCTTTAGTAATCAGCTATCAGGAGGAAGGGATCTAAGCACTGTTAAAGGAAAAGAAGATTCGAATTATAAGATAAAAACAATGTAATGAACTTATCTGAGGAGGAGCAGTTAAAGCATGTCTTAGAGATGAGCAAACTTCAATCAGAGAGAAACAAAAAGAAGGCAGATAGCAAACCTTTAAATAGAACAGAGTTAGATCCAAATAGAAATGAAGAAGCTATGGTGAAACTTGCTGTTGAGATGAGTATGAAGGAGACAGGTAGTACAGATGGAAGAATAGAAGAGGCAGTGGGTTCAAATATGGATGAAGATGGTGTTATTGTTGTAATACCTGATAATGAGGAAGAACAAATGAAGCTAGCTTTGGAGATAAGTAAGAAGGACACACCAAAGAAATTAGAAAAAGTAAATGCAGGTGGAAATGCCTGTGGACACAGGATACATTTAAAGAGAAAAAATACTGATTCTGGTTTACTCTTGTCAGAGGAAGACCAGTTGAAAATGGCTATGGAACTCAGTATGTCTCAGACAGTGAAAGAAGATGTAATGTATTGGAACATCTGAAACAGGAAGAGCAAGTGAAAAGTTTGACAAGAATATGATATCCTCGAGAAAATTGAATTTGACAGGAGAAGGTAACATTAGGTGTAAGTCCCTTGTAAGAAATCAAAGCATGATCAGAATTATAATGAAGTGAACAGAAATACCTTGCGTGACATTGACCGAATCCTAGATGACCCACCAGAAGCAATTAAAAGAATTGAAGGAAGTGGTAGACAGGTTATTGATAAGGAGAATGAGGATTTAAAGATTGCAATTGAGAGAAGTAAAGTTGAACATAGCCCAGCAAAAAAGGTTAGATTAGGGAAGATTGCTCCTTGACGAGGATGAAGTTATGAACATAGTTATTGAGCGCAGTAAAGTTGAACATAGTCCATTGATGAAAGTTGAGAGTAGTTATGTGAAGGCAAAGAAAGAGGAAGTGACTCTGTGTGCAAGCAGCATTGAAGTGATTGAAATAAGTTCACAGAATTCTCAGGAAATGAGTAGTGACTCTGCTACCCTGAAAGAAGACATATACAGTAGCAATAGTGCAGATGATACTGACAGTGGAGATACAGGAGACAGTAGTTGTATTGTAAGTGGAGAAAAACGAGTAAACAGTAACAAACATTCCACTTGTATAGGAAAACAGATATACTGAGGCTTCATGCTCAGATAAGACAGAGAAAAGTATTTCTTGGGTAACTTTGGCAACAGAAACAGATGCAGACTTAGGGAACTGTGATGATTGCAGATGAAAATAATGATGAAGATGATGACTTCATACCTCCATCACCTGAAAAAACTTTTTCATTAGAAAACATTTCAGTTTTCACAGACATTCTTTTCTAAGACTCCTGAAAATGTCAGTCATCAGTCAGCTGTCAGAAGTTCATCAGACAGTAGAAAGACAGACCATCTGGATATACACAACCTGATAGTACATCAGTTCAAGTCTAGTGGCTCTGGTTTGAAATGTAGTGAGAGTAAATCTGAGTTTGAAAGTTCAGGAAAATCTGAAAATGAAACTAGTGAGGCTTTGAATGATAAAGAAAGGTTGAAAAAACCTGATGATGATAATAAGTTTGATATAAAGGCAAGTTTGTTTTATGATACTGATGATTCAGGTAGTGAAAGCGAAGCTGACATATTTCATGGTGATGAAGATATTGAAACTAAAAGGGAAGCTGCAAGTAGGTGCTGAAGATAATGAGGTTTCTGTTGCCTTGGAGAGGAAACAATTAGGTCAAGTGTTTACTGAAGTCAGTGAGGAGAAACACATTGAAGATGAAACAATGGTTGGAAACATAGACTCTCCAGAAATTGGATGAAAGGGTTCACGTGTCAAACAGTGAAAGAAGTAACAGTATTAATATAGATAAATTGTCTAACACAAAAGTTGACTTTCAGAATTATGACAGCAGACTTTGAACCACAAGATAATTATGTGGATTATGATGATGATGATGATAATGATATTGATTATCAACCAGACTCTCAGGATTTCAATGTTGAAGATGAGTGTGATTCCAGAGATAGTAATAGTGATAGTGATATAGAAGAAAATTCACAGGAAAAGAATGATGATGAGTTACTTCCCTTGATAAGAAGGACCAAGAAATATCAGATACAGGGAATTAAAGGAAGAAAGGTGAAAGGTTATATAAACTTGAAAAAACAAGAGAAGGAAATGGAAAATTTAAAGACTGAAATCAAGATAAAAACAGGAAGTGAATGATGAAGTTGAAAGTGATAATATGTCAGCAGATGAAATGTATGCTAGAAAAGTTCAGGAACAGCTTAATAGAGAGAGAGAAGAAGAAAAAGAGAAAAGGTTACTGATAGATGATGCATATATTGCCAGACAGTTACATGAGACATTGAATAAAGAACCTGCACCAGGTAATAATGAAAGTGAAGAGGAGATTCATTTGAGATTACAAAGTGATGTAGGAAGTTCTGGTAATAACTGTATTTTAGAAAAGGAAAGAAGGAATACAGCTGAATCAGTAGTGGATCATCCAAGTTCTAGACTTAGTTCTTCTGGAAGTATTTCTACTAAGGTAGGAGTGGGAGGGACTTAAGGGATATACAAGGTTCAAGTGATAACAACACACCAGCTGTAATAAGAGAACTGCAAAGAAGAGAATTGGAGAAGATTGAAAGATGGAGGAGAATGTTGATGGAAGATGAGAAACTGGCTCAGAGGTTACAGGAAATGCAGGATGACAAAGAAGAAGAAATAGGTGTGAGAAAAATAGCTTTAGTTTGGCCCACTAGAAATTTACAGTTTCACTCTGTTAATATTTTGCACAGACTAGTAAGTCATATTTCCTTGTTCAAAATGTTACTCTGTAAAAACTAAAATTTGTAAGACTACAAAATCCAGCAGATATAATGAAATCGTGTTTAACGAGCACTTTGTTGACAAAAATACTTGGAAAATATAGTGCTTGAAGCAATATTCAAGCTTTACTTTTCATGCCTCAGAAGGGAGGCATATAGTAATCGCACTGTCCATCCATCCATCTGTCCGTCCGTCTGTGCGGTAAAATCTTGTCCTTGCTTCATCACCAAAACCGGTTGAGGGATTTCATTGAAACTTAACAGGAGTGTTTGTCACCAAACTTAGTTGTGCACGTCGTCAGGAGATTCCACTCGATTTACTTTTGTCAGAGTTATGGGCACTTAGACATTTTTTTTACTCTAACTTCTATATTAAAGTCTTGTCCACACTTCATCTCCAAGACCGCTTGGAGGATTTCATTGAAACTTCACAGGAATGTTTGTCACCACGCCTTGTTGTGCATGTCATCAGGAGTTTCTGCTCGGATTATTTTTGGCAGAGTTATGGGCACTTAGTCATTATTTACTATAACTAAATCTCCTCCACACTTCATCTCAAAAACCGCTTGGACGATTTCATTGAAACTTCACAGGAATGTTTGTCACCAAGCTTTGTCAGATTATTTTTGGCAGGGTTATGGGCACTTAGTCATTTTTTACTCTAACTTCTATATTAAAATCTTGTCCATGCTTCATCTCCAAAACCACTGGAGGATTTCATTGAAACTACACAGGAATGTTTGTCACCAAACCTAGCTGTGTCTGTCGTCAGGAGTTTCTGGTCAGATTGTTTTGGCAGTGTTATGGGCCCTTAGTCATTTTTTTAACTATAACTTCTATATTAAAATCTTGTCCAAGCTACATCTCCAAAACTGCTTGGGGGATTTTATTGAAACAAGAATGTTTGTCACCTAGCCTTGTTATATATAAAACATCAGTAGGGGTTGGGAATAAAACAATTTTTTTCTTTTTCAAGGCCAAACTCACAGCTTTCTATTTGATTGAATAATTATGTCTTCAACCTTCATATAAGAATCTGAAGCAGAAAAACATTACTTTACCATTTACCTTACAGTTCATGCTCTATTTTTTGTCTGATCTCTTTTCCACAGGTATATTCAATTACATATTTACACCAGTTTCATTTCAAAGCTACATTTCAGTCAATTTCCAGTGACAGCTCTTGTTTTCATTCAGCAAACATGGTGTAACAAAATCTATTAAATATCTTGTATGTCTCAAAGTATTTTGTATTCAGAATCAATCAGTGTTGAGTCCCAAAGAAAGAGTCTGCCCTCCCAGCATGCAGAAACAAGTTTCAAGAAAATGGTTGCCCAGCACAAAGCTAGTAAAGAGAAAGCCATGGCACAGGTATACATGTATATCAGTATATCAGTAGATATGTAACTATTGGAAGAGTTTAAATCAGTCTTTCAATTGCTTCTGTCTGTAATTGGATAGAGTATTTTGACTTACGAAGCACTAAGCCAGTTGTTCCCTGTTACTGATTAGGGGTCATAAGTTTGAGCCTTCCTACCAACATGAATTTCCTCTATTTGTATTTAGATGGAGTCATCTTTTGAGTTATGAAGTACAAATCCATTGTTCCCTCTCACTGATTGGGGTCTTTGGTTTGAGCCTTCCTCTCAATATGACTGTGCTGATAATAAAAATTTTGAAATATTTGCAGTTTGTTATGAAGTATAGAAGTGTAGTATTCGTTTCTTCAAAGAAACTGGTTAGATTAAGTGTCAGGCAATATATCTGAGTAAGTGAACTCGCATTTAACCTCCCTTTCAACAACAAATGTCATATTGGGACATGCTGGACTAGGAATCTTACTGGGGTCTACTGATCTGTAGTCAGCTTTGCTGAGCATGAAACCACCAAGTATGGGCTTATTTAACTGAATGAATTACACTAAGAAGTGTGTTAACTGAATAAAACCATAAAAGATGTTGTTTAAAGGTTTATTTTTGCATTTGTTTATTTATATCTACAGTTGCAGCAATACAGAAACTTGCAGATGAAGAGATTTCAGGAGGTACAAAATAGGTCACAGAATACTTCTACAAACACAGGTGGATACACAAACTTTGATCAAGACTCTGATGGTATGACTGATTGCCCTTGTTAGGAAAACTGTCTCTTTTTAGTTCATATACATGTAGATGGACTGGATAAGTAGATGGAGAATTTTTTTTTATTTTGTTGGCTAACTTAAGATATCTTTTTGTTATGACGCTGTTGTTGGCATCTGCAATGGTTAACCTTTTTGTTAAGGTTCATTTGCTCAGAAACTGTTAAAGCTATTTACTTCAAATTTAGAATAGGTGTTCACTATCAAAATTTTTGCTTAGTTATGCCCCTTTTCAATATAGAATTTCTTGGTTAACCTATTTTGTTAATGTCCATTTCTCAAAAAGTATCAAAGCTATTCCCTTCAAACTTTGAATACTTGATCACCAGAAAGACCCATACAAAGATTGTTGGTACCCATTTCCCTAGGGTCAAAATTAGCCCCACCTGAGGGGTAACTTGATTTTGCTAATACTTATATAGGAAAAAACTTCTTAGACTAGAAATTAACTATTTACTTATATGGGATGGGTAGGTACACCCCCCAATCATCCGTTACCCCCACCACCCTCTGTTTTTTTTTGTTCTTTTTTGCATAACTCCAAAACTGCCGAAGGGATTTTATTCAAACTTCATACACTGACAGAGCACATTGGTAGGAAGTGCAGTGTGCAAGTCCAATAACTCTACCTTGCCTATTTTTAGAGTTATTCCCCTTTATCAGAATTACTTGATAAATTTTGTCCGGAGCATAACTCTAAAACTACTTG
This sequence comes from Cyclina sinensis, assembly GCA_012932295.1. Lineage (NCBI taxonomy): Eukaryota > Metazoa > Mollusca > Bivalvia > Venerida > Veneridae > Cyclina > Cyclina sinensis. The sequence goes on from JAAONU010000011.1 coordinate 41,338,829, forward strand.
AGGGATTTTATTCAAACTTCATACACTGACAGAGCACATTGGTAGGTAGTGCAGTGTGCAAGAACAATAACTCCACCTTGCCTGTTTTTAGAGTTATTCCCCTTTATCAGAATTACTTGATAAATTTTGTCCAGAGCATAACTCAAAAACTACTTGAGGGATTTTATTTAAATTTCATACACTGACAGAGCACATTGGTAGGTAGTGCAGTGTGCAAGTCCAATAACTCTACCTTGCCTTTTTTTAGAGTTATTCCCCTTTATCAGATTTACTTGTTTACATTTTAAAAATCCCAGCATATTCATGTATATCTAATTCTTGAATTCTTGAACTTATTATCCCCTCCACCTTTGGCGGGGAAATAGAATTAGAAATTAGAAATGGTCATTGTCCGTCAGTGCGTCCGTCCGTTCCAGTTTTGTCCGGAGCATAACTCCAAAAGTACTTGAGTGATTTTCTTCAAACTTCATATACTGAAAGAGCACATTTGGAGGAGGTGCAGTGTGAAAGAATAATAACTCTACCTTGCCTACTTTTAGAATTATTCCCCTTTATCAGATTTAATTGAAAAACTTTGTCCGAAGCATAACTCCAAAAGTGCTTGAGCGATTTTCTTCAAACTTAATACACTGACATAGAACATTGGTAGGAAGTGCAGTTTGCATGAACAATAACTCTACCTTGCCTATTTTTTGTGGGATTTTCTTCAAACATTATTACATTGAGTGTTTGAAAGAAAAACCTCCAGGTAGCTTCTTCCAGGCGGGGGGATTAACCATGTGTAACATGGCTCTTGTTAATATGTAGGTACTTGACTTCCCAGCCCCCATTCTAGCCCGAGTAACCCACACCCACCCCCCACTAGTCTAGAACAAAACTATTTACTTACATAGGATGGGTAGGTTCTTCACTGCCCCCCTGCCCCCTCCCCCCTGGGACCCTATTCTTTGAATGATGGTTTCTTTTTATTAAAAATAGTGAATACAACAATTACAGAGAACATGAAAACATGATACAAAACTTATATGCAAAATGTAATAATTATAAAAGATACCTTTAACACTTAAAACCACACTGAATATGGAAGTGTCTTTCTACTGGTAGCATTCACATACTGGTTAAGTATGTCTCTAAGTGGTTACCAGGTAGGGATTGGTAGAATGGTGGTAAATATCTCTAGATCCTGTTTGAATATAAGAAAACCACAGCTGGGTCTGTTTTTCCATTCATATGTGTAGCATTTGAGAACTTGATTCTGTGTATCATTTCAGTAGATATAGAGGGAACACAATACAACAATACAAGGCTCGAAATAACTGCACCAATAAACGGGACACAGCTGACTGAAAATAGACACTTTCCAGCTAATGGAAGCCTATATTCTACAAATGCAGTCAGTCAAATTATTCAGCCAATGAATTCTGGTCACATGACACAGAATACCCAATCACAGTCATCCAGAGGAAGTCACTTTCCTCAGGTTATCCAATCACAATCTGTTGAGGGTGATCATGTGATGCAGAGCATTCAGTCTCAGTCTGCTACCATCAAGTATTCAAATGTAACTTGTGGAAACTGTGGAGAAAAAGGACACAACAGGACCTTTCCAAAATGTCCAAAATATCACACTGCAGAGGAAAGTGCTAGAAGAGAGGTAGGATAGTACATGAACTTTATATGATTGATTTGGTATAGTACTTTAGTCCAAATTAGATTTATACATTGTCACAAATATCCAGAAGAATTCATGATGGGTTCTCTTAGGGTTAGATTGACATGTCTCATGCAAACTGTCCTTATTTTTTTTTCATAGTACAGGAAGATATTGTCTACATTATAACAGTGTTAGATATAATTTCAGGCCAAATTGGAGAAACAGAGACAACAGAAGGAGGAGAAAAGAAAACAAGAAGTGGAAACTGTACATATGCTAGTATGTATCACCTGATAATCCTAAATATTTATCATGTTTTAAGCCTCAATAGCTGGTTTTGATTTATTACTGGTATGTGTAATAGTTTCCTACCTTTCAAATCTTCAGAAAGTCAGAAATTAATTTAAGTTTTACAGTGATTGATATATATACAAGGAGTAAGTGGTCTTTTTTTATCACATAACTTGTTTTTGCATTTTGCTAAATTAAAAACTTTATGTTAGTTGGAAATTATAAACAGCAACAGACTTCTAAGTTGTGACAGTCAATTTTATAATACCGGTACTGAAAGCTTAATAAAAGATTAATCGTGGTACTTTTTTAAGGGCATTCCATATAAAGTTTTTAAAAAGACACTTTGTAATATTGAAATATATGTTTGTTTCAAAATACATGTATTTAGCTTAGTTTTATAATTACAACAGTCTGAGCATAAGAGGATATTGGAGGACATGACCTCTCAGATACAGAGAGAGATGGGGACCATACAGAACAGGCTACAACAGAGGACGTCGGAACTCGAGGCCCAAGTCACACAGAGGGTCAAGAAAATCGAGAATGCTGGCAAGAAGAAAAAGAGATGAACTGTATCAGTGTAAATACTGAAATATATGTAGCACAGTAAATATCCTTAACCCTTAATGTGCTGGAACCGAAAGTGATTAGCCTTTGCCACCAGTATAGAGCCAGGTCAGCCTGCACATCTGTGCATTCTGACCAGGCTCTATACTGTTGGTAGCTCCATTTTTGTATTTTGATACTGAAATCCCTTAAACTTTGAATGGACTGTTCCAAATTCAAAGCTGGGCAAATCCATTACAAAATTTCAGCATGTTCAGCGTTAAGGTTCCTGTCCAAGTATAACCTAAGGTCTTATTCAGCTATAAAAGTAACTTACAGGTCATTTGCAGAGAAGATAATGCAGACAGATAGAAGTGGAAGCAAATTGATCATTTTATGCATTGTATTATATAGGATCTTTGAGGAAAAGTCTAAAGTTTCAATTTTTCTTGTAAAACCAACAGTAACACATGTTCATTTTAGAGTTAAGAAGATAGAACATGCAAATAAAAAGATAGATTTATTGCATCAGGGCTTGTTACTAAGCTCGTTACGAGATACTGAGAATACTGCCAAACTGCAAGTGTTATATGGAATATGAAAGCTGTCTTGCCAAAGCGACTATGATCTGCTTACATGTAAGAATATGCGGACGTTTACTATTTTTGGAAATCGGTCAGTGTGAAAAGGTGACTAGTGCTATGAAATAAAGATGCAAATACAATTTTTTTTTTGCATCCTCCACCCGATTTGTTCTTAAGGTCTGTTTTTGTTTTGAAAGATTTTAAGATGTTAAGTTAAACTATTAGTTAACTTCATGTACTTTTTTGACATGGCTTAAAAAACTGTTAAAAGGGGCCTTAAGTGAAAGGGACTGGATTATGCTGCTAATGGTTCATTGTCCTTTGTAATTTGACAGGTTATTGAGCAAATGGTATGTTTTATTGAAGAATTATTTGAAAACGTTGCCATTGAGTTATTCAAACTGTTTTTATGTGCTGACCTGACGCAGAGACATCAAACTTGTAGCAGTTTTAAGGTGTATTCCTATATAAAACTCGACCTAAATTAAAGAGTCCAGCATTACATCCTATGTATACAAAGGCATCCCTAGTAATTGTGACGGTTATAACTCGTTTCCTCAGTTTAAAACACTGCACTTTTATGTTAGATTTTTTTTTAAATGTTTAAGTTAGATTCAGAAAGATAAACTGCAGTCATATGAGAACTTGAGGACCACTTTTACATTTTTTGTATAAAAGAGGTTTTATTTTTTGGTTTATCAAGTTTAATTGTTGATTTTAAGTGCTAATGGTATTAAAATGATTTTAGTTTGAACTAAGTGAAAGGGAGCATTAAAGCTCATTTTGGGGTCAGTTAGATAAAGACTTTCATTAATGGGGCTTCACTGATAGGTTTCTCAAGCTTCCATGTGGGTGGCAAAGATTTTTGATTTCAGGAACAAACATGCAGTATACAGATTATTGGACTGGTTATTTTTTTATTAGCTTTCTTAATGCAGAAACAGTCATAGCATCTTAATATCTTGACTATATTTTTGTTAGATAAATGTAAATAGTTCTGTTTAAGTAAGTTCATTCATTGTCGGCTATCTATGTGACTCACAGCCCCCAAGAAGAGTTTTGTAATTTCAGGTAGTAGTTGACTATCCAGGCTGTCTATAAAGAAATTTTTTTTATGCCACACACACAAATAGTTGAAGAATAAAACATTGCTCGTGACCATATCTTAGCCTTCTCAAATCTTATTAATCACATTCTCTTCATTTGTCAAGGTCGTTCCATACTTGCTCAGGTGGGATCACTGATCACTTACAAATGATCTCAAAATCATCTTACAATGTCACATACTACTTTGTCACTCTACCATTGGCATTTTCTTTTCATACAGATATGCTGTTGTTGGCTTACCCATGTTCTTTTTTTCTTCACATCACTTTTTAAGTTTTTTTTTATTTGTTGCATTGTTTGACAATCAAAGACCTTTTTTGTTTCTGTAAGAATGCAGATGTATATGTTCTGTCATTTTCTAGTCATTCATTAACTATATAGCAAAGATAATAGAAATAGTTTTCAACTGATTATACTTACAGTATCTACATACATACTTAGACTATTTGATGATTCTTTAAATTTGTAATTCCCTTCTACTAAATAGACATTGTTTAAGTTTTTAATGTGAATATACTACTTGTACTGACTGCAGAGGTACAGGGTAAGATCATTTGTGTCTTAATTTGTTTTGATCCAAATTCAGTTGGCATTTTGCCAAGAAAATAATTTGACCTAATTATGAAGTCATGGAAAAGATCAAGGTCAAGTTAAGGTTACTAAAAAGGTCAATGTTAACATAGTTGTTGTTGCACCTTTATAATTAGTGATATTTTAGATTTTCAGTATTTTAGTAAAACATTTTAGACAGTATTTTTTTGTCAGACAACTTTCTTTTGCAAAATAAGAGTTTCATAATTGTTATAAAGATTAGCACTAACAGATTTGAAGAAATATATACATTTATTTTTATGCAGGCTTTATTTGTCTTTCTTACTTTCACACCTTGACAATAAAATACCTTGTGTTTTTTTCCAACTATTGTTATGTTCAGAGAGCTGTTTTGTTGTATTTTAATTTTGTAGGCTAAACTAAAGTTGTGACTTAGAGGCATCCTTTCAATGAACTCCCAAATTAGCTTCCCTGTCAGATGATGTCGAAATTAATTTCAAATGATGCGTGAAATTTGCATACATGACCAAATGCTCCATTGATGAGGATTTGTTTCTGCTCCATCTCTTGAAATCCCTTTGAGGGTTTCGTAAAGGTTAAAAAAAAATTGGTTGAAATATTATGATGGATAGAGCATACAATTTGGCTGGTTCTGTCAAGCGTCAAAAGAGATACTTTTCTAAGAGTCAGAGCTTACCATGACAGCGAAGTAAGTAGTCCTAACTATTTTAAAGTCCTTTTTAAGCTCTATACAAGTTACTCGGTAAGATACCTTTTCAAATTGTCATTTCTAATGAGCCTGCTGGACGACGACGGTATTTCTGAATCGGCCTTTTCGGATTTTACACACCAATGAAAAATTACATTTAACCTTCGCTAGTTCAGGGTCTTTTGAAAGACCCTGGCTAGTTAAAGGGGCTGTGCTCCAGATGACAAAAAGAAGAAAGTTTTCTTGTATTATAAATTTCTTGTAATATTTATGACTAATGCTTAAAAAATAACTTACTGACAAAAAATAAGTCAAATAATTACATTATAAATTGATTTTTTCCTTTTCAAAGTGCTATACCGTAACGCGACGGTATAACTATATCGTATAAGATTTAAAGTAAATATCTGTAACATCACATGCGGCGATGGTGGTGACAGTAAAAGCGTTGAAAATATTTTGTTAACATGAGGGTCCAGAGTTCAAATCAGGCTGGAGCGAAAATAATTTTTTTTATTCTATTTTGATTTTTATAATCAGTTTTGAAGTAAAATATTATGTTGTTATAATCTCACGGCATCTAAATATATAATTTATGAAAAAATTTTTTTTATGTCAAATCTGGAGTACAGCCTCGTTAAAACAAATTTTGCGGGGAAAAAAGACAACGGGATGGTGATAAATGAACTAAAGCTGTAATCGGTTCATTAGCATGTAGCAATATAAACAGCTTTAAGTTAAAAGAAGGTCCGTATCCCTAGACATTCCTACTAGTATTGTCTGGAGGTACGGATCCGTACCTCTAGACACTTCCTAACCGCATTATGTCACTCTGAAATCAACAGCGATTCTTCCTGAAAATTTCCAGCGGGAATTTCAGTAGATAGCCAGGCGTGTCTAGCTGGCAAGTGAGGAAGTAGCCAAACGAAACCTTGTCAAGCTGCTATGTAGCGCTTACTTCCCTTTAAATACTGCAAATATTGAATTTGCTGCTAGTCCTCTATCTAGCTCCTACTAACCCGATGAAGAAATGCAGATTCCGACTGGAAAAGAACGCGTTAGTCCGAAAAAAGGTTTATGAACGGAAGCAACGTAGCCTGGTATATGAATGTTCAATAAAGGAAACATTGTATTTGTCATAAATAAGTATAACGATGTTTTGATAAGGAAATATTATTAATAAATGTGTATATATATTAGTTTACACCATATTTTATTTGATGATACAGCAAGTTATATAATATATGAAAACATAACGAGAGAAATTAGAAGATTTTCGCAACGGGTACGAAAAAATATAAATATGTCACAGTCAAATATACGACATTCTTTTCTTGTTTTCATCACGAAAACCCTGTTCTACATGGGGTTTGAAATTACCTGTTTAACTATTTCGACGATTGTAGAGACTTTTTATAGAACTAGGCACCGTTCCTATTTGTCTATAATATTTCATTAATCGCAAAAACCTCCGCCACTGTCCCCACTACCGCAAGCGTCATTACCCCCACCAAAGTCGCCGTCAGTTAAGAAATTACTTGCATCAAATGCAACAGCACTGGCTGACGTCGTATCGCCACTCCCAGATCCGGAATTGTCACTTCTAGAGCTACTTTTGTAGCCTTTGTAATCGCTAGAACACGCCCCTTTCCCACCCCCGCAGGTACTCGCACAGGCATGGCCGCCACAGCCCCCACAACCTGCTCCAATAATCCCGGAGTCGAACTCGACACAGTTTCTATCGTCGCGACCACTACAGGCGCATCCATCACAGCCTGCATCATGATCGCCTTCTCCCAAAAGATTTTGCCATTCTCCGTCGCACTTCATCACATGCCCTCTAATAATAGCACACTGGTTACCATAGAGATTACTAATAAAGTAATTCGTCGGAGTTGTGCGCAACAAACCGGCAGCCATTATAAAAGCAATTTCGTACGATGGGACTGGAGTGATGGACTTTTTCCCACGCATGTTTACTTCTGGTTCAATCGATTCTCCTTCCTTCCAACCTTTTGGTCTAGGGACACATAAAACGTGCAACAGTGCCACAGTAAACGCCAGGGCAATATTCTCTGCTGTTTCATTCGCGGTTGTGTCGATTTCAATTATCCTTCTAAGATCAACTTCACAAGAGTCCAGTTTGAATTTGTAAAACGGGTACGTAATTGAAGTAGTAATGTCCGAGGAAAATTTGTAGACCTTTGGCTGTCAAAGAGCCAGGACTTCCATATTCTGCTCTAAAACCTGAAACAGATATTATATAAATACCATATGGCTTTTGAGTGGGACAGTACATATTGTCAACCTGAGGAGAATACTGTCAACGGAGGCGAAGCCGAGAAGTTGCCAAAAGATTATGCATCTCCTAAATTGACGGGGACATACTGCCATTCTGTTTGAGCTGTTGAACAATTCAGGTAAGTATTTGAAGCCAGTGCAAAAAGCTTTTTCTGTCTTTTTTTCATTTATCGACCAGTAATAAGTAAAACTGTTCATTTTAAAGATAGACTTTAATCAAATCTCATTTCAATAAGAACTTTTATACTTTTAATCTTTTACTATAATACGTTCAGCATTATCATTATCAAAAATCAAAATAAATCTGCACGTGCTCAGTGGATAATTTGTCTCGTACAATAGGGATACTTACAACTGGTTCCCGCTTTGCCTCTTTTGAAACCTTGCCATCGGCCGGTAACCACTGCCCAATCTCCATAATCATTTTTTATAAGAACCGCCCTCTCCCCCTGTCTTGGATTTAGAGTGATGACGCCATCGTCTACCTGCAAAAAATGTTTTCCAAACAATTTGAATTCATACGGAAAGATCTGTCAGTAATGTTTCCCTGTAGGTATCGTTCACTCAGCCGCTTCATGTGTTCTTGATGCCATATGGCATCCATGGCAAAAATATCTCACACACAGAATAGAAATGGTCCAGAGGTCAGCTGCAAGGTACGTTCATAATGATTACCACTATACAAGCAGTGTAACAAACATGATCAAAGAACTAAAATGGTCAACTTTAGAACAAAGGCGTAACCATGCCAGCCTGGTCATGCTACACAAAATAAAAAACAATCAGGTCAATGTTGATCACAATCATCTTACAAACACAAGAAACAGCAAATTCCTCATTCCACAATCAAAAACACAACATCACATGAACTCATTCTTCCCAAGGACTATACGACTCTGGAACGAATTACCGACCGAGATTAAGGCTACCCCAACTGTGCCAGCTTTTATCAGTGGACTAAACAAGTTTTATAGATTTTAAAGTACTTAAAATAAATGTTTAAGTAAGATCTTCAGTTAAATCTTGTTTTCTTTGTTATTAACTTTTATAATTTTAAATGTTCCTGACATGCGCCTGCCTAGTATAGTCAGTATTGACTTTTGGCAGTATTAAGTTGAAGTTGATCGAATCTGCAGTCATGGATGCTCAAATATTCTGCCTCGTCAGCAAAATAATATCATTTCAATCACTTAGCAATTTACTAGAAGAAGTAGCCTAACTAAAATATCCATAGGACGGAGTTGACGTGGACATTCGGCGGCAGTGCTTGAATTTTGTGCTTTACAGGGTGGTAACATTTTAAAATTTAGTAGATCTTAATAACCTTGTACATGCCGTATAAAATTTATTTGTCACTTACTTGCGTTGGCAAGGGAAGCTGGTCAGAGGCTATTAGGTGAGCTATGGCGGCCATTTTGTCGTGGTAAAATACCTGTATCACTGACGTCATCAGAGAGGTGCTGTGAATGACCTTGACTGTGAATTCTTCGACATCAGTGGCCCGATTTACAAATCTTAAGAAAGATTAAGACAAATGTTTATAATTAATACAACGAAAAGTTAAACGTTTATTTTAAAACGATGAGGTACAAGAATTCATTTTGAATACTGTATGCCTGTTTCATAATAAATTAGTCTCACAATAGGATGTAAAATAATAGAAAGTTGAAAAGCCGCCATATTTAAATGACAGACTCAATGTTATGTTCGAGACGACAAACAATAAAATGTTAATACGTCTTTCCAGAATCAATCATTAGAAATACACTTTATGTTCAGAGGTAACCTTTTCTTTTTGATCTTTATATTTTTCTGCTTTAACATACATTTTTGGTACAAAGTATTTTCTAAAGCAATTCTCAATCCAGTTCAACATCTTGTATTACAGCCTGAACCTGTTCTGAAAGTGGGGAAATCGTGATGTACCTGTGGGTCGCTGTTTGACAAAAATTGTTTGCGCCTGATGGCCGTCTCTCTATATCAACTGGACCAAGCAATTGTTGAACATCTTCAGGTAAAAACCACTGTCTCAAAGGAACATACTTTCAGCAGAAGGGTAAGCTTCTTGCGAAGAAACAGGTCTGCCTTTTTGCACTCAACTACAGAATAATTTCCCTCGATATCAACTGAAATGCTACTGCCAAGCGAAATTTGGGTTGAAATTCGTCTTTGAACATTGGTGTCTATATTGTCACCATTGCTTATGAGGGACGGTATGTCCATTTCGCCAAAAGCTACAGGTACTTCAGATACAAAGCACGCTCTGCCTTTCCACTGATGAAATTCGAAACTAATTCCTTCAGTACATTTTGTGTCGAGCTCAAAACTCTCTACATCTGACCACACAAGTGCGTTTCCTTTTGAAGAAGAAGCAGTTTTGCGTGTTAATGAAAACAATATTCCACATACCTTACCACTTTTTGTACTCGACCCGCGCAGTAATATTTTATTTAATGATTTAACTGATCTTCCCGTTGGAAAAGTTAATGTCAACTTTTCGAAAGTAACTTTGTACTTTTTAGTACTAAACTTATATGCGTCCTCTTGGCTTATAGCTTTCAGACGTCCATTTGGCGGCTTACCTCTATACATCGCTCCAAACTGCGAGAAGTCTTCATCGTAGAAATGTTTCCAGTTTTCACTTGTTTGTTTGCCGGCGTTGTCAAGTTTAGAGCCATCACTGCGGTCATTATCAGTGTCATCATGATTGAATAAATAACCAATGATTCTTACAGTATCCTCTTTGTATGCTACAGGGTTGAGCTGATGGGTATGCCATATTAAGTCTATATCATAGCAGGGTACCAGAAAATCTTGTGCCACTTTTGTCTTCATATACAAGAACTGTTTATATCGTAAAACACAACTTTCTAGGAATTTGCTGTCCCTAAAATGTGGCAGTGAAACTTGGTAATAAAATGTCGCCTGCCTTTCTGCAGCTGCAACAATGTCATATGAAATTTTAGATTTAAGATTTTCACCTTCTTCTAGGTCAAGCGAGGCAGCAAAATCGATGTCAAATGGTACCTCGCATTCGTTATATTTCTGTAACCAGTATTCACGAGACTTGCTTCGCTGATCAAGTGCTTGTGACGAAGTGTACAAAGTATGGTTCACTGTTTTACCAACTACAGACTGGCAATCTACTTCATACGCCATTGGACTGAGCATGTGGCAGTGCCAAATCCACTCGATATCCAGCGGGGCAACGAGACATTCTCCCGGATGGTCGGCCGCAAGGGGAAGCCAGTACTTCTTGTACCTAAACAGAGCTCGCCTCAAAAATTTCGGATTCTTCAGTTCTGGTACTCGATCAACACTTTTCAAAAAGTCAAGATGGTTCACCGCCTGTTCGCATAAGCTGACGCCGAAAGACAACGAGTTCGCTGCTTCTTTGTTTTCCATATTTTATTGTCCTATAAATCACATAAAAGAATTTGGAAAAGTGCCATAATCTTTTTTAGAAAAATGAAGAAAATATCATGACCTGACGTTACTTCGCTCGGACACAGGGTTCTCTCATTTTATTTCAATGTTCACTTGTACTCCATTAAGATTAAGTAAGTCATTTTCTGTCACAGACCTACGGTATGCAGTCTTAACATTTTTAATAGGAAGTCAGACCACGTTTACTAGATTACTAGATTTTTATGATGTTCACTTTGAAAATTTTGGAAATTGATGTATTAGAATGATTTCTATCCTAGAGCTGAGCACAATTGTTTGGCCATAATTTCGTCATATTACACTTCAGACTGAAAGAACAACAAAGAAGAAGTTTTCTTTGGACCAACAACCTCTGTGCGTGGGATGGGTAGGTGAAGGTGCGGGTATGATCGGAGCTATAAATCATCTTGAACCTTTTTTCTTTACTATTAAGGCTGACCTGAAAAAATGTGTGTTTAGAATGTTCCGTCGAAGAAGTTTAGCGTTAGGTAGGTACATTTGTACACGTAGGTAGATTTTTTAAAGAAACAAAATCAGTCTTCCCGAAACTCGGCGAAAACTTAAGTGGTCAGGAGGTCACACCATCATACTGATCCGAGAAAAAAAAATGACGGTAATTTTTATGTTTTCTCTCAAACACATAAATAGATGCACAAAAAAGTAACCACCAAAAGGTACAAAGTGCCCTTTGATTTTTGTCAAACCAAACACTGAAGACAAATTCTGTTAGACAGTGTAGACCTTTTTGCAGATTAGATTGTCTGTTAAATCAATATCGCATAGAAAGAAATATCTTTAGTATCAGACTGAATCACAGTTAATGAAATAAAATTGTCAACTTGTGGTGATATGCAGACAATACACATCAAGACTAATACAGGTAATCACCATTGATGGTGACACATTTTAAGAATAAGCAAACACATTTTGCCACTTTAATACACAGTACAATTATGTTAACACGAAAAAATCTATGTCAGGTGTACACACTGTTTACTTACTACACCATGCATATAATAAGCACATAATCTCACAATAGTCTTAACCTGTCAAATGATCACAAAAATGTTAGTTAAATACCTGTGACGTTCATATATGTTTCACGGCATCTCATGACACGCCTCTACGAGCCAAATATTATAATCGTTCATTCGTTTTAAATCTTACTGTTTAAGATAAAAATAAATTTGAAATACTGAAAAGTTATAACATACTTTGAATTATTACTTGGCTATGCTTCATGTAAGTATATATATCCATCTAATAAATATAAAAGAAAACATTACATATGATATAAACATGAGTGTAATATCAGTTTAAGTATTTATATATTGATTTCAGAATCTCTTATGATGTAAAACTGTAACACACTCACCTTGTCATTCAATACCCTTTTTATGCTATATACAGGTAATATCGACTTAACAGTACCAGTAGCGAATTACTTCCCCTGGTATTTTGAAATGTATGGATATCAGTCGTTAATACGAAAGTATTTTGAGATTCACATAAAAACGAAGAACACAACAAAGCGATCAAACGACACAAAGTATCCTTTAAAGGAGTCTGTTCAGTCAGACTATTTGAGGATGATTTGGATTTTCCTGTATAATATATAGGCAAAGATTTCAGATATGAAAACACAATGGTCTTTTGAAAGAGATACATATAAACGGTTTTTTTTAAAAACATTAAATATGCGTTTAAAAATTGATTAACACACTAAATTTCTTCACATTTACACTGCCAAAAATACTTAAGTGCCTCTCGATTATTCTTGTAACATCTTTAAAGAAATGAAATAGCTTTATATTAAATGCAAGTCCAATAGAGAAAGCAATCATTAGAGCTAAATGCTTTTCCATTGCATCAAATTCAATTTAGCAGATTAGAATATGCTGTTTTGCAGATTGGCTACAAGGAAAATTTGCTTTTAACAGAATCAAGACCGCTGTGTCTGATAGATTTATTGCCTTAAAGAGAATGAAATATTATCACAATGATTTCCGAACATGCCGTTCTTACCAAGAGAAGAAAATTGATGTAAACTCCTTTTTAAAAAAAAAAATTTAGTTTATACCAAATTTATTTTAGTTCGATTGTATAGGAAACTTTTAGCTTATAGACACACTCTCGAATCCGTTTCTGGAACGCACCAGTACTAAGCAATGAGTATAAAGTTTCTTGCTCAAGGAAACAACGGTTTGGCCCTGACTGGGTTTGAACCCGTGCGGCTAGCAATCCTTTGACTACTAGTCCGACGCGTTCACCACTCGGCCACGCCAAAAAATTATTATTATGGTTTATAACGAAGAAAAATATACTTCAACGGTTGAAAAAAGGAAGCAGTAAGTCAAAATAATAGTCTCCTCTTCCACCTGCAATATAATTATATATACAAGAAAAAGAATCCTACGAATAATCTAATCAATGAAAAGTATTGTAACATTTGGGGAAAACTTTGTCCGTTGCCAAACACGTGGTTTTAATAATACACAATTTTAAGTTTAAAAAGAAAGAAAAAAATCTTATAAAACCAGAATAGTTTAAACTAAAATAGATTATTGATATAACTTAAGATGCCTGAAGAAGTAATATGGAGAAAAGAATGAGTAAGTCATTAAAGTGGTCAGATTTTCTTATTATTTCTAAGACTGTATTGACTCGTCCAGGGATTTGTTTTCAGTAAATGAAGACTTGTTATTTGAGTCCTCAGCGAGAATAACTCTGTAACTATATTTGCAAAAATCTTTGAAAGATTACACGAAATAATTAGAGCAAATTTCAGGGGAAAATGCTTATTCCAAATCGCATTAGACCAGCTTTGTAATGCAATTTTCTGATTTTGTTTTAAGGTTGTAAGATTTAATCATTTAGTTGATAAAGACGAGACCTGTCCTCGTCACGAGAGTGTAGATGATCTAGAAAGCATCGTATGTCAAAGAAAGTTCGTTCTGTATCCAGTCACAAAGTAAAATTGTCTGAGCAATTCATTTATTCCATAATTATTTTTTTTGAAAGACGACCTCAGATAACCTATTTCTATTCTTTGGCCATAAAGAAATACGGGTACTTCTGAAATGGCAAAGCATCTATGACAGGACATGAGTGATGCAAAAAAAATGATTGCCAGGCAACGCCGACTCTATAAGTCAGATCGGTTCATGAAATGATCTTACGAATTCAATCATCATCTAATTAAATTAAGATGTTTATGCTGTAGCCATATAGCTACATTGGTTTCTTACATCGAAACTTGTGTCCTATTAATGTAATTTTTTAAATATTTAATTACAAACCATCATAATTATTTAATTGCCTTTGCATTCCTATAAAATGTATCTACATGCAATATCTACATGGTTGATAAACTGTGTTTCATGTTCTAAAATTATGCCGTACATGACTAAAATCTTACCTTAATCTATACTGAAATGGGCTTTTTTCGCTCGATTTATTTTCTTTGCAAAACCTTTTTTTAAATACTCACGATGAAAACTGTATCTGATGTATTATATTATGTGAAATATTTATTTAATGGATATTTGAAGTATTTGAAGTTTACATGGTTCTTATTGACTGAACCTAGTTTGTAAATTTCATCTTCATTTTGAATAGAGAATATGGTCATAAAAATATATAGATAAAATCTTAATATAACAAATAGAAAAGGTAGTGACACTTATCCAGATATTTATACCTATTCCTTTCACAAAACTTCATTGTCGAGTTGCTTTAATTGGAGATGATTCATGTATTACTATTCACCATTCTTGGAGTTATACTCACATTCCTTATGTTAGCAAAGAGAAAATGCGTGAAAGGAAAGAGGATACTCGGCCCAAATGGGTTGCCGTTTATTGGAAGTTTTCTTAATTTAAAACCAGAAAACATTCACCAAAAATTTTCAGATTATGCTGAAATCTATGGAGAGATATTTCAAGTTAAAATGTTGAATTTCAATCTTGTGGTCCTGAATACTGCGCATTTAATCAGAGCAACTTCCGACGATCTATATAAGGAATATCTTAATGATAGACCGGAAACTTTCTATGGGGAAATGGTCCTCTTTGGCTCTCAAAGCACGGCGTTCTACAAGGATGGGTACTCTCTCGCTCACAATAGTCTGAGGAAAGGCTTTACAAGAGCATTGTACCAGTTTGTACAGTGCCCTGAGCAGAACATCAATGAACTGTTGCATGGCGATCTAATGAAGGACATTGAACTTCAGAACGGTGCAGATTTCGAGTTTACTTCTAGGATTCAAAGGTCCTTGACAAAGCTTTTGTTATATACGGTAAAGAACTCCCATGTTTTAAGATATTAACGATACACATGTTTTTGTTTAGAGTTTATGCTGGAGAATGTTGCAATTTTAGGATTTACACGTGCAATTTATTTTAGATTTCTTTGCCTGTTTGTTTTAGATAAGACTTACAGACAGTTTTTGTATTGCGTAGTAGAATATTTCAACGATATTAAACAAATATGATGTTTTTATCAGGTCATAGCAACAGCACCATATCGTTTCATTTATGAATGCTCTGAGTAAGACATTAATTTCTAGTGCCTCAAAACCGTTATTTTTTTTTATTCTAACCCTTTAAACATTTTATTTCAATGCATAGCTGACCGGCGAGGTTTTTAACGGTGATGGAAATGACCTCTCTGTAATTTGGGAGTACACAAATATGGTAGACATTCTGGTAAATCCTAGAGTCAACAATGCCATGACGTCATTTCCGTTTCTCTATAAGATGCCCGGGCCATATGCATCATACGTCGCAGCAATCATGAAGGCAAAGGAAAATATAGTTAAAAACGTGTTTAGACAACAAAAGGTAGATAATCTTTATTTGCTTTTTCACTTATTAATAAATGGAGCATCGAGTTTATTCAATGTTTCGTTAAAAGCGTAAATAATTATGTTTCACCCATGGTAGGTCCAGCAGATTTAGCTGACATTTACAGTAAGTTAAAAGTAGATTTTCTTTGCAAGATACATACAAACAAACCAGAATTTAATACTAAAAATCTCAACTGAAAGGGCATTTCTCAAAATTTGCGAGTAGCTATAACATGTAAAATTTCAAAACATATACTGTTGAATTGCCCTAAACTGTATATTACGAAGAAGAAACGTAACAAAACAACTTACTTAGATGAATAAAATAAATCTGATTCTAGTACTGTCAGGTAAACGCAGCAACTCATTTTGAGGTAGCAACATGTCATCGAAAGTTGTCAAGGGAAACGATACGTCGATCAAAGAGATTTTTTTAAATAAAAGGTATAGTGTGTATGGGTGAAAAAGAAATTAATGTTAACTAAATGTAATTTATAAATGTTATGACCTGTAAAAGAAAACCAAATCTTGTTCGTGTATGCAATTATATTAAATATGTAATGGGGATACGTCAAAATGCCTTGGCTTGAATGTTACTTTCCTTAATGTTTTGTATATCCATGTAAGTTGTTTGTGTTGTTTTTGTTATGCTATTATGTCTTTGCCATGTGTGTAGATATTTCTGTAAATGGCCAAAGATAAGTATTTGTCGATGTTGCCAATAAACTTTGAAACTTGTTAACATTTCTGATGTTATAATTGCAGGAAAGCTACATGCATGGGGTAATTCGAGGTTTCATTGACTGCTATCTTGAACAACAACATAATGACATTGAAAAAGGACGGGATGTATACTTCACAGATGAGATAATCATTTGTCAGATGCTGGAATTGTGCGCTTCTGGTAAATCAAACACTCAAAAAGGGATATTGTCTGTACTTTCATTTTATTCAAATGAACTACGTTTCATGAGTAACTACTTAAAGTCCCTAAGCAATTTTACTATTAATGATTTTTACGAAAATCGTTGTACTACGAGAGGTTTCTTTGATCCCCGAGCCTTTTTTAAATATCTTATCTAAATAAGATGCGAGTTAAAGAAAATAAGAAACAACGTAAACCTATTAATTGTGGTGCGATTATACATGAAAATTATTTTTTACCTGGCGAGGAGCACCAGTTATGCCTGTTCTGTTAATCAGTGTATTTATTAGATACCCAGCACTTTAATCAGTATAATAGCTCTATTGTTGATGCGGGTCATCTAAAATCAGTTTCACAAACAAAATGTATCTGTAAACCAAACTATATATTCTCTACGCAACAATGATGACTGGCAGATATAGTCGTCATACAGCAAATCATTTTAGCTCATGATAAAGGTGAAATGCTTGTACTTCTGTCTTACGCATTAAATTTATCTATAAGTAAACACATTGAACTTTTTTTACATAAATGCTCATCCCTTACAATACTAGAAACTGTAAAGATTTAAATGTCTGTTGGGCATGACCTCCTTCTGCAGATATTCAGAATGAAAATATTATTTCAGTGTTTCTTGTAGTTATCCTCATTTTCTCTTTGATTGTTTTTCATATGTGTCTGCCTATCATCTCTTACTGCACAGTTATGTTGACGACTTGGGGAGCAATCATTAATACGTTTCTGTGTTTGGTGAAGAATCCAAAATACCAAGACAAGATATTCGAAGAGCTCAAGAGACTTGGGAAAGATCTCAGTTACAACGATAAGGCAGCTTGTCCTTTCTTTGAGGCAGTGGAGATGGAAGTTCATAGATATGTGACTGGATTTCCGCTGCTTTTACCGAGGAAAAATAATACTCCCCTACAGTTTGAAGGGTACCACTTACCAAGGATAGCATCGTAAGCAAATCCTGAAAAAAGTCCAGGAAAAAACAACTGTACTAATAAAACAATGAAAAGTATTTCCGTTTTAGAAAAACGAAGCCCACTGTTATGAGTAGAGGTGCGAAATTACTATTTAGCATGAGTATTTCTACAGGTAGGAGAACTGAACAGTTTTGTTCAGAGCTCGGATCAGACATCGGTTTCATCTTATCATACATGTTTTATCCCTAAGACGTTATCATATATTGCTATATAGTCCTTCCGTGTTAGCATTGGTATTTAAGCTCATGTTTTACTGTGAAGAAATCAATATAATATATTTAATTAGATGTTAATTGTTCCAGGTAATTGGAAATATTTGGCACATTCATCATGACGAGAAGATTTGGGGCGATCCATGGAACTTCAGGCCGGAGAGATGGCTAGATGACTCAGGAAATCTAGTATCAAGTGATCATATTTACAGAAAGAGGTAAGCAGCTACATTCAAACCAATATCAGTGTCAGTAACATTTTCGTTTTACTTGTAAGGTCTGAGTCGTTATAATTTGTTTCCTTTACACTAAAGAATCACATGTTTTAGCTGTTGATCGTTTTCAAAACGACAAGGGTTAACATCAAGGTATAAAAATAGAAGTGTTATTACGTTCAATATTTTTTTTCACAATGAAAATGAGAACAGCGTCATCACTTAACCTTATTTTTGAGCTAATTAATTGCAAAATATTAATATTAATATGGATAATATGTAATATTTCTAATGTCTAGTTTTAAAAGATTTCTGTAGAGAAAGTTGGCGTTTGATTTTCTTTCTAACTGAATTTTTTTAATTATGACCAGATGCACAGATGCTTAGTGTACTATTTTTAAGCCTCAGATCGAACATGTAAATTTCCTTTCAGTTGGTTTCCATTTGGCCACGGTAGGCGGAGATGTATCGGTGAACAGTTTACTCGTACACGCTATTTTCTGTACGTGGCTTCTCTTCTCAGACGCTGGAAATTCATCGAATCACCTGGAAGTTGCAGGTCATGTGACCCAAGAGATCAATCTCAGTTTGACGTCAAAGTAACATTACGGACAAAACCTTTCTGTTGTCGAGTTGAAGAACGAAATTAAAATTTTATCTCTAAAATATTCTTGCCTTCCAATGGATTGCAATATTTAATAATAATTTGTAGCAAAATACATTCAAACGCTGTCTTCATTTACAACTTTACTTTCAATATAAACTGTTCGATATAGTTGCCAGGATCATAAAAAGAATCCAAGAAGCGATGTCCATAATGTAAACATTTAAGAAAAAGCAAACGTGCATCCAAATTTTCAAATAAAGCTATGATTTCAACTTAAACTTGCATTCAACAAAGTAGATTTGGTTTTTCTCCTTTTTCTTTTTTTAAAGATGTGTCTGTCATACGATTTGAATCAAACTGACAATTATGTAGCGGACGATTTGCAAGTATTTCTAAAACGGTGTACGTTTTCTTTCATATATAATTTAACCATCTTTCTGCTTCAATAACAGGTCTGTTTTATCTTTTTGCTAATGTAACTGTAACCACACCAATAAAAATAAACAGTTCATTCTTCTCTTGATTCACAGCAATGTTCTTAAGTACTCACATGCCTTAGAATGCAAATTGAAATTCTTTAAGAGTCTGTAATAATAGGCTTTAGTAATAGGTTTAATAGCTGATCTCAACGCCAGTACTTAATCTAAATAAATATAACATTTTGGCGTAAGGGGGCAAATATCTAGTTTCATTGTTGTTGAATGATGTAACATGTGAAATATTTCGAAATTATCTCCAAGATTCAAACCAGATATATTTGATGTATTGTACAAGGAAAATCTATGGAAATAGCAGTGGTTGATATGTTGGTTCTTTTGCCTGTATAGTGTTTTATGATCAGACGTTTTCAGCGACGATATCAAACCTAGCGATATCAGTTTGAGAATAAGTCAGTGCATCAGTAAGGAGCGGAATTTAGGTCAGAGTCTTTAAAACTAAGTACTTTGAGTACACAAGTCATGTTTATGATACAATTCCACTGGCCTTGAAGATCAGACTGATTTTAACTATGGTAGCTACAAAATCTGCAACAGCATTGCTTTTATTGACATGAGAGTCAAATAGCCGTTATAACATTGTTACGCAAAAAGACAAAACGCATATCTATTATGTAAAACTAAATCTTCGCAAAATGTTGTCAGCACATTGAGAAGCGGATTACCCGTCATTTATTTTTTATTCTATCATTTTTTATTATGAATTCCAGGAGAGTGTATTTTCTAAAAACATAAAATTAACGACTCGGACTTCTGTTCCAAATACATGAAATTTCATCTGTACACGATGTCTGATGAAGACTTTATTTCAAAATAAGTCAAAACATTATATACAGTCAATATAGCAAGATATTTATTTCAAGAATATGTCAAATATCTTACAGACACTTATCTTCTGATACAGCTTCGGCAATACTCCTGTTGACATATTTGTGACTTTACTTTGCAAACTGTCTCCTCTACGGGCTATTGATTCAGTCTTCCAAGACTTTATAGAAAGGCAAACATAAATTACATTTTTAAATTAATAATTTATGACAGAGCAGAGATAGCTTGTTAATAATTCAACTTGTAGACGCAGAACATTTTACTTGTGATTTAAGATATCAGTGAAACCAAAGTAGTTGGTAAATGTTATTTTTTTCTCAAGTTCTTTTTTAATTATGAGACTAATTTAATTTCAGTTTAATGCATTATTGATTGCACGTACTAAAAGATAATTAAGATTAAAAATGTTAAATTATGTTAATGGAATTAAAACATAAATAAATAAATAATAGATAAATAAATAAATAAATAAATAAATACATTTCCGAACTACCCTTTAGCAAAATCCGGTTTTTATTTCTTTGATATAATCTCTAAAAAATATTTCTTTTTGATACCAAATGTTTTAAAATTTCATTAATGTACTGCGGAAAAAGTTGACTTTTCAGTTTTGATAAATAATGCAACTTTGTTTCAGTCCCGCGGAACATATTTGCAAGGAAGACATTAACCATCAAATGTAACGAGACGGCTATAGTTTGTAACGGCTCTAATTCTCTCTCTGATGTAAATGTTTTTCTTTATACAGATATATTTTGTATCCGCTTGTCAAGAATTCTAAGACATTTTCGAAGGAAATTTGCATCGGAAATGCTAATACTAATGGCATCTCATAAAAGGAGTTGATGTAAATACATGAAAATGTACGCAAATACTTTTGATCACGCTTGATAAAGATATTTAAAAAAAACCAGATGAGCATAAGCAAGACATTTTCATAAATATCTTGGACACATCTCGTTAGGTTCGACTGAAGGGATTCTTCCTTTGTGAGCGTCCTGAAATTAAATGTCTTCAAAATTCAAATTAGATATACAAATGAACCTTTTTAAAACAATTGAAAGGATAGTGTCTGTTTATTATTTGTTTATTAATTTCCTTCTCATTGCAGTTTACAAGTAGCACAAATTGGGTACAATTCGTTCGTTTTATATAGTCATAAAAGCTTATATTCAAATCATTTTATTAGGACTAGAAAAAAGCTAATCAAAAGGATGATATGGCTGATGAACTTAATTTCCTAACACCAATTTTGCATCAACTATCTAAACAATTTATAAACAATCATTTTCAACTTCTGGCTTCCTGTTCATTATCATTTTACAACCAAACATCGTGTAAGTTTTTGATTTGTTGTGTACATCTTTAGGTAGTTTTATGTTACGAGCGCAGAATTATCTATACTTAAAAAAACGAATTTGCTGATTTGTGGGAAAAACAAAAATGCCGAGGTTTGAACAATTGCGTTGTATGACACTGAATCACATGTATATGGGTATGTCAAGTAGACATTTTTTTTTTAGGAAAAAAACCTCTTCATATTTGTGCAAATTGATGTGGTAAATCATGGATGTTACCCAGACAACTGCCTTCTTGTCTGAAAGACTTATAAAACAGAAGTATTGACATTTATGTATTGTTGCTTAAAAGCATACTCCAAAATATATTCAAAGATCCATTCATATATTTTTCTTCTTGAAAACATATCCAATTATGTTCTTCGCACGAAAGAACATACACCTAAATTCTTATATTTTTGATGACACATCCAATAAAATTATTTGATAGCGCTGAAAAAAACACTTCATTAGACAACATTCCGGACGCACGTCCGTTTCATTTAATTCCTGAAGAACCCTAAAAGAATCCCCGGGATGACAGCAGTCCCCAACGAATGATACAGCAATCAACCCCCGGGATGTCAGCAGTCCCCAACGAATGATACAGCAATTTAGATGCTACATACATATAATAAGAATAAAAAGTGTAGAAGTTGGTACTTCTATGGAAATTACAGCATCACAAAGTCACTTAAAATTTTTGAACACTATTAATTTTTTTACAATGGCACGCTGACTGTTGCAGATTGCACGCTAAACACGGATGACTTCGAAAAAGATCTACTATGAGAAAACATTTTCTCAATTGTACACATAACTGAGGACACACCATGTCAATCAAATGCCAGTAAAAAGTAAAAAATAGCATACATGTACATGTTTGAAGTAACCATATCGAGCACTTTTATTACTTTAAGATCGACCTTGCACGGGCTCCCAACTAGTATTTATTACATGTTCAGATATTTGAAGTTTTCAGCCTAATCAAAAGCACAATAATAATTCCAGAAAATTTCAACTACGGAATAAACTTTATAATTAACTTAATTGCAAGCGTGTCTTTTTTCATATTCTCAAATTATTTTTTGCATGAAAGGCGTTCTGTTTATTTGAGAATAACACATGGATATAAAAAGCATTATAATAATATCACATCGCTCCTGAGGGAACGTCTGAAGAAAATATACATTTCAAAAGGCGATTAGCATATCAAAAACCCTTTACAACATAAATGTTTTGTGATCAACTTGCTATAAAATATACTAAAATCCTTGTCTGAGTATCCGATCCCGAAGTTCAAATTTCAGATTAATTCATATGTGATGGTCAATATATTTAAATTCAATTTCAGATAAATGTCTTTAAAAGTTATACTCTTAATACATTAGTCAGGCAACTTTGATATATATATATTCTTGTTGTCTGTTCAGTGCTGGGGAAAATGGAATAGACAAGGGAGCGAAATGGCTGCTTATTTAAATATGAGCACGTCTTTTGAAATTATAGATAATATTAAAAACATTTCAAAGCAAGACTAAATGGTTTATTTACAAAGCTCTTAGTTTAATGATAAAAGTATTTCTAGAGATAAAAGAAGGTTTAGATATTTTACAAAGTCCTTTGTGTATCTGGCTAGAAACGAAACGCTACGTAAACGGTTGAATAATTTATGTAAATGTATCAAAAATGAGAATAAGTTCTTAGTTTCATTTTTTCTCTGGAAATTTTGATATAAATATGAATATAAATTAACAAAATGACATATATAAGCTGATATGAATGTGCAATTTCTCTTCTTGAAAATGATGTTTCATGATACACATATATCATTTACATTTCTGTTTCTCATGTTTTCGCCGAACATATCGATTTCTTTTTATATTTATTTGCATGTACTTACATTTAAAATTGTTTCTGTCATTAATCGTTCTCTTCAGTAAAGAGTCTTCTTGATTACTCATATCGTACATCTGTTTCTTAAAAGAATAGTTTAAACTGATCAACGGCGACATCTAAAATTTATATCTGAAACGTTTGTAAGCTAGAAATTGTCCATGTAACAACGTTAAACTTTGATGTCTTACAGGAACTTATTGAGCAATAATCTGATACAGCTACAGCTACAGGGTTAATACTAGGAATTCTTTTTCTTTACATAATGTAAAGCTGTATTACGTAAAACAGCTGTTGTATAAATGCTGCATTAGAGGAGAAACCGATTAAATTTATACACACCTGTTAAAACATACAAAAGTTAATTTTAATAAAAGAGTAAAAATTAAGGGACACATTTCTTTTTTATGCATAAGAAAGGAATCTACTAAGTGTTAACTTATGCCAAAATATTTAATTTATTAAGATTAAGTATTGGCTTGTAATTCTGCTACAAAAAGATTTGCAGACACCAAAGAAATTTCAATTTACAGTCTTAAGCATTTGAGTAGTAACACATGGCTGTGAATGAGGAGCAATACAAATCTTTTATTTTGATTGGTTGTATTACAGTTACAATAACAAACACGTGAAGTCTTTTGGAGAAGAAAGAAATTGGAGTACGTTTTACAGTTAAGAAAACATACACCTTCTTAAACACTTACAAATGTTCCGCAGTATAATTTTCAGAGCGATTCAAATAAAAACGATTCAACTGTAACTTTCAAGGTAGTAACTTCCATCTTAATAAGTAAATTTGCTTTAAATGACACAATAAAAAGTGTTAACGTAACACCTTCCTTTCAGCATTGATGATAAATGAAGACTGGGAAAATGGCTTCAGTTATGACATTAATTAAACTGTTAAATACTTAAACGTCTTATGTATCGTTGTTATCAACAGTAATCCTAATAAATCCTCCTAATGAAACGTCACACGCACTTATTTTACCTCAATACTGACCCTGGCCCTATTACCGAGCTTAAAACGTCGTATGTTACCAATAATTTTATTACTATGATCTACAGTGGATGCTGTGCAGTCACCCACTAAGCTCCGCCTACTGTGATGAATTTAGATCTTTTAGTTATTGAAATATGTGCAAAGAAGAATAGCGTTAGATTATTACACCTTTGTGTTAATTAAATATAATAACATGTAAGATATTAGACTTAAGATGAGATCGATTCTTTTGTTTAAGGTTTTTCTCAGTGTACATTGTGTTTTCTTGGGCTTTTTTTGCAAGAGGAGTATTTCGACTGATGTTCACGTCGAAATTTTGGGAAAGGCTTTACTTGACTACATTTAATTACAGAAACTTAAAACAAGCTGGACACGTATCAGTAAGCGTGAATACAAAAAGCGAAAGAACATGTTATATAGAATATATATGAAAATATTGTTCAGCAAACGTTAAGTTAAAATGAAATTATGAGTGTAAGATAAGATCTTCTCTCTTCTAAAATTTAAATGTTTTAACTGCTTCAATTCAAACCCTTATCGCAGATAATTTTATAAATGCAATCAGTGCAACTAAGCATTTTAAACATAGCTATCGTCCGTAAAACGCAAAACGGTTATGTATTCTTGGCTTATGTTTTGAACAAGGGAAAGTCTATTTTAATTTCGTTCTTCAACTCGACAGTAAAAAGGTTTTGTCTGTAATGTTACATTGATGTCAAACTGGGAGTGATCTCTTGGGTCACATGACCTGCAGCTTCCAGGTGATTCGATGAATTTCCAGCGTCTGATAAGTGACGCAACGTACAGAAAATAGCGTATCCGTGCAAACTGTTCTCCGACGCATTTGCGTCTACCATGGCCAAATGGAAACCAACTGAAAATGTAATAGATTTAGTATGAAAAGAAGTCGTTCTGCATGTGTGCATGTTGGTAAGAATGTTGACTACTACCGGATATAATAAGATGTTTTGAATAGAAAAATATATGTTTATAATTCAAACCAACGTTTGAATATTGCGTAAATTATCAAAAGTATCTTGTCACGTGGTACTGAACCTATTTTGTTATACTCAGCTTTGAAATATTTAGGTGTATCATCGTTTTTAGAAATGTATTACAATGAATGCAAAAAGATATACTTCTTCCGGAAAATATGATCGCTTGAAACTAAATTCCCTGAGTCATCGAGCCATCTTTCCGGCCTGAAGTTCCAAGGATCACCCCAGATCTTCTCGTCATGATGAATGTGCCAAATATTTCCAATTACCTAGAACAAAGATTTTCTAAATTAGAAATTTTCTTAATGTATATGATTGATGTTTCAAACACACAAGCAAGATATCCATGTGAAGCAGCCTACACACGTAACAGTATGAACAAAAGTCCTGTAACGTCATATTGAGGTAGAGCAGAAAGATAACAACGGGTAAATATTCAGAAAAATCTTACGTACTGATTTTAATTTTGCCAAACTAAGTCGCATGCTAAGCAAAAAGATTGTCAGTATCCATGAATTTCAAAGTATTTGTCTCCATTAGGCAAAACATATCAATTTTTAAATTTTGAATTATCAAGGATAATTCTGATCTCGTGCTCGTGGTCATAAAACAGCTGACATACTTATTCTCTTACCGAAAGAAAACATGAATTATCTTTTGCAAACAGTGTTTTGTTTAACATTTTAAACAGTCTACTTTAAAATGTTGTCAAAAGAAAATCGTTTGGTTGTTTTAACTCCTTCACCAGGAGGGTTCGCTTACTATGCTACCCTTTGGTAAGTGGTACCCTTCAAACTGTAGGGGAGTGTTATTTTTCCTCGGTAATAGCAGTGGAAATCCAGTAACATATCTATGCACTTCCATCTCTACAGCCTCAAAGAAAGGACAAGCTGCCTTATCTTTGTAACTAAGATCTTTCCCAAGTCTGTTGAGCTCTTCGAATATCTTGTCTTGGTATTCTGGGTTCTTCACCAAACACAGAAACGTATTAATGATTGTTCCCCAGGTTATCAGCATAACTGTGCAACAAACAAATGGTTTGTTACCGTTAAAATGTAAGATATCTCAGTTTCAAGACAAAATTGAGATTATTACGAAAATAATGAAAGAATATTTGCAGGATCTTTAATATATTAAATTTAAAGAATAGAACATAATTCATTGTATGTATAAACATATATACTGATCATGATATAAGTTTTCTTTGTAAGAAAGCTGGTCAGATACTTGCTTTCTCACTCCTAAAAGAAATATACACTTTATTTGGTAGTATATTTGGAAAGTTCAGACGAACTAACCCAAAATTTTAAAGATAAATATCTATTCTAAATGTAGTTTATATATATACACACAC
Source organism: Cyclina sinensis (assembly GCA_012932295.1). Taxonomy (NCBI): domain Eukaryota; kingdom Metazoa; phylum Mollusca; class Bivalvia; order Venerida; family Veneridae; genus Cyclina; species Cyclina sinensis. Next base: position 41,365,727 of record JAAONU010000011.1, read on the forward strand.
CCGCGCGCGCGCTTAACTATATTCTATTCGTTTGATTTACCCGATGCGCAAAATTCCAACATTTGACAAATGATTATCTCATCTGTGAAGAAAACATCCTTTCCCTTTTCAATATCTTCGTATTGCTGTTCAAGATAGCAGTCAACGAAACCACGAATAATACCATGTGCGTAACTTTCCTGCAAGTATTGCGTAGAGTTTTCTGGATATGTTGACACAAATTTTATTTCATTTATAATATACTATAAATCATGCCAAGATTTTATTGAAATGAAAGTTTGACATATAATTTTCATTGACGTTTTTAAAAATCAGTCACTGCATTTACCAAACATGGATATGTTAGTAATATTTATCCTGACAATAATGTAGCGTTGATATCATTATTATTCATATATATATTTTGAAGACTGAGTAACAATCTACAAGTAATTAAAATAAATCAAGCCCAGTTTTTTACCTTTTGTTGTCTAAACACCTTGACAATATTTTCCTTTGCTTTCACGATTGCTTTGACATACGATGCATATGGCCCGGGAATGTTCTGGAGAAATGGAAATGACGTCAAGACGTTGTTGACACGAGGGTTTATCAGAACGTTGACCATATTGGTGTACTCCCAATATACAGCGAGTTCAGATTCATCAGTGTTGAAAACTTCACCAGTCAACTATGCATCAAATATAAGTTTTAACATTCTTGAAGCTGTGATCATTTAATTTAAAACTAACATTAAAATTGAAAAATAATAGATGTACCTTATTTAAGGTTCTGATAAATATTAGTTCCGATTTAGATGGCATTCAGAGACAAAAAGGAAGAACTGTTATTTTAAATCATAAATCAGTCTAGCATTTTTTTGGAAAAACAACAACAAAAAACAATAAAAAACAAAAAACACCCAACTTCTAATCTCTTCCTCATTTAATGTATCTTAATACAGAAACGTGTACCGGAATTAATTCTAATAAAAACATGGTTAATTAATTCTTTCATTAAATAAATGTATACCGTATATGACAAAAGCTTTGTCAAAGATCTTTTAATCTTAGAAGTTATCTCGAATTCTTCTCCGTTATAAAGTTCAATCTCCCTCATCAGATCGCCATGCACCAGATCTAAAATACTGCGCTCTGAGCACTGTCCAAACTGACTCAATGTTCTACTATATCCTTTTCTTAAGTTATTGTGGGCGACACTGTACCCTTCCTTGTGAAACGATGTGCTTTGAGAGCCAAAGAGGATTTTTTCTCCATAGAACGTTTCTGGCCTGTAGTTAAGATATTCCTTATACGGATCTGCTGAAGTGGTTCTTATTAACTCCCCAGTGTTAAGAACCACAATGTTAAATTTCAATATTTTTACTTGGAATATCTCTCCGAAGATGTTCGCATAATCAAAAAACTTCTCGTGGGTGTTATCTGCCTTTAAATCAAGAAAACATCCTATGAACGGAAGTCCACACGGTCCTGGTAATGCTCTTTCCTTTCACACATCTGTTTCTTATTATGAAAAGCGCAAGTAAAGTTCCGAGAATGGTGAAAAGTATAATATGGAGCATCTCGACTTATAGACAGTTTTCAAAAATGAATAACTGTAAATTTTGCAGATATGAGGTATTTTGATTCTGTGACACTAATACGATTCTCAGATCTTTATATTTGATAATACGTTTCGATATTCGTTTATCAGAATAATCTTGGGTTAAGTTTTCAATGTTCACTAAATAAAATCTTAACACCAAATAGTTTCATTTTGCACACAACAATGTCAGTTTTGACAGTAGACGTATTTGAACGTAAAGTCACAAAAGTATTCAAATTTAAATGTATGAAATCACAGGTTTACATTTGTACTAGATTTTACTGGATTTTTCATACAAATATTAAATAAACATGGAATGCGCATGGTTAGGCTGGTTTAGGACATGGTATCAGATTAATATTAAAGTAATGTCTATCTTTACTTAATAGCGTATAACGTTTGTATTTTAAAGAAACCAGAAAGTCTTCCAGGGCATACTCAAAAGGATTTTAAGTTGTCAACTTGAAACTTCATTGATGAATAGATCTCATTGTGTGAGGTGCAGTGCCCAAGAACCATAACTCTATTTAGCATAATTTTTGAGTTATTGTCCTTTGCAATTTTACGAGGGTGCATCAATGAATTCGTAAACTAATTCAATAGCGTCAAACTACTGGTCCGTTTAAAATAAACTTTAAATGCTGTGAAAACAGATTATTTCAAATTGAATCGTACTATGTACACAACTTTGACGTCATCACTTATGACGTCATAAACCGTAAACGACGTCACGTTACGGGAGTCCATTCGAAAATGGCGTCACACAGCGTCAACGAACAGCGCATCGTTATAAAGTTTTACACAAAACTCGGAAAGTCTTTTTTCGATATTCGTGAAGATTTGCAAAAGGTTTACGGAGAGGCTGCTCTGTCAAAAGGTGCCATTTCAAAGTGGATGAAGCGGTTTAAAGACGGTAGAGAGGCAACTGAAGACGACAGTCGTGCAGGTAGATCAGTGATTGTAACAGATGAAGAAACAGTGGCTGCCATTCAGTAGTACATACTCCGAGATAGACGAGTGCGTGTGGAGCACGTAGCAGATAAGTTCGCTATTTCATATGGTACTGCTCAGGGCATTATGACTGATAGATTAGGAATGCGCCGCGTTTCAGCAAGATGGGTGCCTCGTTTGTTGACGTCGGAGCAGATGGGGGTAAGTGTGAAAATATCGAGTGATAACTTGTGATGAAACGTGGATTCACTTTTTTGAACCGGAAAGGAAACATCAGAGTTCTGTCTGGAAGCATCCTTCCTCGCCTTTCCCTACAAAAGCGATAATTTCCAAGTCGGCTGGGAAGGTTATGGCCATTATATTCTGTGATACATACGGTGTAGTGCTAAACCACTTTGTTCCGCCGAAAACGACAGTCACTGGGAACTATTGTGCAACATTACTTAGAACGGAACTCATGGCACCAATAAGGAGAAAGCGCCCACATCTACTTAGGTCCGGATTCATATTACATCAAGACAACACGCCGACCCATTCAAACCACGTTGTCATGGATACACTAGAAAAACTTGACGTCGAACTGTTACCGCACCAACCCTACAGCCCGGACCTAGCAATTTGTGACTTCTGGCTGTTTCCAATTTTAAAAAAAAACAGTCTTCGTGGTACGAAATTTGAGTCAAGAGAGGAACTGAGGTGTGCCGTGGACAGACAGCTGCGGGAGATGTCACGTGACGGGCTACAACACGTGTTCGAGTCATGGGTCGAGAGATAGGACAAGTGCAAATCGTGCATGGGACGTTACTTTGAGAAGGAGTAATCATTTTAGGTACTTGAATTAAATCATTTCCCCGCTATTGAATTAGTTTACGAATTTATTGATGTACCCTCGTACATACTTAATTCTTGTCTGGCGCATAATTTAAAAGGTATTGAAGGTATTAACTTGAAACTTCATAGGTGATTAGATCACACTGTGGAAAGGTGCAGTTACTAAGAACCATGACTCTTTTCACAATATTTTAGTTATTGTACTTTGTATTTCTTTATACGTAATCTTGTCCGGGGCTTAACTCAAAAGGTCTCATCTCTTGAAGATATCAACTTGAAACTTCATAGGTGAATAGATCTTACTGTTGAAAGGTGCAATGCCAATCAACCTTAACTCTCTTATGCGTAATTTTTGAGTTATTGCCTTTTGTAATTTTAATACAATTTAAGTACAATAATGTTAACACACAGCACGAAAAATCTATGTCAGGCATACACACTGTTTACTTACTACATAATTTATATATAAGCACATACGCATACAGTGGTCTTAACCTGTCAAATGATCACTAAAAACATAAGTTAGGTCAACACCTTTTCTTCTCGTGTATGTTTCCCAGCATCGCATGACTCGCCTCTTCGTTCATTCGTTCTTAAATCTTAGCCTACTTCTTAAGAAACAAATATACGCGAAAAACAGAAAAGTTATGATTTCGGCTTAGTCAAAATAATTCAAGTGACGTCTTGAGCAAATTCTGAGATATTTTTGTTATGGGTCAGAATCTCGCAAGGCGAGATATTGACCAATACAAAAAATACACAATATCTCGACTTGCATACAATTAGTTGGACTAGATTTCGGCTATGCTTCATGTAAGTACAAATCTATCTAATAAATATAAAAGAAAACATTACATATGATTGTAATGTCAGTTAAAGTATTTATACATGTATATATATTTCAGATCTTTCTTACACGATGTTAAACTGTAACACACTCACCTGGTCATTCAATACCCTTTTTATGATTTTTGTTTAACATTTTTAGGTAATATTCAGTCTATTTTGAACATTTGACCTGTTGACATTCTTACTTAAGTTTAATCTCCAGGTCTTGAGAAACCATAAAGCTGCTAAAAGGTTGACACTTCATCTGAGACAAGGAAGCCAGACTGTTTTAAGTAACAAGCATGTCATATGGTGTTTACATACCATTTTGTAAATGTCTCATAGTGATGATTGTCTTTAATTATAAATATGCCATTTCCTTATCAGATTATAGATTAATTACTCAAGTGTCAACTTAATTTCAAATGGAAAATCTTGGTTATTCTAAGAATATTTTGTATATAAGTCACAAATAACAATTGTGGTTAGTTAGAATTTAGATTTGATAAGTAAGAGGTGTTCCTCATGAAATAACTGTTACTTTATCAGTAATCTATTTGTGGTGTTCCATAAGATATTGATTTCATTATTGACTGTTAAGGAATTTTGGTGTTCCAAAATATATGTGCTGGTGTACCTGCTAATTACTGGATTAAATAATAAACTGAAAAGGACTTATTTCATTAACTCTATTCACTTAATGCCTACAAAAAATTCACGGCATTATATACAGGTAGTACCGTAGCGATTACTTTCCCTGGTATTTTGAAATTTATCACTTGTATGAATATCAGTGTTAATACGAAAGTATTTTGAGATTCACATAAAAACGAACAACAAAACAAACGATCAAACGACACAAAGTATCCTTTAAAGTAGTCTGTTCAGTTAGACGATTTGAGGGTGATTTGGGTTTTCCTGTATGCAACGATATAGGACAAAGATTTCAGATATGAAAACACAATAATCTTTTGAAAGAGGTTTAATATAAACGTTTTTTTTTAGAAACATTAAATATGCGTTTGAAAAATTAACACAAAATTTCTTCCCATTTACACTGCCAACAGTACTAAATTGCTTCTCGATTATTTTTGTAACAATTATAAAGAAATTAGATAGCTTTATATTAAATGCAAGTCCAATAGAGAAAGCAATCATTAGAGCTAAATGCTTTTCCATTTACATCACAAATTTAATTTAGCAGATTAGAATATGCTGTTTTGCAGATTGGCTAAGAAATTTGCTTTTAACAGAATCAAGACCGCTGTGTCTAAGATTTATTGCCTTAAAGAGAGTGAAATATTATCACAATGAGGTTTTCCAAACATGCCGTTCTTATCAAGAGAAGAAAAATTGATGTAAACCCCTTTTTAAAAAAAATATTTAGGGTTTGTGACGAAAGAAAATATTCAGTGCTGTAATATACTCAAACTGGTGAAAAAAGAAGCAGATAAGTCAAAATTATAGTCTCCGTCTTCCAAAAGTATTCCACCTGCAATATATATATATACAAGAAAAAGTGTAATCAATGAAAAGTATTGTAATATTTGGGGAAAACTTTGTCTTTTGCCGAACACGTGGTTTTAATGATATACAATACTAAGTTTAAAAAGAAAGAAAACAAAATAAAGCTAGAATAGTTCAAACTAAAATAGATTATTGACATACTTGTAACTAAAGATGTCTGAAGAAGTAATTTGGAGAAAGGAATGAGAAAGTCATTAAAGTGGTCAGATTTTCTTATTATTTCTGAGACTGTATTAACTCGTCAGGGATTTGTTTTCAGTTAATGAAGACTTGTTATTTCAGTCCTCAGTGAGAATACTTCTGTAACTATATTGCAAAAATCTTTGAAAGATTACACGAAATAATTAGAGCAAATTTCAGGAGAAAATGCCTTATTCCAAATCGCATTAGACCAGCTTTGTAATGCAATTCTTTTAAATCACTTTTCTGATCTTGTTTTAAGGTTGTAAGATTTAATCATTTAGTTGATAAAGTCGAGACCTGTCCTCGTCACGAAAGGGCAGATGAACTAGAAAGCATCGAATGTCAAAGAAAGTGCGTTTTGTATTCAGTCACAAAGTAAAATTGTCTGAGCAATTCATTTATTTCTTAATTGTTTTTGAAAGACGACCTCAGATAACCTATTTCTATTTTTGGTCATAAAGAAATACGGGTACTTCTGAAATGCCAAGCATCTATGACAAGACATGAGTGATGCAAAAAAAATGATTGCCAGGCAACGCCGACTCTGTAAGTCAGTTCGGTTCATGAAATGATCTTACGCATTCTTCCTCATCTAATTAAGATGTTTATGGTGTAGCCATATAGCTGCATATGTTTCTTACATCGAAACGTGTGTCCTCTTAATGTAATTTTTGAAATATTTAATTACAAACTATCATATTTAATTGCCTTTGCATTCCTATAAAATGTATCTACACGCATTATCTACATGATTGATAAACTGTGTGTTTTATGTACTAAAATTATGCCGTACATGAATGAAATCTTACCTTAATCTATACTGAAATTGTTTTTTTCGCTCGATTTATTTTCTTTGCAAAACCTTTAAAATACTCACGATGAATATGATATAACATATTATGTGATTTATTTATTTAATGGATATTTCAAGTATTTGAATTTTAAATGGTTCTTATTGACTGAACTTGGATTATAAATTTCATCTTCATTTTGAATAGAGAATATGGTCATAAAAATATATAGATGAACTTTAGATATAACAAATACAAAGGAGCGCTGGTAATCGGTAGTGACACTGATCCAGATATTTATACCTATTCCTTTTACAAAAATTCATTGTTGAGTTTCTTTAATTGGAGATGATTCATGTTTTACTATTCACCATTCTTGGAGTTATACTCACATTCCTTATGTTAACAAAGAGAAGATGTGTGAAAGGAAAGAGGATACCTGGCCCAAATGGGTTGCCGTTTATAGGAAGTTTTCTTAATTTAAAACCAGAAAACATTCACCAAAAATTTTCAGATCATGCTGAAATCTATGGAGAGATATTTCAAGTTAAATTGTTGAATTTCAATCTTTTGGTTCTGAATGCTGCGCATTTAATCAGAGCAACTTCCGACTATCTATGTAAGGAATATCTTAATGACAGACCGGAAACTTTCTATGGGGAAATGGTCCACTTTGGCTCTCAAAGCACGGCGTTCTACAAGGATGGGTACTCCTCGCTCACAATAGTCTGAGGAAAGGCTTTACAAGAGCATTGTATCAGTTTGTACAGTGCCCTGAGCAGAACATCAAGGAGGTGTTGCATGGCGATCTAATGAAGGACATTGAACTTCAAAACAGTGCAGATTTCGAGTTTACTTCTAGGATTCAAAGGTCCTTGACAAAGCTTTTGTTATATACGGTAAAGAACTCCCATGTTTTAAGATATTAGATATTGACATAATTTTGTTTAGGTTTTAGGTTTTATGCTGGAGAATGTTGCAATTTTAGGATTTACACGTGCAAACAAACAAACAACCACAATCTAATACTAAAAATCTCAACTGAAAGGGCATTTCTCAAAATATGCGAGTAGCTATAACATGTAAAATTTCAAAACATATACCGTTCAATTGCCCTAACCTTACATTACGAAGAAGAAACGTAACAAAAAATTTACTTAGATGAATAAAATAAATATGATTCTAGCACTGTCAGGTAAACGCAGCCACTCATTTTGAGGTAGTAACATGTCATTGAAAAACATCAATGGAAACGGTATGTCGATCAAAGCGATATTTTAAATAAAAAGTACACAGTGTATGTGTGAATAGAAATTAATGTTAACATTTCTGATGTTACAATTGTAGGAAAGCTACATGCATGGGGTAATTCGATGTTTCATTGACTGCTATCTTGAACAACAACATAATGACATTGAAAAAGGACGGGATGTATACTTTACAGATGAGATAATCATTTGTCAGATGCTGGAATTGTGCGCTTCTGGTAAATCAAACACTCGAAAAGGGATTTTGTCTGTACTTTTATTTTTTTCAAATAAACAACGGTTTAATGAGTAACCACTTATATAAAGTCCCAACGCGATATTATTAATAATGATTTTTACGAAAATCGTTGTACTACGAAAGGGTTCTTTGATCCCCGAGCCTTTTTCTAAATATCTTATCTAAGATGCGAGTTAAAGAAAATAAGAAACAACGTAAACCTATTTATTCTGTGACGATTATACATGGAAATTATTTTTGACCTGACGAGGAGCACCTTTAATGCCTGTTCTATTGATCAGTTTATTCATTTGAACCTCAGCACTTTAATCAGTATAATAGCTCTATTGTTGATGCGTGTTATCTAAAATCAGTTTCACAAACAAAATGTATCTGTTAACCAAACTATATATTCTCTGCCCAACAATGAATATTGGCAGATATAGCCGTAATACAGCAGATCATTTTGCTCATAAAAAGGTGAAATGCTTGTACTTTAATCTCACGCATTGAATTTATCTATAAGTAAACACATCGAAATTTTATTTAAATAAATGCTCATCCCATACGATACTCGAAACTGTAAAGTTTTAAATGTCTATTGTGAATGAACTCCTTCTGCAATTATTCAGAATGAAATATTATTTCAGTGTTTCTTGTAGTTATCCTCATTTTCTCTTTGATTGTTTTTCATATGTGTCTGCCATCATCTTCTTACTGCACAGTTATGTTGACGACCTGGGGAGCAATCATTAATACGTTTCTGTGTTTGCTGAAGAATCCAGAATACCAAGACAAGATATTCGAAGAGCTCAACAGACTTGGGAAAGATCTCAGTTACAACGATAAGGCAGCTTGTCCTTTCTTTGAGGCAGTAGAGGTGGAAGTTCATAGATATGTGACTGGATTTCCGCTGCTTTTACCGAGAAAAATAATACTCCCCTACAATTTGAAGAGTACCACTTACCAAAGGATAGCATCGTAAGCAAATCCTGAAAAAAAAAACAGGAAAAAAACAACTGGACTAATAAAACAATGAAAATTATTTATGTTTTAGAAAAACGAAGCCCACTGTTATGAGTAGAGGTGCGAAATTACTATTTAGCATGAGTATTTCTACAGGTAGGAGAATGAACAGTTGTGTTCGCAGGTACTATATTCAGGTCTCGGTCAGACATGGTTTCATCTTATCATACATGTTTTATCTCAAAGTCGTTATCATATATTGCTATATAGTCCTTCGCGTCAGCATTGGTATTTATGCTCTTGTTTTACTGTGAAGAAATCAATATAATATATTTAATTACAAGTTAATTGTTCCAGGTAATTGGAAATATTTGGCACATTCATCATGATGAGAAGATTTGGGGCGATCCATGAAACTTCAGGCCGGAGAGATGGCTAGATGACTCAGGAAATTTGGTATCAAGTGATCATATTTACAAAAAAAGGTAAGTAACTATGAAAATTAAAACCAATATCAATGTCAGTACATTTTCTTTTTACTGATAAGGTCTGAGTCGTTATAATTTGTTTCTTTGCACTCAAAACCACATGTTTTAGCTGTAAATCGTTTTCAAAAACGACAAACAGTTAAGATCAATGTATTAACATACAAGTGTTTTTAACATTTTTTTCATAATGAACAGAATCGTCTATTAACCTAATTTTTGAGCTTAATTAATTGATAAAAGGAAAATCTGTAATATTTTAATGTCTAGTTTTAAAAGATTTCTGTAGAGAAAGTTGGCGTTTGATTTTCTTTCTAACGTTTTTTTTTTAAAAATTGTGACCAGATACACAAATGCTTAGTGTACTTTTTTAAGCCATAGATCGAACCTGTAAATTTCCTTTCAGTTGGTTTCCATTTGGTCACGGTAGACGCAGATGCATTGGCGAACAGTTTACTCGTACACACTATTTTCTGTACGTGGCGTCTCTTCTCAGGCGCTGGAAATTCATCGAATCACCTGGAAGTTGCAGGTCATGTGACCCAAGAGATCAATCTCAGTTTGACGTTAAAGTAACATCACGGACAAAACCTTTCTGTTCTCGAGTTGAAGAACGAAATTAAAATGTTGTGCCCCCGAAGGGATGCATATAGTTTTTGAACTGTCCGTCCGTCAGTCCTTTCGAAAACTTTAACATTGCCCATAACTTCCTTATTTGTAACTGGATTTACTTCATACTTGGACACAACACCCCTTTGGACAAGGTCTTCCCTTTGACCTTTAATTATTTGACCTTGACCCCTGAATACCCATTTGTCAAAAAACTAATATTTGGCCATTACTTCCAAATTAGTAGGTGGATATACTTCATACCTAAACACAACGCCCCTTTGGACAAGACCTTCCCACTGACCTATATTTGTTTGACCTTGACCCCTGAATGACCTTCACCTTGAAGATCAAATTGTCTAAAAACTTTAACATTGTCCATAACTTCCTTATCAGTAAGTGGAATTTCTTCATACTTGGACACAACCCCCTTTGGATAAGACCTTCACACTGACCTATATTTATTTGACCTTGACCCCTGAATGACTGGTTCTAAGCTCAAAGGTCAAAGCACCACTTTGGGGGCATTGTGATCTTGCAGTGACAGTTCTTGTTATCTCTAAATTATTAGGTACATAGAACGTGATATTCTTGCCTTCAAATGGATTTCAAATTTTAATAACAATTCGTAGCAAAGTACATTCAACGCTGTTTTCATTTTCATCTTTACTTGCAATCTAACCTGTTCAATATAGTTGCCAGGATCATAACTAAAATATAATTGTAACAGTTGAAAAAGTTTGATATTTTAGAAACATTTGATGCTAATATCACGAACTCGTCAACATGCAGACATTTATCGACAACAGCGGCACGAGCTGCACATCACTTCTGTATGTGTATCACTTGCTTAACTCTGTCCTATACTAAAGTTGACAAATATCCAAGAAGCAATGTCCATAATGTAAACATTTAAGAAAAAGCAAGCAATTGCATCCGAATTCTCAAATATAGCATGCTATGATATCAACCTAAACTTGCATTCAGCCAAGTGGATTTGGTTTTCTCCTTTTCTTTTTTGCAGGTCTATCTGTTTGATTTGAATCAAACTGACAATTATGTAGCGGGCGATTTGCAAGTATGTCTAAAACAGTGTGCGTTTTCTTTCATATATTAACCATCTCTCTGCTTTAATAAACAGGTCTGTTTTATTTTTTGTTACTGTAACCACACCAATAAAAATAAACAGTTCATTCTTTTCTTGATTCACAGCAATGTTCTAAAGTACTCACATGCCTTAGAATGTAAATTGAAATTCTTTTAGAGTCTGTAATAATAGGTTTTAGTAATAGGTTTTATAGCTGAACTCAACGCCAGTACTTAATCTAAACAAAAGTATGAAATTAACGAATCAGACTTCCGTCCAAAATATGTGAGATTTCATCTGTACACGATGTCTGATGAAGACTGTATTTCAAAATAAATCAAAACATTAAACACAATCAATACAGGAACATATTTGATTCAAGAATATAAGTCAAATATCTTACAGACACTTATCTTCTGATACAGATTCGGCAATACTCCTGTTGACATATTAATGACTTTACTTTGCAAACTGTCTCCTTTATGGGCTATTGAATTCAATCTTCCAAGACTTTAAAGAAAGGCAAACATAAGATACATTTTAATAATTTTGGACAGAGCACAGATAGCTTGTTAATAATTCAAATTGTAGACGCAGAACATTTATTTACTTTGGTTGTGATTTAAAATATCAATGAAACCAAAGTATTTGGTAAATGTTAATTTTTCTCAAGATCCTTTTTTAATTTTTAGACACATTCGATTTCAGTTTAATGCATTATTGATTGCACAGCTCTAAATGCATCAGAAATAGATACACATTATAAAATGTCTGAAAAAATTATCACCTCATGAAACATCTATTCAGATGTAATAAGTTGAAAACAAGGACGTTTAAGAATAGTATGCAATTCTTCGTATTGATAAACGTTCTGAAGTCAGGAAGAGTTGTAAACTAGTTGAAATCAAGTGCCGTTTAGAAACAGTTACACCGAAAAAGTTTATACTGTCATTTGTGTACAGAATGTTATTTGGCGAGATGCAAGTACTAAATATGATTAAGGCTTACATGAAAATACAATATATGTTAAATTATGTTAATGCAATTCGAACATCCATCAATAAATAAATAAATAGATAAATAAATAAACAAATGAAATAATCTCCGAATTACTCTTCAGCGAAATTTGGTATTTACTTCTTTGATATAATCTCTAAAAACATTTCTTTTTGATACCAATGTTAAAAAAATTCATTAATTCACTGCGAAAAATGCTGACTTTTCAGTTTTGATAAATAATGGAATTTATTTCAGTCCTGGGGAACATATTTCCAATGAAGATATTAATCATAGAATGTAACCAGACGGCTGTCGTTTGTAACGGCTCTGAATCTCTCTCTAATGTAAATGTTTTTTCTTTATACAGATATATTTTGTATCCGCTTGTCAAGATTTCTAAGACATTTTCGAAGGAAAATTGCCTCGGAAATACTAATGCTTCTAAAGGCATCTCATAAAAGGAGTTGATGTGAATACAAGAAAATGTATGCAAATACATTTGATCACGCTTGATAAAGATATTTAAAAAGCATAAGCAAGACATTTTCATAAATATCTTGGACACATCTCGTTAGGTTCGACTGAAGGGATTCTCCCTTTGTCAGCTTCCGGAAATTAAGTGTCTTCGAAATACAAATTTGATATACAAATGAACCATTTTAAAACATTTGAAAAGGGATAGTGTCTGTTTATTATATGTTTTTTAATTTCCTTCTCATTGTAGTTTACAAGCAGCACAAGACGAATTCAATTTGTTTTGTATAGTGATAAAAGATTATATTCAAATAATATTATTATGACTAGAAAAAACGAGTAAAAATGATTGTTTGGCTGATAAACTTAATATCTAAACACCAATTTTTCATACATTATCTAAGGAATCTATAAACAATCATTTTCAACTTCTGGCTTCCTGTTTGTTATTTTTCTACAACCTAACATCTTGTTAACTTTAGATTTCTTTTTAACATCTTTAGGTGGTTTTACGTTACGAGTGCAGAATTATCTATACTTAAAAAAAGGATTTTACTGAATTTTGTAAACAAAATGCCGAGTTTGGAACTGTTGTATGTCACTGAAGCACCTTTATACGGGTATATCAAGTAGACATTCCATTAAGGAGACATCTTCTTGACATTTGCGAGTATTGATCTGGTAGTTATGGATGTCAGCCAGAAAACTGCCTTCTTGCCTTAAAGACTTAAAACAAAAGTATAGCCATTTATGTATTTTTGCTTATAAACACACACTAAAATATTCACCAAGACCCATTCATGTATTTTTCTTCTTGAAAAAAATATCCCATAATGTTTCCCAAGAAAAACATACACCAAATTCTTATATTTTTGTTAACACGTCAAATTAAAATATTTGGCAGCGTGAAAAAGACACTCTATTATACTACATTCCGGTCTAATTTCATTTAATTCCTATAGGAAGAAGCAGACCCGAATGAATGATACAGCAATCTAGATGCTACATACAAATAAGACTGAAAAGAGAAGAAATCGGTACTTCTTTGGAAATTACAGCATCACAAAGTCACATTCAAATTTTTACAATGGCGTGCTGACCGCTGAGAATTGCATGCTTACCTGGGAGGACTCCGGAAGAAGGTCTACTATGAGAGAACATATTCTCAGTTGTACACATAACTGATCACACACCATGTCAATCAAATGCCAATAAAAAGCATTAATAACATGCATTTTTGAAGTAACAATATCTAGTCTTTTTATTACTTTAAGATAGTGCTTCCATCTAGTATTTGTTATATGTTCAGTTATTTAAAGTTCTCAGTTTATCAAAAGCACAATAATATTTCCAGAAAATTTCCAACAATTTCAACTGCGGAATAAACTCCCTGTAATTAATTTAATTGCAGCGTGTCTGTTTTCATGTTCCCAAATTATTATTTTGTATGAAAGGCGTTCAGTTCATTTGAGAAAAACACCTGGATATAAAGTTCATTATAAATATTTCATCTCGCTCCAGAGGGAAAGACTGAAGAAAACATACCTTTCAAAAGGCAATTAGCATATCAAAAACCGTTTGCAAAAGAAATGTTTTATGATGAACTGGCTATAAGATATACTGAAATCCTTGTCTGAGTACCCGCTCCCGAAGTTCAAATTTCAGATTTACATATGTGATGGTGAATATATTCAAATTCAATTTCAGAAAAATGCCTTTAAAAGTTATGCTCTTAATACATTAGTCTGGCAACTTTAATATATATATACATTCTTTGTTTTCTGTTCAGTGCTGGAAAATGGAATAGACAAGGGAGCGAAATGGCTGCTTATGCAAACATGAGCACGTCTTTTGAAATAATAGATTATGTTAAAAGTATTCCCAGAAGACAAAAGAAGACCATACGGTTTATTTACAGAGTTCTTAGTTTAATGATAAAAGTATTTCTAGAAGATAAAAGAAGGCTTAGATATTTACAAAGTCCTAAGTGTATAGGACTAGAAACGAAATGCTACGTAAACGGTTGAACAATTTATGTACATGTATTAAAAATAAGAATAAGTTCCTAGTTTTATGGAAACTTAAAGAGTTGAACGACTTTTTTTCTCTGAATATTTGCGAATAAATATTAATATGAATTAACAAAATGTCATCAGCTTTTACTGAATGTGCAATTTCTCTTCTTAAAAATGATATTTCATTATACATATATATCATTTAGATAAAATTGTCTGTTTCTCATGTTTCGCCGAGCATCTTGATTTCCTTTTAATTAAATTTATATGTATATTTAAAATTGTTTTCTATCATAACCATTCTCTTCAGTAAAGAGTGTCTTCAAACTTAAAAGATTGATCATTATTTATATTAAAGTGATACATCTTAATTAAATTTGCTCCTTTTTTCAGCACCGCCAACGTAGCTTAAATATTGAATAAGAATTTAATTTTGCGTGTATGCATGTGGCAAGTGTAAGTAAACAATTTTAACTACCACATTTTAAAGGGAATAAACACTATTATTAAACGAAGACTGTGTTGTGAAAAGTCTTAATAGCTGTGCTATTTTTCTTTGATACAAAAATTCAGACACAGTCTAAACAAACAATCTGTTAGATTGTGATGGAACTCTTTTACGCAGGATTTGGGAGGTGTTGAAAATACAGGAAATAAGTCTTTGTAATTCGTAAGTAAAGTTGGCTCGTTGGAACTCAAACCAGAACAGATGCAAAATAATCACAAAATCTAAACCTTAAAGTAAGAAGCACTGGACTTGGTAATGTTTCCATTATATCATGTTATGTCATTCCAAATCAACTAAATATAAAATACTTTATACAGTATCAAACAAAAGAATTAAATGTACGAAATTATATACGTACTGTGCATATTCAATAAAAAAGGAATAATGGTATGACATATCCCGTAAATGATGTACATGTATGAACCGACTTAAATGGTATGCCAAATGAGCAGGCTGACAGATGAGTCATCGGAAATCGATTGCTTAAGTACAAATGCTAGTTACCTAGTTCAAAAATCAGGTTTTCTGTGGCCGTTTCTGATTCAACGTTTATTTTTCAAATGCTAAGGCAAATCAATGCCAGTGAATGTTTCACAGCTTGATACCCGAAGTTAACATTTCAATAGCTCCTGATGGTCTATATTATTCTATACACATTTTTTACTATATACATAGATTTACATTATATTAATGCAAAAACTGGTATAGTACGTATAAACAACTTTAAAAACCTTCAAACATGTGTTTGTATTTGAGTTTTACCTTAATTACTATTATTATTAATTATTAAATGATAGATCTCTTAGAATTCAGAAAAGTGCTATCCTTTTATTGTTGTTGTTGTTTTTGTCAAGTTGCTGATCAGACATATTAACTTAGATTAAAATGAGAGATTGTGTCATTTTTGTAAAGTTGAAGTAGAAACATAATGACATTTAATCATTAAATTTTACTTTTTCAAGTCAAAGAAATGATGTAAGTATTCAAGTTAGTGAATAAGTAAGTTGGAAGGACTAGGTGATTTCGCGAAATCAGGAGAAAAATCAATATCTCTAATTCCTCTAAAATGTAAATAACTTCCATGATTAAGTTATCATGTAAATGAAAAATGCTTTTACAAAACATTAATAAAAAGACGTTCTGAAAAAAGAAGACAACAAGATGTTTAAATTTTTATTTTCATCATCCTAATTATTATTTAATATTTTTTGGTTAGTTGTCTAGACTGTGCCATTTGTTTATAGATTTTAAGCCAGAGCACTCTTTGACTGGTGTATTATCTTTTTCAATTTATTTGTTTGATATAATGATGTAAAGATTCGTTTAACTGTGTATAAATTTATATGTTCATAAAACATTGGAAGCATGACTGAAATTATTTTCATATCATGAAAGAAGATATTATTGTGCTAACAAACTGTAAATTCAAAAACATAAACATGGAAGCTAATTATCATTGTAATGTCTTGAGCAAGCTAATAAGGCTCACCAATGTGCCAAAAGACATGTGATAACAGGACATAATCAGAGTATACCAACATTTGATAGATTCAAGACAAAATTTTAGTTATTTTAGCTCCAGTTACTTTGATCACATTCTTAGAAATGGAACAATACGTCAAATGAATAGCAAATTAAGTGTATGGCCAATAGTGAAGTAATGGAAATAACACTATGAGAATATGCATGTAACCTTGTACTACAATTGTAATTGCACTTCTATGAAATTTTGGAAATAATGAAAAAGAAGATGGATCAAAGTTACAAGTGATGAATGTGCAAGGTGAATTTCCAAAAATACTCGAGTTAATTCCAAAAATTACATATCGAAAAAATGTATCTTTAGAACCTTTTCTGATAGCATTCCGGCTAAACTATACCAATAAAAACAATAACAAATATTTAAACTTTGTTCTTGGCAACTTTTTGTCATTCAAATAGTCCTTGGGTTTAATTATATAGATACTTAGTATAAAACAAACTAGACCAAACAAGCGTCATACAACAAAAGCATTGTAAGTACCAAAGATGTCTAAAGGCAAGTCATTTGAAACATTAGCTTGTTGTTGGAGCGGTCAGACTTTTGTATCGAATCCTGAGGGACTTTTTCAATAACTGAAGTCTTGTTATTTCAAACAACACAGTCAACAACTCTGTAAGTGTATTTGCACAAATCTGTGAAAGATTACACCTAACAAATAGAATACATTTCAGGGGAATTAATACTTATTTGAAATCGCATTAGACCAGCTTTGTAATGTGATTCTTTTAGATTATTTTACTAATCAACTTTGATGATGTAAATTTTAATCATAAAGTTGATGGCGAGCATTTTTCCTTGTCACGAAAGAGAGCATAAAAGGTTTCGTATTTCAAAGTAAAGTCTTAGTAGTATCAGCATTTAGTTTCAAAAAGTATTAGCTATTTTTTATGTCAACAGAAGCCTTGAAAGACGACATCAGATAACGTATATCTGTCTTTGGCCATAACAACACTATCTGTATAACATGAATGATAAAAATTTTCCAATTGCAAAGCAACTTCAATTCGATAAACCAGACCTGTTTAAATTAGTGACATACTTATTCCTTGATTTCAAGTAGGACAATTTCCCGGACATAACTCATATCGCCCATCTCTTTCTTAAAAGAATAACTTAACCTGATCAACGGCGACATCTAAAATAAATTTATATCTGAAACGTTTGTTAGCTAGAAATTTACCATGTAACAACGTTTGAGTTTAACTTCTTATTGAGCAATAATCAGATATAGCTACGGGGTTTATACTATCTAGAGATGCTTTTTTCTGACAAAATTTTAGGATGTATGATGTGTATGAATGCTGCATTAAAGGAGCAAACGATTAAATGTATACACCTGTTAAAACCTACGAAAGTTAGATTTTAATAAAAATAGATTAAGGCACACATTTCTTCTTCATGCATGAGAAAGGAAACTACTAGGAAGGTGTGTTTCCTTATGTTATATTTCATTTGTTAAGATTAAGTAATGGCAAGAAATTCAGCTACAAAAAGAAGACACCAAAGAAATTTAAATTTACAGTCCAAAGCATTTGAGTGGTTGCACATTACTATGAATAAAGAGCAATGAAATACGTTTATTTCAATTGGTGGTGTTACAAGAACAGTAACAAACCGGTGAAATAGAGAATTTTCTTGGAGCAGAAAGAAATTGGAGTACATTTTATTTTTAAGAAAACATACACCTTCTCATACACTTACAAATGTTCCACAGTATATTTTTTAGAGCGATTCAAATCAAAACAATTCAGCTGTGACTTTAAAGGTAGTGAATTCATAATACATTACCTCCACCCAGAAGTGTACTCAAACCCGTTAATTTGAGTAGGTAAACGACCTTTTAATTGAAGGTCTTGGGTTCGTACCCAACTGAGGCCTATCTTTTTTCTTTAGGTTTCTCCTTTTTTGTTTTGTTTTTAGCTGGTCTTAATAGTAACTTTCATTTGAATAAGTAAAATGTTTTTATTTAAACATACAAAAATGTTAAAATGACGCCTTTGAGCATGGGTGATAAATGAAGACTGGGAAAATTGCTTCTGCTATGACATTAATCAAACAAATAAATACTTAAACGTCGCATGCATCAACAATATTCCTAATAAATCCTTGTAATGAAACGTCACACGCATTTATGTTTCCATGATACTGGCCGTGGCCCTATGACCGAGCTTTAAACGTCGTATGTTGCCAATGATTTTATTAATATTACCTACAGAGGACCCAATACGGTCACCCACTAAGCTTCGCTTATTACAGTGACCTTTGAAATTTTATAGAACTTCTCATAAATCGATATTTCACCACTTCTAGATGCATTTGAGAAAAATTTATTCGGCATATCTAAAGAGAATACACTGAATATTTTAAAGTCATTAAATACTTATTTTTCATTTATTTGCTCTATGTCAATACCTAAAGTGCAAGGAATCCCAAATTTTGTTTTAATATTCAGAGAGGTAAAAAGAAAACTGAAATATGATAAAGAAAAATAGCATTAGATTAATACACCTTTATGTTAATTCAATATAATAACATGTAAGATATGAAAGTTAAGATAAGATCAATTAATATTTGTTTTAGTTTTTTTCTGTGTACATTGTGTCTCTTGGCATTTTTCAACAGAAGTACTTCGACTGATTTCAACGTCCAAATTGTGGGAAAGGCATTCTTTGACTCCATTTAATTTCATAAACTTAAAAGCTGAACACGTATCAATGAGCCTGGTCACAAAAAGCAAAAGAATTAAAAAGCTGGTATGAATATATTGCTCAGCAAGCGTAAAGTTTAAATGAATTTCAAAGTGTTAGATAAGATCTTCTTTCTCCTAAAATAGAAATATTTTTAACTGCTTTAAATCAAATCCTTATCGCAAATAATTAAATGCAATCCGTGTATCTAAGCATTTTAAACATTGCTATCGTCTGTAAAACGCAAAAAGATTGTGTTCTTGCCTTATATTCAGAACAAGGGAATGTCACTTCAGCTCGTTACAGTAGCAAGGTTTTGTCCGTAATGTTACTCTCATCTCAAACTGGGAGTGATTTCTTGGGTCATATGTCCTGCAGCTTCCAGGTGATTCGATGAATTTCCAGCGTCTAAGAAGTGACGCAACGTACAGAAAATAGCGTGTCCGTGTAAACTGTTCACCGACGCATATGCGTCTACAACAAACTAAAATAATCGATTTACAAGTTTGAAAAGAAGCCATTTGCATATGTGCATGTTGGCAAGAATGTTGACTATTCCGGATATAATAAGATAGTTCCCCAGGTCGTCAACATAACTGCGCAATAAACAAATGGTTGGTAACGGTTAAAATGTAAGATATCTATCTCAATAACAGTAGTTTTGAGATATCTCAAAGACATATCTTGTATCTCAAGACAAAATTGGGATTATAACGAAAGTAATGAAAGAATATCCATTGGATCTTTTATATATTAAATTAAAAGAATAGAAATGATATTAAAACGTAATTCCTTGAAATGTATAAAACAACTATCTTAGTCAATGATTTACGGAAATGACGTCAAAACATTATTGACACGAGGGTTTATCAGATCGTTGACCATAGAAGGTGTCCGCATAGTTAAGATATTCCTTATACTGATCTGCAGAAGTGGCTCTGATTAACTCCCCAGTGTTGAGAACCACAATTTTAAATTTCAATATTTTTACTTGGAATATCTCTCCAAAGATTTTTTGCATAATCCGAAAACTTCTCGTCGTTG
Source organism: Cyclina sinensis (assembly GCA_012932295.1). Lineage (NCBI taxonomy): Eukaryota > Metazoa > Mollusca > Bivalvia > Venerida > Veneridae > Cyclina > Cyclina sinensis. The sequence continues at coordinate 41,386,324 of JAAONU010000011.1, forward strand.
TTATCTGGCTTTAAATCAAGAAAAAGGTGGGGCTGGTATGCTCTTACCTTTCAGACATCTATTTTTTATCATGAAAAGCCAAAGTAAAGCTTCAAGAATGGTGAAAAGTATAACATGGAACATCTCGACTTATAGACAGTTGTAAAAAATGAATAACTGTAAATTTTGCAAGTATGAGATGTCTTCATTCAGAGGCACTATCTACGATTTTCAGATCTTTATTTATTGATAATACGTTTCGATATTTGTTATTCAGAAGTCAGCTAAAGTTTTCAGTCAATGTTCGCTAAATAGAACAGTTTCATTTTGCACACAACAGTTAACATCTCTTACATCTTTAGTTTTCATTAGATGTACAAAAACCGTTTGTGAAAATGAAATAAAGACAGCGGATACAAAATAAAACGTAAATTAATTAAGCTAAGGGTTTACTGTCTAGTGAACAGTATAACTAGAAAACTAAAAAAAAATGTTTTGTATTTAAAATGTCGATTTTGACACTATATTTGAAGGAAAAGTCACAAAAGTATTCAAATTTAAATGTATGAAATTACAGGTTTACATTAGTACTTGAGATTTTACTGGATATTTATACAAATATTAAATAAACAGTTATGCGCATGGTATCAGATTAATATTAAAATAATGTGTGCCTTTACTTAACAGAGTATAATGTTTGTATTTTGAAGAAACTAGAAACTTTGTAAAACTGCAAGCACCATTTTTGTTTAAAAAAATACGATAGAAATTAAATTCAAATTTACAATCAAAATTAAATAATAAGACTGAAAATTTCATTATATCAGATATAGATTTAGTTATTCTGATTATAGATAATTTTTACGAAAAAAAACAGAAAAGAAAAAAAACCTGAAATAAAAGACTTTAACCATGGTAAAGTTTGTGAAACTTTCACACGAAACATCTCCAGTCGAAAGAAAAGCTCTTTTCGATAACGACTTCTTATAGACAGGAGTGATACTCTAGATCAGACTCAATAGGTATGTTTTGTCGCTATTTCTACGTCTCTGTATTTCTACGTCTCAATAGGTATGTTCTGCCGCTATTTCTACGTCTCTGTATTTCTACGTCTCAACAGGTATGTTCTGTCGCTATTTCTACCTCTCTATATCTCTCGTATATTATCTTGCTTTTATTTTTTTTATGGCTGTATCCTCTATTGAGAATAAGCATACTTTTGTAACTGGTTTCAATAATAAAGCGACAAATACCCAACAGTAACAGTGTGCTTCAGAAATAAAACGTTCATGTATTCTCTTCGTTTGTTAAAACAAGCTGTTTGCAAAGAAAATATATGAAAAAGAAAACCTAAAGCATATAGAGCTTATAGCTTACTTATGAATTTTCAAAGCGTACATAAATTGGAAGTGTAGCTCATATTGAGAATTAAAGAATTCTATTTAAACTTTTGTGTTTAAAGTCATTCCCTCTTTGACAGTTGTATTTAGTCTGGCGGAACGAAACATAACTAAAGTTAATGAAACGAACGAAACATGATTTAAAAAATGTTATGAGGATTAAAATTTGAAAAGACATTGTGTTGATAGATAGGGCAAAGTGCTAGTAAAATATATCTGAAAATTTACAGTGTGTTCGTTTAAAAGATTTTCCGTTGTACTTATTAGAGGACTAAGACAGTAGACTGAGTCAAGGAAAGCATATATATAGGATATGTTTTCAATACTTACATTTTGAAAATATTCTTTACCTGTCCTTAAAAAGGTAACGAAAATTATCTATGCTATCTTGCAGTTTCTGAGCTGCCAGTAAGATTAAAAGGCACGTTTTTATAAACAAAAGAGTGAAAATGCATATCAGGAAAAAAACAGTCAGAAAACACAGCCTCCCTACACAGTCGAACAGTAGAGGAAAAGAAAGCATACATTTATATATTAATAAATTACAAAGATACCACAACCAATTAAAGAAAATGAGAACGAGACGGACTCCCGCCTTGGAACGGTCTGTGGCTATTTTACTTTTCAACCAATATGCTCTCTTTATATATAGATATCGATGAATACAACCCTTTCTTTCTGTGACAGAGTTTGATCTGTTTTATACGTGTCCTCGACTATTCTGCGAACTCGACCAGAATATTTCCTAATTGATAAAGTTATTTTGGCAAAAAGCAGAAGGCACAAATTTTGTAACCGTTACAAACAAGAGGGCCATGATTGCGCTATATTGTTCACCTGAGTACCATTGTACTACACATCAAGTCTCTAGTTGGACAGAAGGTCAATGGCTTACTTGTTTAGAGATAACTTTCAAGTTTTTGTTCCTTAACAGAAACCAAATTGCACTCTAGCATTGATCCTATAATCTCTGAAGTCGTGTTCTAGGTGATGTTACACACTAAAAACATAAGTTTAAGGGTTTACATTTTCTGAAGCGAAAAAAAATCAAAGATTTTATATTCTACCCAAATAGAACCCCAGGGGTATACCTTTTTATTTTGAAAATTCTTGATCTACCAGAAAATGCTACACACAATTTCTAAACTCGAGGCCAACTAAGTGGAGTGGTTTTTAAAGTTTCTCTTATGTATGCTATGTAAATATTAGTGTGTCATAGTCATTCCGGTGACATTTGAGCAATTCATGTAGAAGCTACACATTAAACATCTAGACACGAGGCCCCGTGCTTTCAGAGTTTTTTTTTGAAAGCCTTTCTTCTAAAATTGTAAATAAAACATCTTACTCTATGGGTGGAGCATAAAACGATCAGAGGGATTAGTCTGAATAACCATGGTAGAGGTTAACTAGACAAGAGTTTCGTATATATTTCTATTGAAAACATTGTGGCCTCTCGTGCGGAGTGAGTAGTGGCTATAGGGACACATATTAAATACAGTTGGTAGAGGTTTAGTATACAATGCTTCACGCCAAGTTTCAAAGCTCTAGGCCTAGTGGTTTTGAAAAAGGAGTTTTTTAAGGTGGTTTAGTCTGAAAATGTTTTTCTTTTGGTACTTTGACCTAAATATCCAAAGGACCAAAGCGATTTGAACACGTTCGTTACAAGATCCTAAGGAGTTTTGTAGAAAAGATCGAGATATGTAGGAAGAAATGTAGTCGGAAGAAAAGGTTGAAGACGGGCGGACTGACAATGGACACATGGCGTTCACAATAACTCACCTTTAGCACAGGTGAACTAAAAAGAAAAAAACAGATATCAATATCATAAAATGTAATGCATGTACATATCAAATTTAATTATTTGGTAAATAGGATGCGGATGCTGGTATTTAGAAAAAAGTGAATTAGTTTGCAGAATAAATAACATTTTCTGAAGATGTAATATGAGAAGACGACGGTGCCAGAAGATTTTGAAAAGCCAAAAGTATGCATTCAACCTCAAGGCTTTAGTTATACGCATGAATATTATATTACGCATTGAGCAAATAAGAAAAATAAAGTTTGGAACTGTTTAATATCGTTTCTGTTGATTTTTTTCTTTTTACAAATTGAGCAATTTATTCATAATATGTTAAAATTGATTTTTCTGTAAACGACATTGTTTTGGTTATGTGAACGAAAACCACCCACTTCAATGATAAAAGTTATTAATATCATAAAAGAAAAGACACTATTTACCTCTATTGAAAGTTTCGAAACATACCTTATGATGAAACACCTGTCAAAAAGCAGAATGCAACGACAATAGATACTCTTAGATAAAAAATGTTACTAAATTTTTCCGATTTTCTTTCTTCAGTTGAAGGAAGTAGTCTTTAATTTCAAATGTATCATTAAATCTTTGACTTGCTGGGGTACGTCGACTATTGCAAAATCCTTCAGTTGCATAAATAAAATGTATTATTAGGACAAAAACCATAAAACTAATATTAAATCTGTGCTTCAAAACATATTAATTGATAAATCTTCCTACACAGCTTGTTTTCAAAACTAAGTGTTTTGCGGGAATACATCATGCATTTAATCACAATTCCGCTGACTTTTAAAAGCAGCAAATAAGAGAATGTCAGCATAATCAGAAATTTGCCACGCCGATATGACAACGTTGCAGTCAAGACTTAACTCGATGAAATCATTGTAAAATATTCAAGACACTCACTATATCGAAGGGAATGACACATAACTTGACCAAGTGCCTTCACCATTCAATAGGAACTTGGCCCAGTTACTTAGTAGACGGTATCCCTTTCACATGCATAAAATCATTTAGAGTATAATTTCTAAAATAACTAATCTGAGTTTCATCTCAGATCTATCATATTTGATCAGTGCATTGTGTCTGTTGAAAAAATAACTTCAGATTAATTCAATTACATCGAATACAAGCTCTTCTAGAAGAGATTGGATACAAATATATCAGATATCTTAAAGACACTGATGTGTCCTAATACAGCTTTGGCAATAGAGCTGTAGCCGGAAGATTGGCTCTTCAATGGACTTTTATTCAAAGTAAGTGTGTGCGTCTACCAAAACATTCACTTTTGAATATCCCACGATCCTGTGTAGCTATAATAGCTCGTTGTATATTTAACTGCAAAGAAATAGTATAAAGCTGCTACAAGTTATTTTTACAACTTGTCTGGTAAATCTAATGTCTTTTCAAATTAAAATTATAGATTGTACAGATTAATTTTCATTTTTGAAAAGATTTAAAAGTAAACTAATTATGTCTTACTTTCTGGTATTTTTCGCTGTACATGCACGTGGACCACTTACTATATACCCACACACACAAGCGCCGAACACACATTGTCGTGTATCGCAAATCGAGCAAATATTTGAATAGAATTATTTGATTTTAAGTAATATTAAAAATATTAAAAGAAAAAATATAATGTGTAGAAACATGGCTAAAATACTTGTATTTACAACACTTTGTAACCAAATGTTAACTGATCATTTCGTAAACTTATTTTCCCAGATTGTGGCTTCATTCGCATCTTTACTTTACAACCTAATACCTTGTTATCTATTGAAAATGTTTAAATTTCAAACAGCTTACAGCATCTTGTAACATGAATGCAGATGTTTATTTACAAAGTATTCTGATAGTGGAAGTTCCCGGTTAATTAACAGCATACAATGTATTTCCGAGAAATTCCAGGCCTGATCATCCAAAGAATAAACAATCAATTATTAACATTATTGAGATGTGTTTATGTTCACGATCCAAAGTAAATTCATTATAATTCACATTTCAGTTTTTTCTAAAGCAATTAGAAGTAAAAATACTTCTAAAAGCAATTAAAAGCAAAACTATGATGTTAAATAAGTGCATGGAGGTAGAGTGGTCATCAAGTCTACAATAACACTGCTACTGTCTGAGCCGAACCCTAAATTAAAATATCAGATATGTGCATGTTTGATTGATATTTCTTATTAGAAATCAGACAGATGGCTTCAAAGGATTTGCTCTGATGCCAACAATCAGCAGACAACTGACTCGTATTTTACTGAAACTGGTAAAATATTTGAAATATCGTCGATGGTCTGTTGATCTTATGTAATTTTGTAGTTATACTGTAGATATTACAAGAAGGCTGATACAGTTTAAATTAAAAAAAAAAATACCTTTAATGAATGGGGATTAAACGACTAGAAACGAAAGAGTATGACTGACTATGGTATATGTATATGTTTTCAAAAATGAGAATGAATGTCTTATCTATTGTTAACAGATAAAGATGCATTACTCATTTAAAGTTATTTTTATTGAGCAAAATTCTCTCCCTTTAACTGCTTCGTATAAAAAGATTTTTTTTTAAATTATTATTGTTACGGGAAGCTTCTCGATTTTTGTTTGGAAATACATGTACTTTGATTTAAAATTGCTGCACTATTTTCTCTATGCAGCGTTAAGTGTTTTAACCCTTAAAGGTTGCTCATTTATCAAATTCAATTGATGAATTTTATTCGTTTTACAGCAGTTCCACAGTAGCTTGCATACTGAATAAACATTTAGTTTTATAGGTGGAAAAATAAGTTTACGATTCCATCTATCGTATTTCAACATGCATACTACAATTAAAACAAGAATGGACTCTGAAATCAAATCTTAACAAGTGTGTTAGATTACATTAAATCAAAAATTCCAGACACATATTAAACAAACAAACAATTATATAGTGACGGTTAGATGTTGAAAATGTTGGAATAAGTCTTTATAATGCATAAAGATAATTAACAGGCAAGACAGTTGGCACTGGAACTCGTCTCTAATACCAAACCTTAAAGTCAGAAGCATGGATATGACTAAAATGTTCCATCATCTCAAATTATGGCATTTTAATGTTATTTACAAAGAATATTTTGTACATTCATGTAACATCCAATACGAAATAAAATTTGTCCCAAAGAAGAAAGGCCGAACTGATTCTTTACACCTTTTAAAGATCTTTTCTCCGAAGATGTTGCGTTTTGAGGGTTCATGACTCAGTTGAACGACTTGGCAATGCCTAAATGCGTTGTGTAGAAGCCAGAAGGAAACTGACGACACAGTATAGGATTTCACTGTCCTAGATATCTATAATATCGCAAAAAGCCAGTAAATCGGTCAAAATTTAGAAAAATTCTTGTTGCTGATTCGATCAATCATACAGGAATATATGAATCATACTGTCAAGTAAATATACAGTAAATGAACATAAAAGTATTGTGACATTTCAACTCTATTTGTAAAACGTTTAAGTTATATAGTGTTGCTACCAAAATACTTGACAGTTAACATAAATGCTGAAAACACAAAATTTTCAGAAATCCTATATCTAAGCAGTAACAAAGATTTCTTTCACTTCTAAGATATGAACAAATGGAAATGTAACTTTTAGCATACCTGTAAGAGTATTTCATGGCTGTAAGTCACAATAGGTTTATCCTTAATTGTAGTAAATCTTTTTGAATGAATAGATTAATATTGTTTGTTTTTTCTAAGTATACACATCAATGCAACTACGTTTTAGTATTCATGTCGACGACTCTTACATATCTCTGATAAAAACCAAAAGAAATTCAACCCTGCAATGTACACTTCGTTACGCTTAATTTCATTTAACTGTTTTGATTTTAATTCATTTTAACTGCGTACCAAAACAAGAGTGCGTTGTTGTTTATCTGCGAAAGAAACAAGATGGACACCATCAACCTAACAGTTGTAAATGTGCGACACTGATAGTAGCGATGTTTGAGTTTAAATCGCTCTATCTTAAGAAACTACGTGATATAACACAAATATACTATAGTACACATCGGTTTTAGATCGTAAATAAAGTGAAGTCTCGGTTCTTTGATGCTTTGCATTAATAGTTTCTTGTTATTAATTAATCTATGGACTCAAGGGAATATTTAAATTTAAATAAGTTACATTAAACCCCTTCATCCAATAAACTTTTGTTATTACAAGGGGTTTGCGCGCCAAGAATATATTGAAATATTACTGGTATAACTCTTCTAGTATTTTCCCTTTAATTTCTCAGGAGACGAAAAACCCAAAACTTTTTTCTTGTTTAAGTTAAGTCGTCTTGATGGAAACATCTAAATTGCCTTCCGCAGAGTAAAATGAAATATCTTTGTAATAAACATCATTGAAATAAACACTTTTGTTGCAATGAATATCACATACTTACAAAAGTAATATGAAAAGCTAAACTTAAGGGTTTTAATATTGTCTATTTCTTACTGATTTTGTTTCGCTTGTATATGGCTTTAAGAAAACAGTGTTCAACTCTTTGAACTGTCAAATATAAGTGTAAACAGTAGTTTAAGCTCATATTTCAATTATTTGCCGTCCTAATTTCAGTGAATTATAGTTGTATTTTTCCTACTTATATTCTTTCTGACCTTAAATGTTTTTTGTTGTACAGTCACGAAGGCGCTTAAGCCAAGATGTTGGTTATTTTAAAATTCTGGTAGAATTCTAACCCGGCATTGCTCATATGCCGTGCATTTGTTATAATTATTTGCGTACCAACTGCATTTTTTTTTATCTTGATGCTTGACACTGGATTTTTTTGTGAAATGAAAAGAATTTATTTCGTCTACCTGTTTCAAATAGTACACCATAAATTCATATGTGCAATTTTGTCGATGAAATGTTTGATGTTGAAATGGTTACTACTACACTTAATTATCATAAGGACTGGACTAATATTCTCATTTTATATTGTTATGTGACTAAAATGAAGTAAACTTGTAGCGATTTAGTAGTACTAAAATGTATAAAGTAAATCTGTAAAGTTTTAAAAAAGAAAACAAAGGAAATCTCTAACTTTTTATATGTTAACAGCATGACTATTTTTTTCATACATACGAGTATATTTCAAATTTCAGTTACAAAAATAAAACTGGTCGACAGCCAAACATGTAATGACATAATTTTTTTAACTTTGTATTGGTTTATTTTATATAATTCAATTGTGTTTAAAGCAAATTTTAAATTTAAAAAAAAACTTGGTTTAAACAAATGATATTTGAACATGATTCTGTGTATAAAGCAACGTTTTTGGTTTTTTTTTAAGAAAAAAAAATTCTATATATAATTGTTCAGATAATCTTTATGTTAAACTTTTTTATAATTCCTCTTTGAAATATTCAAATTTATTTGTGAATACATGCATGCTAGATAAACCACGATTTCATTCGGATGTAGATGACAGAATAATTAAGTTAAATGCGTTAAGGGCCGGTAATTCCTATATGCACCACATCACTTTCATCATCAAGAGTTACAGTCCAGACTAACATCATTAAATTTCCTGTATATTATTATTATTATTATTCATTATTATTATTTTATTATAAAACAGACATACTTTAACAGACTTTATTTATATACAGATTATATAACTATTTCTTAAGAAATTACTCAAAGATTGCAATGAGCACATGGTAAGACATTTTTCATGATCTAAAATATCTACATTGGTGTATTTTTACGCGCAGAGGCTTAAAACAAGATATCAATAGTCAGTTATCAATACCATTCTTTTAAGTTTTAGAAGACATTGCTTTTGTCCACTTTAACCCTGCATGTTACAAATGCAAATTTGATGATCTGCAAAAGTTTGCCAGCCTTTAATCTGTATTACTTCAAAATGCTAAATGGCTTTTTTTCTTAATGAATGACAGCCTCTTTTCATTTTTTTACCGGGTAAAGATTACTTGGAACATGTTTCGTGTGTCAAGATGTTTAAATTAAACAATCAACTGTTGCTGGTCTCATTGATCAAGATAAGATTTTACATGATGTCTAATGACATCTAACATTGCCATTCGAAACCTACATCTGTAACATCAGAGAGGTCAAAATATCTTTCGAATTGTTATAATGTTTTTCTAAATTTTCTAACGCTAAACTCGTTTGATAAAGATTATTTCACTTTTACTTTAAGACTGATTTAACTAATGAAACATGTAAAGCATTTTTAATGCGAAAATGTAAACCGTTTAACAGAACACACACTTTTTAACTCTCATTCTTCCAGGTAAGAACAAAGACGGTAGTCCTATAGAAATTCTTAATGTTTTTGTAGTTTAAAAGCTTTCAGAACTTGAATGAATTTGATTCAATCTACATAACGTTTTTAATATGTTGACAAAATAACTGAGTGGATAATCTCAGTTATTCATTATATTCAAACTTTCAGAAATCGCTCAATCTGTTAAGATAATTTCGTGATCCATAAACGTTTATTTGGCTTAAATCTAAGTTTTGGTTAAAATAGTTTTTTTCCCAAGAAAATATCCAATTGTTCCATCTAAATTTATACTTGATATGCTATGTCTGATAGTGTTATTTTGTTCTCTTGTATATGGCATGCCTTAAAGGTGGATCCATTTTGATACCACTAGAATATGTTTTCTTTCAGAATCTGCATCAAAGTTTTAACATATTCGTCTACTGGAATTGATCGTTTCAACATGTTTTCACTGCTGAGAAATGATTAAAACCAGACTGAACTGTGCCACCTTTTCACAATGATATAAACAAACTAGATGTTGATTTTTAAGATGAGCGAAATACTGAGTCAGTTATTAAAGGCTTAAGATAGCACTAACGAAGACTTCTTCCACTTCTAAGTGATAAAAAATAGGAGTAATGAATATAATTGAATGGAAAGATTGATAACGTTAATTTTTTCTAAGTATAAACATCAATGCGAAATGATTCCCTTTAAATATTCATGGTCTCTTTGTCCCCTTTAATAATAAAAGTAATTTAGATTCATACGCAATGTACAATTCTTTAAACAACATTTCATGCATGTGTTCTAATTTTAGATCATTCTAACTACGTACGAAAACAAAACAGCAAATTCTAGAAACAAAGTTATCAGTGTCCTTGGCAAAATATCACTCTAATAATTCTTAATGTGCGACACTAGAAGCGGCAAATAAAACTTAAAGTTAAAATCCATTTATCTCAATAAATTACTTGTAATGTATCAAACATACAATATGATGTACAATTTCGGTTTGAGTTCAAGTTTAATCTCGGTCGCTTGATGCCTTACATCAACTGTTTCTTTTTATTCATTAGCAAATGGGCTCAAGTGAACCCCCCCCCCCTCATTTAATACATACGAGTACGTGCTGTGCGTTAATCATTCAAGAATTTATTGAAACATTACAAGTACTACTTTTCCTTCATTTCTCAACGGACAAAGACCAAATAAATCTTTCTTGTTTTAGTCCAGTCTTCAAAATTGAAACGTCTATACAGTCTTCCACAAAGCAATGTAAATTACCTATTAAAAAAAACATTTATGAAACAAATTTTATTCAATATCAAATATAATGCAAAAGTAGTGCCAAAGGCTAAAATCGAAAGGTTATCAAATTATTGTTTTCTTATTTGTCTTTATGCTACTGATTTTGTATAACTTGTATGTGGCTTAGTAAAAAAATACAAGTTAACAATTTTAATCCTCTTTAAAACTATCAAGTCCTAAATGTTAATATTATTTCAAACTCGTATTTCAATTATTTCGCCATAATAAATAATCAAGTCCCTACTGGGATTCGAACCCGCACAGATTGGCACCAACCGCCAATGCAATGTAAGAACGCCTTAAAACACTCCACCATCGCAACATCACCAAAAGTAAGGAGCTGAAGTTTAGCAACCAATTGTGATGAAAGTTGTGAAAAATATATTCCGGCTACGCACACAAAAGCCTGCCTTTGTTATTCGTGTGCCAATCTCAGATTTTAGCTGTATGCGATGTTTGATATTACAGTATTCGAAGAATAACATGTTTCGTCTACGGATTTCAATAAGTATGTCAGAAATGCACGTGTTCTATTTTGCTGTTCAAATACGTTTTGATATTGAAATACTGAGTACTAGACTAATCTATTTACAACGATTAGTATAATCAGTTTATGATGTTATGTGTCGATTTAAAAAAGCAAACTTGTAGCAATTTAATATTCTGAGTTTTCCCTACTTAACTGTATATGACAAAGTAACTTTATAATTTTTGGATACATATTTTTTTCTGTTTACTTATGACTTGTATAAGCTAAAGTTATCTGCACTTGTTTCTGTCTATACTTAATGTATCCAGAAACAGTTCTTTAAATAACTGTTTTGCTGATTGTTTAGCTTCTAGAAAATAAAGAAAAATAAGAAAATAATTTTCACATGCATGCTATATGACATCATTATTTTATACGGGTGTAGATAATAACATTAGTTACTTTAGTGCGTAAAGGCCTCATAATTTGTCTTTACACCACCTAATTTCTATCATAACTATCATCTCATGGCATAATTTGTTGTTTCAGAACCTATATGAGCAAATTGTATAATAATATATGGAGCAACTTGCAGTATCTTGTTAGAACAAAATTACACAGCCACTTTGTCAAAAAACAAAACATACCTATGTTTCTATGTAAATGGATTGCCCAATACACGCGACCACCTGAATAATCAACACTAATTGTTTCCGTAAACATATAAATTTGCACTATAGTCAATTGAATGATTCAACAGTCAAATTGTTTAAAATTCCTCCTTGTTTTAATACTTTGTTTTTTTTTGTTATATTAAAAAAATAAACAAGTCAATAGTTAGTTGACTCGATGTAAATAAATGCCAAAAAAAAATAACAAGATCAACTTGAAAATAGTCTTATAAGAGAATAATAATGAGTGTTGCAAGAAATCTCAGCTTTTTGTTCAAAGTAATGATTAATTAGCATATCATTTATGTGTCACAATCTTTAAGTGACAAGATAGAAAACTGTTGTACCAGCGCTGACATGGTCTCTGAAATCTTACATTGCCATGCGAACGTATCTTATGAGAAAAAAACTTTGTTTTTGCTAAATGAAGTGGTTTTGACGTTTCATTTTTCAAATAGTTGTATATCAAAAGTGACATTCTGTTGAAAATTGCATCAAATTACGAATTCTGTGAAGTCTTTACATCCTTTCCGCCCCTTTAACGTAATAAAACGTGTTTTGCAATTTTGGGATATTTGGCGTTCCATAACTTTGACCCGCTGAATCCACCAAATGTTGCGTCGAGCTGAAATTTAAATAACAGCATGTCAGTCAATGAACTGAACAAATATGCATTGTTGTTGTACATACAAAAGTGCACTTTTAGTAACTGTCAAAACTGTGCACAGAAGGCTATTTTTCAAGGTTGAAAATTCCCATAATAGCTAGTGTCACATACAGGCATTTTCGCGCGCACCTTTCTTTTGCATAACTGATGCAAACTTCCTTTTTGGAAGACAAAATGTCAATAAACACAGCACACATACATAAGAGTCACAGGTAGTGGTAAAACTGAGAAAAAAAGTGTCACTTATGGCGCAACTATATACACAAGGCGACCCCTGCGCATGACCTTTTGATGAAATGAAACATGTGCAATTTACGCAAAACTAGAACGCATGTCAAGGAGAGGTAATTCGTTGAAATTACAACAACTGTATGGTAGCAAGTATCTTATTTTAAGCATATTTTGAAACCCGTGGCCGTTGAAAGGAAAGCATATTTACAACCTGCATCTGAAATTAAAACAGAGAATTCAAATCTTAAAAAGTTCTGAATTTTCCTGAAGTAAAACTCATTAAATAATGTTAACCTTGCTATATTATCAAGCTGTTTTGATTCATGCAACATGCAAAGAATTTTTAATGCCAAAATGTAAACCGTTTAAAAGAACACACCTTTTAACCATCATTCTTCCAGTTAAGAATAGTGTTTGACGTAAGACCATAAAACTAGCTCCAATTTGCTTTTTAGCAGGTTTTTGTACTGGAATGAATTTGAAGCAATGTACTGATTGTAACGCTTTAAATCCGTGAATTCAAGTTATTATTATATAGAGGATATTTGTTAGTTTTTGTGGAAGATGAGAATTTATTTCATCGAGTGAACACCATATGTGACAGTTTCACGAGTGGCGCAGCCACGAGTGAAAATATCAACATATGGTGTTCACGAGATAAAATAAATTCCCATCTTCCACTAAAAAACAAACAAATTTTCTTTTTATTTTATGCCAACACGTCAAAAATGGGTTTTTTTATGATATTTTTTGATCAGGGCCTTCAATAAATTCCCCATGGTTAGCCCCAAATCAGTTAATGCGTACATTGGTTACTCCGCACAAAAAAGTGCAGACAATCTCCAATACATATGATAACTTTACTTCTGCTGAAATAAACTGAATACACTTTCATCAAATAACATTTATTTTTGTCTACACAGTTTATCAATATTTATTGAATTTTTGCCATACATACTTTAATTATAAAAGCGGATTAATACCGAGTAATATTCAATCAATTGAATTGAAAGTCGGCCATATTGGATATTGTCCATGTGAGTTATGTAAACAAATCAGACATTTTAAATAATTTATGGCGAATTTCATCATTGTTCACAACTAGTTAGGCTCAGGAATTCAATATTATAATTGGATTTAACAAGGTAAATAAATTTCACTCGCTGTCACAGTCTGAAATACAGCGGATTCTCTTGTGGTGGGGAAATTCCTGAAGTTTCATCAAGCAGTAGTTCCGGCACAAACAGTGTATTATCAAAATGGTAATTAACTGATTCAAAACAGTGTATTATCACTTTTATCTCACTGATATTTCCCTATATTTCATTGGTAGGCATAAAATAAATTGAAATAACTTCCAGAAATCGCCCAACCTGTTAATGTAATTTCGTGAACCAAAAACGCTGGACTGGCTTAACTTCAAGTTTTCGTGAATATTTATTTTTCATTACTTATTAAGTTCATTTCTTTGTCATTAAGAGTGAGCGCTATGTCAAAACATAATACTTCTCAATTAACTCCACTTCTTTGCAAAACCCGTCCTCTGATTTCCGAGAGGACTAGTAATCTATCAAAACACCTACATCTTTTCCCATAAAGTTGAATAAAATTCTCAAAAGTGATAAACTTCCTAGGAACAAACTCTCCTAAATAGGCGCATTATGTATTGTATGTAGCTAGCGAATTTAGACTCATTTATTTTACATCGATTGCGATACAAGTTCTTACAACTTAGATTCATCACGCTCGATGACTGCTTCCTGGGTTTCATACCAGTATTCGCGCAGCGTGGAGGAATGTGAAGATCGTGAGAGAATCTCGCCTCTGACGGGATTCGAACACGCGACCTCCGGATCCGGAGTTCTGCGCTCTACCCCTGGACCACGGTGCCTCCTAATATGTATGTAGCTAATATGTACTACAGTACTGGTGTGAACTGATTTCTTTGAGCTCTCTCAAAAATATACAAAGAATGCTGCTCACGTTTACAATTTTCGACTCTTGGGATCACTTGGAGCACATCTATATATCAGGGTTGTTGATACTGTCTTGCCAAAATCTAATAGGCAGAGAAAAAGGTAACAGTGCTTTTGAAATAATATCGGGAATCATTCTTTTGGTTTATTCTTGCTCAGAATTTCAGGTCTTACAGAAAAAAATGTTTTTGTCAATATTTACAATTTTTTAAGATCATTCTATACCTATTTGAAATACAATTGGGATGTGACGTCCTTTGCAAAAATATGGGACGTTTGGACACAGAAAAAGAAAAGAGTTGGAGGGAATAAGATACAGATATTCTGTTGAATGAAAAATCTCTCTCATCGAGTTTTACTACACTATAATAACAAAATAAAATAATTTATTATATTCTAATAAATGAAATATTGATGAAAAAAAATGCGTATTTTCACTGTAAAAATTTAATTTTCACTGCAGTGTTTTGCCGGACTACTTTCTTCTAAATTCAGCCAATATACAAGATTTAAGGGGAATTTTTTCGAATCGTAAGGTCAAAACAGAGAGAAAGCATAAAATTAACATAGCGGGATTTATTTTCATCTCGTGGGATGAAAATTATCATATTTCATACCACTCGATGAAATCCCGTATAAAACTTGAATATCCTCTGTATACTGGTAGTATTCACATACGGACATGCACACTTCTTTGTTTCTATAACCTTAAACAGTACGGGAATCCGGGCAACTGTTTTGTTTTACAGTCTTGATTCTATATTACTTTGTTCCTATCAGCGTACGTCTTTTTGTAATTCCGAGTCAGGTGTTATCTCTTTCTCCTTTTAAATTTCCTTTCCTTTCCCAAAATTCTTTCTGAAAATATGTTTTCCCTCATGTATTTCTGATAACTTGCTTTAAAAATTTTATTTCGAAAATATTTGATTTCAGTTTCTTTGCAGTATAGTGTTTTTTTTTAAACAGTGCTTACGCCTTGCGGCAATTCTAGTACACACGTACTGAATTTGCTTTCTACTTTCCGCAGGATGTAATATGCTAGCGAAACGTAAAGTTGCTAGCAATCAACAGAGACTGACTTTAATTTAATTGTCGGGCATTTTTATAACTAACAGCAAGTTACTTTGCCGGTTTTTTTTGTTCTGCTATTTTTTCACTGTACTTAAAAATGAAAGAAGGGTTCATGTACTAAGTTACATTATTTTAATAATAGCGCGTGCAGTAATATAATTACTGTCTAATTACACAAAAATGTCCTCTTATCTAGTCAGGGGAATCTGAAAATTCAGCTGTCTCATCAACTTCAGTTTAATTGTTGCATGTTCACGCGCAATATATATGAAGGCCTTTATCAGATATAATAGATGAGTTCAAATAAGCGAAAGGACTAGTTATGAAAAGGTCAGTGCGTCATGCCTTTTTGTACATGTTTAAAAAAATACATGAAGTACAAAATATAAAGCTTAGCATTTAAACTGCAAGTTTTACCTACTAACATTAACCGGGAAATCGCAGTAAAATACTTTATAAATATAGTATCTGGTCTCTTCAATATCGAATAACAAACAAAGGAGCTGTCAGTCTTCAGAACTGTTACTTTTTGAAATTGTTATACATTTCACTATATCATCCAGATGCAAAATGAAGTAACAAGAAAGAAAGCAAGAAAAAATATATAAAGGTATAGAATTCAATGACATTTGAACATTGTTCTGTACAATATAGTAGATTTATTCGGACACGTACACAGCTGAATATATCATTTTGGACTCGCCTTTCTGTTCGTCTAATGTGACTTTTTCGTCTTTGTACTCAACAAAAGTATATATCCGTAATTTACAGAACAATGTTTAAAAACGTCATGTCATTTAATTGCAAGAATTAAATAATTATTATGCAAGGTTTATATTCGCTGTTATAATACACGTGTGTAAAGTAAAGAAAAGCGATATGGTTGAATTACATAAGAAATAACGTCTTTCGTGTGATAAAATGATTATATTACATTCGTGTATGTCATGTTGGTGCTACTTCTAATCTAAATAAATTTACAGACATTCAATACAAGTGTTCATGCGACTTAAAAAATGGCTAAAGCTTTCGGGCGCTTTCCTGGGAATGACACTAAATCATTGTTGGCACTATTTTATGTCCCAATGTGCATCAGTACACAGCTGAGTTGCCCGCAAAAGTTCTAGAAGTTTTGTTTTTCTTCTTTGATATTTTTGTAAATTCGGTGGTTTCGAAATCTGGAGACTAACTTGTGGTGTACATTCCATGGGGAAATGCCCCCAGCTGTATGAAAAAGTCGGACGTTTAATACCAGAAATGGAGTTTTATATCTTGGAGTTTCAACATCTTTAATTTTCATTTTTGAACTTCAGTCAATGGGATGTTTGTTCTTATCAAGCCTCCCAGTCTCATCGAGAAGTAATTATGGTAAGATTATATGCATCAGAAGAAAGATTAAATGTAGATCTTTCCCAGCTGCAAAGCATTTGAAAAACTTTGATGCATTCCACATCGGAAGTTTCAACAATAACTGAATACTGGGATGTCTTAAACATTACGTCTATGGCAATATGTGCTTCTTTCTAATACATAGAGTCTGATGTATACATACAAATCAGTTTCGTAAAATTTGAAAGTTTGTGTGTGTAAAGACGAGATGCATCCTTTGAACCTGGGTGAATACGTTTGTGTAATGTTGTTTTTATAATACCAGCTTTGTGATAATAATTACTGTTTGCTGTTTAGTCCTTTCTACCAAATAAAGATCAACAATACAGCCTTATTTGTAATATTTGTATGAAAAGATCGCTTCCGAAATTTGAAGGAACTGAACGGGGATCATGCAGCATAATGACGGTAATCAGTACGAAGAAAATATGCCTATTTATATGAGAACACGTCTAATTAGCAAATGCCACCAAGGACTTAAAGTTGTTGCGTATAATACACTTTAAAAAAAACAATGTAGAAACGCTGGCATTACAAAACTGCTACCCGTCTTTATTGCAAATATTTATCTTAAATTAGCACCTTACCAGGTTCATAGACAGACAATTAACTAACTGGAAGATTGTTTTCATATCATTCTGTTGAAACGAAACGCGAGCTTCACTCTCTGTGTGACAACTGGCAATAAGTCCATGACATTGTATCCAGGAAAGACAACAATGATATCTGAAAATCATTATTTTTCCCGGAATACGTTTTGTTTCGTTTAATGAACAAAATTTAGTTTCTGTCTGTGTTTTAAGGGAGAGGGTATCTGCTTATAATGTATTTGTTTGCATTTGTTAAAATAAATGATAAAAGCCTTGCAATCATAGAATTGAATAAAATTATATGAAAACCTCTTGTGAAACAGCTTAACAGTTTGGATGCGCAGTGCACTTAAGATCATTTGTTTTCTTAAGATTTATAATTCAATATCGGATATTGAAATTTGGTAATAATAAGTAAACTTTTGCTAAATAACATGACCCTTTTTTCAAAGAACTGTAGCAGGTCCAGTAAAGACAATGTGCTTTCTATATCTTTTGTTCGTTTTTGGTGCCTAATCTACATTATCCCATGGGATGACAGTCCGTTTCACCCATGTTTGTTTATCTCGAACGGACATCTATATATCATGTCTTTATCAGTAGTTCTCATAAAGGAAAGCAAGTCCCGAATGTGGTTGTTACGAATGTTGTAAGGTTCAAGCGTATGGTTGATAAACTCTGTGTTGATAAACTGTTGTGAAGTTGATATCAATTGATACCTTCTGTTATTGATACCCTCTGTTATGTTGATATGGTTAATAAACTTTATGTTTATGCAGATCGTTGATAAACTGAGATCCCGAAAATGTGTTGTAGCGAAACTGTGATTCGGGAAAATTTAGTCTGTTTGATTGTTTTAACAGTATTTTATTCAAGATATAAAGCATTAATAGCATATGGTATTAACAAAACAACAGGAATCGAGTAGAAAGTTCTACGAATACTAAAGTAGTTCGGTTTACAGATTATGTATTGATGAATTGTGCTTTTTGGTTTGCCAAATGTGTTCTTCCAAAAACAAAACCAAAAACGCTTTCATCTACTTTGAAGGTAATCAGCGTGCACTTGATTTCTAAACATCTATCTAGATCAGAAATTAAACTTGTAAGTAAAAAGTTTGTGTGTGGTGTCACTATTTTCCAATGCACGCAGTTTATTCTGTTAGTTATTGTTTAGTGACTGTGATTTCATTGCAGATATCTTTATGTTTTTGAAACGAAGTGAAATATAGGTTTTAAGAGATTTGACACATAACTATTAAACAACAACAAATTGATATTCATGTTTTCCTTGCAACGACAAGCTCCCCTTACATTGACACATGGCATGTAGACGTACTTTTAAAATTAGAAAAAAAATCTGAGTCTCTATATTCGTTTCAATTTGGAATATGCCAATTGGTGGAGATTTGATTGTGTGAATATTTTAAAATATGAAGCAAAATATGTGTCTATTTACTTTAATTCACTGGAAAGGAGTCAGTGTTTCCTGAAGTAAACCTCATTAGATAATGTTAATCTTGTCTATTATCAACCTGTTTTGGTTCATGCAACATGCAAAGAATTTTTAATGCCAAAATTTAAACCGTTCAAAAGAACACACCTTTTAACAATCATTCTTCTAGTTAAGAATAGCGTTTGACGTAAGACGATAAAACTATTAAGCTCGAAATTACTTTTGCAGTTTAACAGCTTTTTGTACTGGAATGAATTTGATGCAATATTGTAACGCTTCTAAGTTATTATCATATTGAAATAACTTCCAGAAATCGCCCAACCTATTAACATAAGTTCCTGAACCATAACCGCTGGGCTGGCTTAACTTTAAGTTCTGGTGAATATTTATTTTTCATTACTTATAAAATTCATTGGGCGCTATGCGAAACGTAATAAAACTTCTCAATAAACTCCACTTCTTTGCAAAACCCGTCCTCTGATTTCCGAGGGGACTAATGATCTATCAAACACCCACATCTTTTCCCATAAAGTTGAATAAAATTCTCAAAAGTGATAAACTTCCTAAGAACAAACTCTTTCCTAAATAGGCATATTATGTATGTATGTAGCTAACATGTACTACAATATTGGTGTGTACTGATTTCTTTGAACATTCTCAAATAATACAATATTCGGCTCTTGGGATCACTTGGAGAACTTCTATATATATCAGGGTTGTTGATACTGTCTTGCCAAAATCTAATAGGCAGAGAAAAAGGGAACAGTGCTTCTGAAATAATATCGGAAACCATTCTTTTGGTTTATTCTTACTCAGAATTTCAGGTCTTACAGAAAAAAGTTCTTGTCAATATTTACAAATTTTTAAGATCATTTTATACCTTTCTGAAATACATTTGGGATGTGACGTCCTTTGCAAAAAAATGGGACGTTTGGTCACAGAAACAGAAAAGATTTGGAGGGAATAAAATACAGATATTCTGTCGAATGAAAAATCTCTCTCATCGAGTTTTAATACACTATAATAACAAAATAAAATGATTTATTATTGCGAATAAATGAAATGTTGATGTAATAAAATGTGTATTTTCACAGTAAAAATTAATTTTCACTGCAGTGTCGTGCCGGATTAATTTCTTCTAAATTCAGTCAATACACAAGATTTAAGGTGAATTCTTTCAAATCGTAAGGTCAAAACAGAGAGAAATTATGTAATAAACATAACGGGATTTATTATCATCTCGTGGGATGAAAATTATCATATTTCATACCACTCGATGAAATCCCGTATTCATAGAAAAAAAAACTTGAATATCCTCTATATACTGGTAGTATTCACATACGGACATGCACACTTCTTTTGTTTCTATAACCGCAAACAGTACTGGAATTTGGGCAACTGTTTTCTTCTTTTTTTTCTTTTTTTTTAAAGTCTTGATTCTGTATTACTTTGTTCCAATCAGCGTACGTCTTTTTTGTAACTCCGAGTCAGGTGTTATCTTTTTCTGCTTTTAAATTTCTTTTCCTTTCCCAAAATTCTTTCTCAAAATATGTTTTCCCTCATGTATTTTTGAGAACTTGCTTTAAAAATTTTATTTCGAAAATATTTGACTTATACTGACTTTAATTAAATTGTGGGGCATTCTTATAACTAACAGCAAGTTACTTTGCGGTTTTATTTTTGGTCTGCTATTTTTTTCACTGTACTTAAAAGTGTACTAAGTTACATTAAATAATAGCGCGTGCAGTAACCTAATTACTGTCTAATTACACAAAAATATCTTCTTATCTAGTCAGGGGAATCTGAAAATTCAGCTGTCTCATCAACTTCAGTTTAATTGTTGCATGTTCACGCGCAATATATATGAAGGCCTTTATCAGATATATACGAGTTCAAATAAGCGAAAGGACTGGTTATGAAAAGGTCAGTGCGTGATGCCTTTTTGTACGTGTTTTAATAAAAATGAATTAAGCACTAAATATAAAGCTTGGTAATTAAACTGCAAGTTTTACCTACTAACATTAACCGGAAAATTGCAGTGAAAAACTGGATAAATATAGTAGCTGACCTTTCCATGAATAAGAAACAAAAGAATGGTATGACAGTAGCTGTCAGTCGTCAGAACTGTTAGTTTTTGAAATTGTTTTACATTTTACTTTATCATCTATATGCAAAATGATGTAATTCTTTGGGAAAACAAGAAAGAAAGCAAGAAAAAAATAAAGGTATAGAATAGAATGATTACTGAATATTGTTCTGTACATTATTGTAGATATATTTGGACACGGCTGAATATACAATTTTGGACTCGCCTTTCTGTTCGTCTAACATGCCTTTTCCATCTTTGTACTCATGTCGTTTTTGTACAGAGCAATGTTAAAAAAACTCATGTTATTTAATTGCAAGAATTAAATAATTGTCATGCAAAGTTTATATTCGCTGTTATAATGCACGTGTGTAAGGTAAAGAAAAGCGAAATGGTTGAATTAAATGAGAAATAACGTCTTTCGTGTAATATCATGATTATATTACATTCGTGTAGGTCATGTTGGTGCTACTTCTAATCTAAATAAATTTACAGACTTCAACATTCGACTTAAAAATGGCTGAAGCTTTCGCGCGCTTCCCTTGGAATCACACTATATCATTGTTGGAACTATTCAATGTTTCAATGTGCATCGTTACACAGTTGAAGTTGCCCGCATAAGTTCTAGAATATCTTTGATATTTTTGTTAAGGTTTCGAAATCTGGAGAATAACTTGTGGTTTACATTCCACGAGGAAATGCCCCGAACTGTATGAAAAAGTCTGATGTTTTATACCAGAAATTGAATTTTATATCTTGGAGTTTCAACATCTTTAAATTTCATTTTTGAACTTCAGTCAATGGGATGTTTGTTCTTATCAAGCCTCCCAATCTCATCGAGAAGTAATTATGGTAAGATTGTATACATCAGAAGAAAGATTAAATATAGATCTTTCCCAGCTGTAAAGCACTTTAAAAACGTTGATGCATTCCATATCGGAAGCTTCAACAATAACTGAATACTGGAATGTCTTAAACATTATAAACGTCTATGGCTATGTGTTTCTCTCTTATACATATAGTCTCATGTATACATACATATTAACCTTTCAAATCAGTTTAGTAAAATTTGAAAGTAAGTGTGTGTAAAGACGAGATGCTCCCTTTTAACCTGGGCGAATACGTTTGTGTAATGTTTTATAGTACCAGCTTTGAGATAATAATTACTTGAAGTTTTTTAATTTTATATTTTAGCTTGCATGAGTTTTGTTTCAGTTTAGATGGTATTTTAAGAAGGTATGTACAGTTTGCTGTTTAGTCTTTTATACCAAATGAAGATCAACAATACAGCCTTATTTTTAATATTTAAGTATGAAAAGATTGCTTCCTAAATTTGGAGCAATAGAAAGGGGGTCGTGCAACATAATGATTAGTAATTTGATCAAGAAAATAGGCCTATTTATATGAGAACACGTCTAATTAGCAAATGCCATCAAGGACTTAAAGTTGTCGTGTATAATACACTTTAAAAAACAATAAAGAAACGCTGTCATTACAAAACTGCTGCCCGTCTTTTTGCAAATATTTATCTTTAATTAGCACCTTACCAGGTGCAAAGACTATTATCTACTGAAAGATTGTTTTCGTAACATTCTGTTGAAACGAAACGCGAGTTTCACTCTCTGTGTGGCAACTGGCAATAAGTCCATGACATTGTATCCAGGAAAGACAACAATGATATCTGAAAATCATTATTTTCCACGGAATACGTTTTGATTCGTTAAATGAACAAAATAGTTTTTAAGGGAGAGAGCCTTTGCAAGTGTTCAGTCAATCTTCTGTCTAAATTTAAAAAAAAAATGACAATAACCCTAGACTCTGAATTATACGCATCATTCTAACCTCGAGGGAGAAAATAAAACACATTCATGTACTGTATACTATAGTAGATAAATATGTATTTATAATGAATTTGTTTGCATTTGTTAAAATAAATGATAAAAGCCTTGCAATCATAACAAAGATATATTTTGATTAATATCTTATAAGATATGCATACTATTTTAGGTTTTTATCCGGTTTCACTGCAACCTATTGCATAGAAAACCTTCGTTGCTTATCTGACAGACACATTCTTTCAATTAACTCTTCAGGAATTGAATGAAATTATATGAAAAACCGGTTGTGCAACGGCTTAACAGTTTTGATGTCCAAATAGCACTTTGCACTTATTTGTTTTCTCAAAGTTTATAATTCTATATAGGATATTGAAAATCGGTAAAAATAAGGATAAGCAAACTTTTGCTAAATAACTTGACCCTTTTTTTCAAAGCATTGTAGCAGGTCCAGCAAAGAGAATGTGCTTTCTGTATCTATTGTTCGTTTTTGCTGCCTAATCTTCATTACACCACGGGATGATATGACAGGGAAATGTCCCAGCTGAAATAGAATAAGGAAGTAGATTGAAACTGTCTGTTTTCACCCTTGTTTGTGTATTTCGAACGGTGAAACTGTCTGTTTTCACCCTTGTTTGTGTATTTCGAACGGTGAAACTGCCTGTTTTCACCCATGTTTGTTTATCTCGAACGGACATTTATGTATCATGTCTTTATCAGTATATCTCATACCTGTGAAGCAAGTCCCGAATGTGGTTGTTAAACTGAGGTCTCGTAAGTTTCAAGCGTGTGGTGGATAAACTCTGTGTTGATAAACTGTTTTGAAGTTGATATCAATTGATACCTTCCGTTATTGACACCCTCTGTTATGTTGATATGGTTACGCATATCGTTGATAAACTGAGGTCCGGGAATTGTGTTGTAGCAAAACTGTGATTCGTGAAAATTAAGTCTGTTTGATTGTTTAGAAAATATTGTATTCAAAATATAAATATTTACAGCATATGGTATTAACAAAACAACAGGAATCGAGTAGAAAGTTCACAGATTATTTTGAACTCTCGCTTTTATTTTTTTATTATACTACGAGTACTAAAGTAGTTCGGTTTACAGGTTATGTTGATGAATTGTGCTTCTTTTTGGGTTGCTGGATGTCTTCTTCCAAAAAAAATATCATAAATTGTCTCCATCTGCTTAGAAGATAACCATAGAAGATGCATTTTATGTCTAAACATCTGTCTAGATCAGAAATTAACCATATAAGTTAAAATGTTTTCGTGTGGTTTAACTATTTTCCGATGCACATAGCTTATTCTGTTAGTTATTGTTTATCAAGTCTGTCTTTGTGTTTTGGAAACGAAGTAAAATAGGTTTTAAGAGATTCGAGACAGAACTATTAAGCAACAACTAATAGATATTCATGTTACATTGACACAAGGCATGTATACGTACTTTTAAAATAAGAAAAGTCCGAGTCTCTATATTCGTTTGAATCTGGAATATGCCCATTGGTGGAGATTTGATTGTGTGAATATTATAAAATATGAAGCAAAACATGCGTCTCTTTACTTTAATTCACTGGAAAGGAGTCAGTGTATCTTGTATGTCTAACCGGTTTAGAATGATAATTCCAAAGTCGGGTTCTTGTTATGTCATTTAACTAAGTTATTTCATATGCAGTATATCAGTGTAAATAGAAAAAATCAGTTAGCTCCTAGAAAGTAATGAAAAATTAGAGAATAATTTTTTGCATGCTATATGATATCATTATTTTATACTGTTGTAGATAATTACATCAGTTATTTTAGTGCATTAAGGCCTCATAATTTGTCTTTAAACCACATAATTTCTATCATAACTATCATCTCATGGCATATAGTTTTATAGTTATCTTTACTTTAATTCACTGGAAAGGAGCCACTATATCTTGTATGTCTAACCGATTTAGCATGATAACTTCAAAGTCGGTCCTCTTGTCATTTAACAGTTATTTCATATGCACAGGATCAATGTAAAATGAAAATGTCAGTATTAATTTCAAATTCCATTCAATTCCGATCTGTTTCGAAATGGTCCTATTATGCTGTTCAATGTTTTACAAAAACTGCAACTTGGCTGAAAGTAGGCTTGAGTCTTTTATTTACTCTGAATGATCTGATCATTACGTATTAGGAGAGTTATAAAAGTACTGAAATCCGTAATTTTGTTAACATACCTAAAATCACTAGAATCTTTACAAGCCTGTACAAAAGATTAACTGAGTTCTAGAATTATGTACATGAATTCGGCATAGTGAATTAAAGGTGTGCATGTGTGCGTACGTGTGCGTGCTAGTGCTCTTGTGTGTGTGTTATAATTATCTGAGATGTAAATTATGTCTATAATTGTCCTCAATTACATGCCAACATCTAAAAATTAATTAGTATTTTTAATCCCATTATGGATTAGAGGTGCTTATAAGTTTCAACATTTTTCTTTGAACTTAGGTGTTAGAACGTTTAAAAATTTCTTCATCTCATCAAGATGTAATTAAAGCAAGATTTATCGTATCAAGAAAAAGATTAAATACATATCTCCTCCAGCTGCAAAACGTTTAAAAACTTTGATACATTCCACACTGCTAATGCTCGAGAGCCGAGGAACTTCTCTTAAATTTCACAGAATTAAACGCCTGATGAACAAAAATCGCCTCGGACTGAATGGTGATCAAGTTTGATTTAATAAGCCTTGAACGCAATAGGAATGCTCACATTATTTTTAGAACAGCAATTAAGAAAACTTAGCATCTCTTTACAAATATTTTTCGAATATATAGCTTTGATCTGCATCTTGCCAGGTGCGTACCAGACTATGAGGGGTTTTCTCGATTGTTTTATTGCATTCTTCTTTATCGAGACACCGACGTTGCTCTCTCTATGTGGGAAATGCAAGACATCTATTATGAGGCTGAGGCAATTTATCAGTTTAATCATGAATACAATGTTTCAAAATATTTGTTACTTTCGTTCTGTAAAATCTGTTAACTTGAAGAAACAAACTAGAACTGCTATTTAAGTGTCTCAAATGCACTGTCATGAGCACTTATACATGGATAAACTACAAATTCAAAAATAACTTCCAGGTTTGACATGCTGAGAAAATGAGTACTTTGTCAATCTATATATTTTTGATAATTAAAAAATACACTTTTTTAGCTTTAACTTTTTAATTCTGGATTTTTCTCGTTTCTCAGGATAGTTACAATTCGTTATATTAAAAGCCAGCTTTCCTTGTTTTGCTAAAAAGATGAGGATTGTTAAGAATACCTTTTTATTGTTGTTATTTATTTAAACGACATGGAAATGTTCCCTTTTACAACATTACATTAAGAAATGTCTTTCTACTACTGTACAATAATTTGTTTACAATAAAAAGGAGAAAAGGGTTTGATACAGATATTTGAACTTTACATGTATATGTCACCATGCCATTATTACGTCAGAACATGCCGTAATGAACAAAGATCACGTAATCATTACACATATTTATTTTTAATTAACATCTTCTAATAAACAGATATCGTGTACCAGGTTATATCTTGTTTTATTACAACCTGTTTAATGGAAACGCCTACACTGCTCTCTAAATACCTGAGTCAAGAGTTCTGAATCGTGATATAATGCGTAAATACTTAACAGTCATTATCTTTGAATTTTCTT
The DNA here is from genome assembly GCA_012932295.1 of Cyclina sinensis. Taxonomy (NCBI): domain Eukaryota; kingdom Metazoa; phylum Mollusca; class Bivalvia; order Venerida; family Veneridae; genus Cyclina; species Cyclina sinensis. Next base: position 41,413,227 of record JAAONU010000011.1, read on the forward strand.
TATCCAAATTAAAAGAAAGTCTTTTGCGAAATAGTTTCACATTTGTTTATTTGTTTATTTAGAGTCAACACGAATGTCCAAAAAGCACGATGAAAGTTAGATTTATTACCATTCGAGCATATTATATTAACATGTTCAAAAGATCGAGTATTTGAATTACCTTGAGATCTATAACAGAGAGCATATGAGCAAGCTATGATGTGTCGTAATGCCCAATTAAAATCACATAAAAGTATATAGGAAAATGAACAGTCACAATTCAGTAGAATATATACTTATAATTTTGACAAAACTAAAACATTTGACCTTATTTCACTAATACGAATAACTTATTATAAAAGCCATAAAGAACAATACAAATAAAAAAACATTTGATTTCCATTTTAAAGAAATGTTATTTTTAAAGTCTCAGGATCACAGTTACAAGTAATCTTACCGGCGGAAATGATCTTTATTTTTACCAAAATTTTCCTTTTAAAATAAATGAAAGTGTTAGAAATATAGTGCAGTAATTTGTTTTCAATGATATAGCAAAAAGCCCAAGAAATGCTTTTTCACGAAGAAATGACTTGAATACAAAAGAAAGACATAATGATATCGATATTGTTTAAGTGTGCATTGAACAGGGTTTGATCATTATACTATCAATACATTTATTTTTCTATGTCAGTAAAATTCAATGTGATCCCGGGACTTTAAGGTTGTCGTGAATGCAATCTTGCCAGTCAAACATATTTAGATAATGTTCACATCAAAAAAACAATATGAATACATGCATGTTTCCACTTACTTCCGTATTTGCTCTTAGCACTTCAATTACTACTTTATGGAAACGTTTGAGTTTTTCAAACCTTCAACATCAGAACTATTTCTGTCGATGAGGTAAATGTGTTCTTGGGCGAAATTCACGTCTTCGGCAGTTTACAGGAAATGACCTAAAGAATCCAACACTTAATGGGATACGCGTCAATAATCTCGTGACACGAGGTGAAGCTCAATTAAGACACAACGCAGTTATTTTATAGGGGCAAGGAATTTTGTGACAATCGCCTCGAAATTTATTTTAGCTTAGAGACAGCTTCTTTAGAAACTTCGCGTTTAAAGGGACATTCCCTAGAATTAAATTATCATATGACATATTGCTCGTCTATCTTCTTTGCTCATTCGTAAAATGCAAAAATAAATATTAAAGAAGTATATATGTTCAGAACATTTTACTTTAGACATTTAGACAATATGGAATAAATGACTATCCATTCAAAAATGATACAGCAACAACTCTATATACATCATCGGATACCCACGGCCGATCCATTAACATTTATCAGCCGTGGGGTTTTTGAATGCTATCTAGTCGATAAGAGGTGTGTCAAGGATAGCTTATTCATTGGTTCCCTCATGATTTCATGAGGCAGTTAAAACCAATCAAAACGCTCATTCTATACGACATTCGTTATTGCAGACAAGATTGCGGCAACCATAGACGACATGTTTAATTCATTTTGTGAAAAGCTCAAAATTGAAAATGTGGGCGAAATGTTAATACTAGAAAAAATATCACTATAGTGGTCTTTGCTTGTGAAGAATTGAGTTGGCGATTGTTTTTGCCTTTTATATTGGCAAGACACGCGAAACAGGTTTTCGCCAAGGGCGCAGCCATTTTGTTTTCTGATAGTTTTCTACCCCCTCCGTTGAAGAGTATCTAAATTATTAACGCGATTTCATTGGTCGATATTTCAGGCACTTGTTGCTATATTTCGACGCAAATCGATTCATTTTTCCCACGGTTTGATTAATGTAATAATCAACTATGGGTATCCGATGATGCTCTATATAAAGACTAATATAGTTTCATTCAGTTTGCCCACAGTATCTGGCAGCTTGACACCAATTAATATAAAGGCATAATCGGTAATTTCGAACCAAATATCCAATTGACAGTATCCGATCACCATTTTATCATATTTTATAATTTGAAATCTAGAGAGAAACCTCCTTGTTTCCTTTTATCCAGCACAACAATATAGGAAACATCTAGCCAGAGACATAGTGGTCGTCTTAAACTCGATAAGTCAGCATGAAAAGAGAACCTAAAGTATCGGACTCCTAAAACACTAAAAGGGACTTTACAGTATACACATTTCAGAGGAAGTCGTGCGAATGAATTACAAATTAAATTGTACGTAATGCGTTTCTTCCCGTACAGTCAACATGTAGATTCTTTTACATACATGTCTCCGACATACATCACGTCTCAATCTCATTAAATTCATATCCTAACTGTCGCTTCACTACCCTTCGCTAGTAGCGTAGAGTAACGAAGCGAAAACGATGATCTGATTTTAATGAGATTGATCACGTCTGACTATGGAATTGAAAAAAAAGAGATATTTGAAAGGCCAATACTTACTGATGATTGCACATCTGTTGTTCAGAATTTTGAATTTGTCAAATGACAAAAATATGGTCAAACTAACTTATTTGAAGTTTAAATTGCAAAATAATCGTAGTACGAAATTTTGAACTCAGATGATATTGTTATAAATTTTAATAGTTTTGTACATATCGACATTTAAGAAAACAATTTCAACGGTGTTGAAAACTTGTTAAAACTTTTCCCATGAGGAGGAAAGGATATTTAAACGGAGAACTCTACTAAAACTTGATAAAAAACATGATGTAATATAATTTCAAATCTAGAATATTTAGTTTAGTGTCGAAACCACATAAAACAACATGTGGTTTTAATGCTGCGAATTCAAATGTTTCCATGAGAGTGTTATTACAAAGTATAATGCAGTAAAATATTGTCTAAATCAAAATGAAATTAACCACAACAATTCATTTTTGTCTGGTACGCCATAAAGTGTGCATTATAATGTATTCCTATATTTCTTAAAATTTCATACAGTCAAATGACTATAGTATGAAATAAGTTGGTATTACGTCAATGATTATAGATCTGTACCCTCCTGATATTAGATCGTCCTGACTATTCCGATCGTCTTAACTATTCAAAAATGGAGTGTGAATCTCACAGGTGCACTAGTGCTTATTAAAGATGTGTATTAAAAAGCATGCTGACCTAAAATCAAATCATCATCATCTTCATCATCACCATCACAGCAAGTTAAAGAACTCTACTTTAAAATCGTCATCATGTACTTATTCAAATAAAAGAAAAAAATCATTCAAAAAGAGCAAGGATATCATCATCATCATCATTATGATCATAATCATCATCACAGTAATCATCATCATCGTCGTCGTCATCATCATCATCATCATTCAATAACTGCTGCGGCAGTTTTTTACGTTCCTCGTCACACACTGCAATTTTAAATTGATATTATATTTATACCCTTTTTGAGCCTTCAGGTTCTTTGCAATCTGTACCTTCAATCTGGCTGAGCCCTATTTCTTCCTACGTTACTCAACGGATTCTATGAATAACCAACCACAATGTAACTACACTAAAATGTATGTAGATGAAGTCTTAAAACGTTTTAAATTTCATAGAACTGCATTTAACATTTTAAAAACGTAATGCGCATAAACCAAATTAATAAAGACATCTGCGTGCACAAAAAGCAACAACATATTATAAAATTTTGGCGGAGCAGTTTTTGCAAAATTTCTAGTAAGGTTAAAGGTCTTCATAGCTGATATATTGCTAATGACGGAAAAACAATAGACGACTTAGTTATCTCCCTTCATAACTGCAATTCTTGGAAAACATACTTATAAACAGGAAAATGAATACAGGAAGCAGTGAAGTATTGTAAGTAATATATAGAGGATATTTGTTTGTTTTTGTGGAAGATGAGAATTTTTTTCATCGAGTGAACACCATATGTGATATTTTCACGAGTGGCGCAGCCACGAGTGAAAATATCAACATATGGTGTTCACGAGATGAAATAAATTCCCATCTTCCATTAAAAAACAAACAAATTTTCTTTTTATTTTATGCCAACACGTCAAAAATGGGTTTTTTATGACATTTTCAATCAGGGCCTTCAATAAATTCCCCATGGTGAGCCCCAGATCAGTTAATGCGTACTTTGGTTACTCCGCACAAAAAAAGTGCAGACAATCTCCAATACATATGATAACTTTACTCTGCTGAAATAAACTGAATACACTTTCATCAAATAACATTTATTTTTCTCTACACAGTTTATCAATATTTATTGAATTTTAGCCATACATACTTTAATTATAAAAGCGGATTAATACCGAGTAATATTCAATCAATTGAATTGAAAGTCGGCCATGTTGGATATTGTCCATGTGAGTTATGTAAACAAATCAGACATTTTAAATAATTTATGGCGAATTTCATCATTGTTCACAACTAGTTAGGCTCAGGAATTCAATATTATAATTGGATTTAACAAGGTAAATAAATTTCACTCGCTGTCACAGTCTGAAATACAGCGGATTCTCTTGTATTTACGTGGTGGGGAAATTCCTGAAGTTTCATCAAGCAGTAGTTCCGGCACAAACAGTGTATTATCAAAATGGTAATTTCACTGATTCAAAACAGTGTATTATCACTTTTATCTCACTGATAATTTTCTATATTTCATTAGTAGGCATAAAATAAAAGTGTATGAAGCAGAAAGAAACAGTACAAGCTTGCAAAATTGTTTGTCGTTTTCTGTGCGTACCAGACTTCCGAATCTGATATGATTGTTTGTCGCGCTTCGAAAAGAAAAGGCAGCTGATTACATTGTATTATTGATAATATAATAAATTATAATAATATAATATATAATAATATTGATAATATTTGTAGTTTTGTATCAAGGAGATGACATTTGTATTTTCTTATTATTAAATAGGGGTTTCAGTTAGATATATGCGTTGTCCGCCTCAAGTCAAGGCAATGGCCTCATATCAAGTAACAAGCAACCGACTCATAGATTTTTAGCTTAAATGTTTTTCTTAAAAACCGCAAAGAAATTAATATAATGTGAAAAAAACATAGTTCCATGCTTCAATAAAACCATGAAACTTTAGATTTTGACTCTTAGTGTACGTAAGCAGTTCAATAGACATTGTCTGCTGATAAGGTCGCACTTGCAGAGAGAAAATGCAAATTTAATAGGCAAACAGTCATTGCAGGTCAGTTATTACGCTCAGAAACATACTTTAAAACATGATGAGTGGTAGATAATGCTGAGGATTTTGAAAGGTTCTACTCCATTTTGGGAACAAGCAAAAAAGGTATATTTATCATTTAGCGCGATAAAACAGCTAGGCATGATTTTATTGTCACAATATTTGTGTGGTTGATTTCTAGGTCAAGTTTGAATATGGGCTACTTGCTGTCAAACTAAGATCACTGGCTTAAATCAAAGGAAAACACTCTAGAAGTTATATTTTTGTCACTTCACCACGGGTTTTTGTCAAAATGTTTAAGTTGATTATTGCTAAGACAAGTTGAAATATGGATCACTTCGGGTAAAAATGGACACTGGTTTAAAAACTAGAAAAACCTTGTTAACGCTCTAGAAGCTACATCTCGATGTTTGTGTTAATGATTTCTAGGTCAAGATTGAATATGGATAACATGGGATCAAAAACTAGGTACCTGTTTTTAATCAAAGGAAAACCTTTTTAACGCTCAAGAAGCGATATGTCTCATTATTCATCATATTATCTTAAATAAGTTTTAGGCGAAAGTGTACTCGGGTAAGCGATACAGGACGATACAGGGCGATACAGGGCTGTCAATACACTTTTGTTTAAATGTTCCCAGAATTTGGACAATCAGACTTTATGACATAAATCACCAATCAATTCTTCTTTGCCAGTTTCAGGACCTTCAGTTCTTTGATTTGTCCCTGGATTATATACTGTCTCGTGACAAAAGCACCACAGTAGCTGAAGCCAAAGCTCCCTAGCAGTGGAAGAAAGATCCTTTTTTCAACTATCCTACCACATCCTTATGTCACATCGTTTCATGAAATGAACCTGACATCAGTGTGTTTTCAATACAGGCAACTTAAACATTACACAATCTTGATCATTTTAGTATAATCAAAATGTGCTATATTTATCATTATTTATGTCATTATATAAATATTTTTCAGTTCTGCTTGTCTAGACAGGCCATTTTTTTCGAAAGAAACTATTTTATGTAACCTTGGGAGTTTTTATAAATAGCTACAAGGTTGTTTTGTGATATGTTTAAGGATTTTAGGTATGTATTGTATGAGAATTTATTTCATCGAGTGAACACCATATGTGATATTTTCACGAGTGGCGCAGCCACGAGTGAAAATATAAACATATGGTGTTCACGAGATGAAATAAATTCCCATCTTCCACTAAAAAACAAACAAATTTTCTGTTTATTTTATGCCAACACGTCAAAAATGGGTATTTTATGACATTTTTACTCAGGGCCTTCAATAAATTCCCCATGGTGAGCCCCAAATCAGTTAATGCGTACTTTGGTCAAACCGTTACTCCGCACAAAAAAAAGTGCAGACAATCTCCAATACATATGATAACTTTACTTCTGCTGAAATAAACTGAATACACTTTCATCAAATAACATTTATTTTTCTTTACACAGTTTATCAATATTTATTGAATTTTAGCCATACATACTTTAATTATAAAAGCGGATTAATACCGAGTAATATTCAATCAATTGAATTGAAAGTCGGCCATATTGGATATTGTCCATGTGAGTTATGTAAACAAATCAGACATTTTAAATAATTTATGGCGAATTTCATCATTGTTCACAACTAGTTAGGCTTAGGAATTCAATATTATAACTGGATTTAACAAGGTAAATAAATTTCACTCGCTGTCACTGTCTGAAATACAGCGGATTCTCTTGTATTTACGTGGTGGGGAAATTAGTTCCGGCACAAACAGTGGATTATCAAAATGGTAATTTCACTGATTCAAAACAGTGGATTATCACTTTTATCTCACTGATATTTCCCTATATTTCATTGGTAGGCATAAAATAAATTATATTTATACCCTTTTTGAGCCAACAGGTTCTTGGCAATCTGTAGCTTCAATCTGGCTAAGCCTTATTTCTTCCTACTGTACTCAACGGATTCTATGAATAACCAACAACAATGTAACTACACTAAAATGTATGTAGACGAAGTCTTAAAACGTTTCAAATTTCAAAGAATTGCAGTTAACATTTTAAAAATGCAATGCGCATAAACCAAATTATTATTGATTACAAAATATATCTGCGTGCACAGAAAGCAACAACATGATTATAAAATTTTGGCGGAGCAGTTTATACAAAATTTCTAGTGAGGTTAAAGCTACTGACTCACAGATGGGCCGACGATGAAAGAAATGTTTATACATCTAGAAATTCTATCTGTAATTGTGAAGAACATACCTAACTATTTTTTGTTACAGAAAAAAATATCAAAATATACAGTTTTACACTCTTTTATCTGTAAAAAATTTACCCCGTTAGTCACGGTGTAGATTCTTTAGTTATAACATTAATTTTAACGGTTATTGATAACTAGTCTCTGAGGCACAGTTTGGCAAATATTCGCTCCATATTTTACCGACCGAAAGGTCATGGGTTCGAATACTGGTAAAATCAAAAGCATAGAAGCATAATGTTATGTTCTTTCATAGTATATTAACTTCTCACAAATTCTAAAGATAAAAAACAGCTAAATTTTGTGAGTCAGTCGCTTTAAAGGTCGTCATAGCAGAAGTATATTGCTAATGACGGAAAAACAGTAGACGAATTAGTTATCTCCCTTCTAAACTGCAATTCTTGGAAAACATACTTATAAACAGGAAAATGAATACAGGAAGCAGTGAAGTATTGTAAATAAAATAAATATATGAAACAGGAGGAAACAGCGCACTTGTTATATTGTTTGTCGTTTTCTGTGCGTACCAGAAATTCCGAATCTGCTACGATGTTTCGACAGTTTGTCGCGCTTCGAAAAAGCATCTGAATACTAGTATTGATTATTGATTATAATTGATAATATAATAAAATATAATTTACAACATATAATAATATTGAAAATATTTCTAATAGCTGTATCAAGGAGATACCATTTGTATTTTCATATTATTACTGAATAGGGGATTTTAGTTAGGTATATGCCTTGTCCACCTCAAGTCAAGGCAATTAATATTTTTTTACAAAGTCGTGCCTCATATCAAGGTAACAAGCAACTGACTCATAGATTTTAACTTAAAACGTTTTTCTTAAAAATAAAAAAGAAATTAATACATGTATAACGTGTAAAAAATTTCATACTTAAATAAACCATGAAAACTTTAGAGAAAAAAAGAAAACTCATTTAATTTGTGCTGGTTTCAAATTCATGCTGCTACGGCTAGGAAAGGTCAGGACAGCGAACAAGTTACAATATAAAAAAGTCTGATAAAAGTGTGAAAAACTTTATAATATAATGGGGTTTTTTTCAGTAACAAAACATGAAACAATTACTCATTTTAGCATGTTCTTCAGTCACTATTACAATAAGAATTTCTATATGTATAAATATGTTTTTTTATCCATTGTCGACCGATCTGTAAGTCAGCCTCTTGTAAAAACACGTAGCACTTGTACACATCTAGAGCTGAACTGAAACTTAGAGTATAGAAATAATAATTTGTCTCCTAGTGTACGTAAGCAGTTCAACCGGCACTGTGTGCTATTAAAGTAGCATATGCAGAGAGAAAGTGCAAATTTAATAGGCAAGTAGTCAAAGCAGGTCAATTATTACGCTCAGAAACATACTTTAAAACACGATGAGTGGTAAAGAATGCTGAGGATTTTGAGAGGTTCTCCTTCATATTGAGAACAAGCAAAAAGTTATATTTAGCATTTTATTGTCACAATATTTGTGTGGTTGATTTCTAGGTCAAATTTGAATATGGGCCACTTGCTGTCAAACTAAGATCACTGGCTTAAATCAAAGGAAAACACTCTAGAAGTTATTTTTTGTCACTTCACCACGGGTTTAATGTTTAAGTTGATTATTGCTAAGACAAGTTGAAATATGGATCACTTCGGGTAAAAATAGACACTGGTTTAAAAACTAGAAAAACCTTGTTAACGCTCTAGAAGGTATATCTCGATGTTTGTGCTGATGATTTATAGGTCAAGATTGAATATGGATCACATGGGATCAAAAACTAGGTACCTGTTTTAATAATAGGAACACCTTTTTAACGCTCCAGAAGCGATATGTCTCATAATTCATCATATCATCTTAAATAAGTTTCAGGTGAAAGTGTACTCGGGTTAGCGATACAGGGCTGTCAATACCCTTTTGTTTAAATGTTCCCAGAATTGGACAATCAGACTTCATGACATAAATCACCAATCAATTCTTCTTTGCCGGTTTCAGGACCTTCAGTTCTTTGATATGTCCCTGGATTATATACTGTCTCGTGACAAACGCACCATTTCTTCTTCCATTGGCTGAAGCCTAAGCTCCCTTGCAGTTGAAGAAAGATCCTTTTTTCAACTATCCTACCACATCCTTATGTCACATCGTTTCATGAAATGAACCTGACATCAGTGTGTTTTCAATACAGGCAACTTAAACATTACACAATCTTGATCATTTTAGTATAATCAAAATGTGCTATATTTATCATTATTTATGTCATTATATAAATATTTTTCAGTTCTGCTTGTCTAGACAGGCCATTTTTTTTCGAAAGAAACTATTTTATGTAACCTTGGGAGTTTTTATAAATAGCTACAAGGTTGTTTTGTGATATGTTTAAGGATTTTAGGTATGTATTATGAAATTATTGTAATTTTCTCACAGAAATTTAGGCATGAATTAGGTCTAAATTGCCGATGACACATTTTTTTTTCTCAAAATCAGAATGTTGTTTTATATCTTTGTCTGTGCTTTGCATGTTCGGCACATTGAGGTCTATAAGTGCATTTATAAATGACAGAAAAGCTATATTTTATGTTTTAATTTAAGCAGATCAATCGCTTTTGAACGGATATGTCTATTTAGTCTGAAGCGAATATCTACTGGCAACAAAGTCAAGTTGTTCTTGCTAACGATTGTACATTGTGCCTTACCAGAGAATGTTCCAGGAAAAAAAGTGAGAAACACACGTCGCATCTTCAAATCTTGTAATGAAATCTCTGAAGATATTTATATTTTCAAAATGAATTATAGAATAAACCTGTGTTATAAGTCAAAAGTGTTCATACTGACTTGAATTGAAATAATTGGTGTGATATCAACGCCAAAAGAATAATACATAACTCTTTGAAACATTTCTAAAATTGACAAGCTGAAAATATTTTATTTTTCCGCGAGCATACATTAAAATACATCACATAAATAAATTTCTAAATATTTGTCATGTAAAGCTAGGGTTGCAGAGACCAACTAAGGGAAATTTGAACATTCTTTCTTAGTAACTAGAATGTGACATAAAATCTGTTTGCTGTAAAAGACCAAATTCTGGATGAAAGCGAATTATGCAACATGTGGTTTCAATAAAATGTTACGTTTTGTTCGTGTTTCATAAAAGCATTGAAAATACAAAATTATGCAATAAAATAATGTTTTAATGAAAGAAAACATAAACCGTAACAATTAATTCCTGTAGAAAGTATGCCAGTAATGAAAATCAAAGACTTGATTTGTTTGCGTTATACATGTCTAACTTCACTTTCATTTACATGAAGTAACCGCTGACGAACCATTTTGTATTCTGATATCACAGGAAGTTATCATGCGTCTCTGTAATTCTAAAGCCAATGTTAATAGGATAACATTGCAAATGACCACAACTGGTGTCTGCTTCACGGGCGGAGACTTATACTTCTGTGAAAACAAGTTCACAACGTGCTTTATTTCTAGAATAGATTCTAAAAATGACTGTTAGTCACGTGTCAACGAAAAACAAATTAATTCCATCACTGTACTTGATAATGGATGAAGCTGAAAATAATTTCCTCAAAATCCTATACTTCAAAGTAATTATAATTTTTAAAACAAACATCGATTTCACGATGTTGTTCAAGCCAGAACTGTGCGCAGACGACTCTCAAGTCAATGTATTAGAAGCGCTGCTTACAAGTGTTAAACAATGTTTTACTGGACCAGGCCTGATTGAATTTGCCTGTTTCTATCATATCTTCTCATTGTTCAGTTGCTTGTTTTACAAGGTTTTGTAATATTGGTCTGTAATCAATGTTTCACCTTTCTGAACAGGAATAAACACAATTGAAATAGCTAATTGTCTGCTTGACGACACATTTTCTGGCTAAAAGCCAGCACAAGCGCAGTGCAATGTTTGTATTGTTCCGCACTCTGCGGAAACCGGAAACACCACAAGACCTTATTCACGTGCCTTTATCAAATTTCGTATCTTCAACTGCTGAAAAGAAAACTGAAATCGCAAGAGCTTGAATCAAAGCTGAAAAGAATGCGTGTTTGCTTTCTAGATAATGTAAAGAATTCGAATCCTTACAAGATCCAGACCACTCTATTATAAACAGTGCGTCTGCTATTTCAGTTCCACATTTACACGAATCAACAGTTCTGTTTGTTTAGGCAAGCATCGATATGATTTATTTCCATATATTATCCCTGTAAGAGTTTATAAACATTCGCATTTTTTATATGTCTGGGCGGTTGAGAATATATCACAAAACAGCCAATAATGCATGATCGCTGTCCGTACTTTGCAGAATTTGCTAGGTAAGCAAAGTTAGGTAAGCAAAGAGGTCTTCATCACACTATGACTGTTCACCTACCATGATTTTTGTTGGCTTTACAGGAAAATAAATGCAACGGTGAAATTATTTCTATACTATTATTTCACTTTTTTTGCCAAACAGAAAACGTACAGTAGCAAAATAAACTTCTTAAAGTTGATTAGTTTTCAAAATAATTCTCAGTCACTAAAATTAAACCAAATAGCTTCAGTAAAAGCTTTAAGCCAAATGCTTCACAATAAACTGTAAAACTGATTTGACCAACTTTCTCTATAAATTACAGGATGTAATAAATCTATTTTAGATGTAGGTATGTATATAATATAATATTGTCTATATTTAACCTGAGCGTTCAAGGCCTAGGTCTTACAGTTTTAAACTTAAAGTCTTGTGATATATGAATTCAAACGTATTTTATGTATTCTAGTAATCTGCACGACTGTTCTAGTTATGGTAGGATTTCGCGCTAAAACCACCCACAGTTGTAGCACAAACAATGGTCACAATTTTAAGTCGCAACGCTATAACGAGGGTTTGGTGCAACACTGGGCCAAGCCATATAGTTTTCTTATTCTAAATAAACTTGGTCCTGACCTTCGGAACTTCATTATTCTCTTTCGTATTTGGTCGACATTTGTTTACTTGAAACATTCTTTACACTGACAAATCATTTCAGGAATAACTCTGAATTAGTTCATTAAGTTGGGGAATTTGGTCGAATGCAGAATGATTTAAATGATAATAGAATAGTATTTAAAAAAGTGGTCACAATCGGCTTTAAAATCACCAGCGAGATTTCAAAAAATCAAAACAGAACAATTCGCATAAAAATGAGCGCAGACAATAACGGTCACTGGGGACATTTTCTGAGACAGTTACCAATAAAGTGATAATGTTGATACATTTTACACGTTTTTTATTCTCAAGTGTGAAACTCTTTGCCGAATGCCGACTCTGTCTGAGCAACATTGACTACATAGCATCGGCTAGGCTTACAGCACAGATAAGATAGTGCAACGTGAATAAAATATAACACAAGAATGTGTAACTTAGCCATTTATGATAAAATCTGCATTAACACAAACGGAGAGTAACATAACAATTGTTTCAAGTGGGATATATTGTAACACCATTTTAGTTAAAATTTGGAATGGACTAATGCATCAGAGAAATTACATAAAGACTAAAATCAACCATAATATCGTCAACACATACTAGTGAGTGTTTATAACGTATTATCTATGAAAGATAAAACGATGTTAACAAAAAGATACAACCACAGTACAAAAGACAATGTATCAAATCTTTAGACAGTTATATCAAAAAACCACTTAACAAAATTGTACTGCAAACAAAACGTTTTAAAACAATGACAACTAGCAAGTTATGAAAATGAACCTGTAAGATATAAACACAAATATACACGACAAAAATAGCACTTTAACAATTGCGTTGTGTAGCAATAAAACAGACAGTATGGCAAATATGGTTTGGTTGTATGATTTTCTCATGATATTGGTATATTAGATATCTATCGTATCTGCATGTCAAAATCATGCCAGACAGACATTATTCAATTAGTGTAGTTTGCTTATATCTTGTTGATTTAAACTTGACAAAAACTTTACATGACATACCAGAGTTAATTCAGTTATAAAAGAGAAAGATATAATAGCCATGCACTGTATCCAACATAGAATCACATAGAAATGTTAACATACTGAAGATTTGTTTTGATTTTATGCGATGCTTATTACTATAACATTTGGGAAAAATGTCCATGCTACAAAGTGTAACTCTTTCAAGCTTGTTCCCAAGAGCGAAAGCGGTGTAACTGTGTCTTCTCAATATCAGGGACATTTTACTTCAACATAATAGGCCCTATCTTGTACATGATAACGTGAGTTTTGCTAATCAATCTTATTTCTATCGCGATTTCCCCCAATCCATCTTCATATTGCCTGAAACCAGTCCAGAAACTGTCAGATATCTAAGCATGTTCATTTTCTAGCCAGGAAATTTTGGCGAAACTTTTTCTTCGTTGCTAACAACCTATTTGTTCAGAGATAATAAACGTAGCTATACATGCTATACTAGTCAGAACTCTTAATAATCCATTATAATACTCAAATGTAATGCATTTTCAATGGTAACAAGAGTTATTGACGGAAATTATATTACACTGAAGCCGCGCGTGAGAATGTACTTCCGGCCCTGCGCACTGGGTTCTTTTCACAATCCCCCATTAAAATTTTCCTATATGCTGTCCGAAAATTATTATCCATTAAGGTATAGACGACAGGATTCAAGCAATAAAGCAGCCAGCCTAGCATCGTGGTCCAGATGTGGTGAATTGGGTACTTGTATTCCTTATCTGTAACATTCAGAACAAAATACGGGAATGTACCAAGGAAAAATATAAAGAAAATACAAAGCATCATAGGCTGAAATTTTCAATGCTTTGCCTTGCGGCGAATTGCCCTTCCATCGGCTCATCCTTTTAAAACTTCTGTATGCAACGCAGCCGATTCTGGCGTAACAATATATGATGAATAAGCAAGGAACTATGAAGCCCGCAGTGACAGTAGCAATGCGATTTGATTGGTCAGTTCTTTTGTCAAAAGTGCATGCTAATATGGACGACTGGAAATGGAATCCGCCCCATACCCGGAACGTTGGTGGAATGGTGAAAACTAGCGGTAACAGCCAACACACTGCCAGGGCAATAGAAAGCTGTCTGAGCTCGGACATATATCTGTATTTATTAATATACACAACGTTTAAGAACCTGTACAGAGCAATTACTCCCAGATGCAGCATTATAACCCCGACGAGCGTGTAACGTATTCCTCCAGCGGCAGAACAGAACGACTCTGGAACCTTGTGCGCATGTCTGTGAAATATTACCGTCTGCATCGACAAAATCAGTGAACAATATAAAAATCCTGCAAAACTTTGACTTCCAATCAAAATACAGTTCACACTGTATCGGAGACTTGAAAACAGAATGGCCAGTACAGTCACCAAGTTTCCGAAGCTCCCAATGATACAAAGCACAATAACAAACGCTTCCAGTATAGTCAATGTACCCGTCTGTCCACACCACCACTCAATACAGTCGTCAGTCGAATTGTCACTGGATGACATCAGATATTTATCACTAGACATAATTTATGTCACTTATGTCTTCGATTTTCAATAATACGTATATCACCTTTGAATGTTGCAAATTATAGAAGTAATTAACTTTCTGCACGTGACGTGTTATCCATCCTCAATTATTTTCCGTGTTACTGTCGACACATTGACCTATATTTCCGTATTTGTAAAATTTTAACTCGATAATTTTCTTCCTTGTATCTTGCTAGAATTACATGTTTCAAAATGTTTAAACATTCCCTCGAGTTAAAACTCGAATTGAATAATTTATGGAAAAGGGATTTTCTAAACTGCGTACATGCACTAAATCTCTTTTCCTCTGTCGCCCTCGGTGCTTCGATTTGTTTTCACGTCGCTTTTTCGTATTAAATAATTTATAACAAAGCGTTTGTTAGCTAACGTGTACACTCGTTTTGGAATCGCTTTATAAACAGTTTCTTACAGGAGCATTATTTTACTGTTTAATCTCGAATCTTCTGTCCAATTCGTATTCTCAATTTCTTGTCACGCTCCAAAGATTCCAGTGAAATATTTATATCACGTAACTTGCTTTAATCCTGTCTTATTTTTACAATCCAGTACATTTAAAAGTAGTTTTGGATTAAATTAGATTACGCTCTTATCCAATTTGTGACGTGTTACATAACTGCAGACAAGTGTTATATGTACAGAGGTTTCCTCGCAACACGAAGTTTGTTTCAAATCACCACACTGATTTAATTACATATCACTAGTTATACCTTACACCAATTTCTCCAAAACCTCCTTCTTTATTGGCTTTCCGCAATGAATAAATCACATTTGATTACCCCCGTTCTGATATTCTTTCTTCTCATTTCAACAGAAATAGATGATCCCGTGTTATTAGGAGGAATTCCTTCTCGACAAATTGCCTGATATGTGCGGCAAAGTTTATCTGGAGTAAAAGTTCAAAGTAACTCACTGACCGCCTGTTGATTTATGGTCAGCTGAAGATGTATGTTTGCAGAGAGAAAATCCTTTTATCTGGCTTTCCTGTTCAACCTGAAAACAGATAAAATAAACCGGTATTGTAAATTCATAACTCTGAAAATAACTAAAGAAAATAAATATTTGTCTTTAAATGTATACAAACTCGAGGTCTCCCCATAAGTACAAAGAAAACTCGCATGAATGTTGTTGAAGCTATTATACTCCATTTGAAATTTAAAGTATAATAGTGTTATATATCGTTAAGCTTTATCCTGTAACCTTGCAAACTTCCTACAAATACAAAACACTAGGATAATATACCCCGTATAAACTTACACTATACATAAGCGTTTGTGTAAACGCTATGCCTTTAATATCACTTTAAAAAGTGGCATACAGTCAAAGCTGGACTTCTTAAATTTCTTTAAAGTAGCAAATTCTATGTTTGCTCTTTTATACTATTTCTTCTCCTCTCATGATCTACCAAATGTACAATGTATCACAATAAATTTTATAAAAGTTCAGTTGTAAAATGATATTAAATATCAACATATATTTTTAATTAAAGACAGGCTTAATCCTATTTCTATATAATATCGAATTTCTCATTTAAATTACCGACCGATCAAGGGCGTTTCAAGTAGACACAATCATTTTCCAAAATCGATCAACTCTTCCTAACAATTTTGATTTAAACGCCGATTAAATCCAAAGTAAATAAACCTGAAGTTGAAGAAACCAAAATTGCCAATTTGAACAAAAAGCGTTTTATTTCATTTGCATTACCCAATTGCGTGTCCTTGGTTTATACATGAAAATATTTGGGGAAAACACTTTTATAAAGAAACGCTGTTTATATCACGATACTTTGACTCTAAGTTTAAACTTTTCGGGTAAAAGTATTTACTTTGTACATGAGAGAGCTACTTAAAGCCATCCCTAGACTAAAACATAATGTATTTTATTACACTTATATTTACCGTATTTTATACAATTTAATTACGCCAATATAACCATGCTTATTGTTATTCGAATACACTTACATTGACAATGATAAATCCTATTATTATTCATTATAAAGTAGAACGTTCTTCAAACTGCAAAAAATCTTCCTCAACAACGGTTTTATAAAGCTAGACTGCAACACGTTCTCCTACCCTACCAAATTTTTACATATATTTAGATATATGAATATGTTTTCAAGAATGCTTACCTAACGGTTTATACATATTGTATTTTAACTGCAAGGTTATTCCATAGAGATGATTTCACGAAGCTTCATTCTTACTGTCAGACAACTTTGGAACTGATATTTAAGTCTTGTACAATTTATTGATTTTTCATATACGCAGACGACGCCAGTGGGATTTGCAAACTATCTTTATTCCGACAGAACAAAACAAAGTCAGAACAGTAAATCTAAAACTGGAATGCAATACATTTTACAAAAGGTTTCATGATCATTTAATGTCGAATTTATCACAATTTTCAATGATTAGGTGTATCTTCCATTAGTCTTGGTTATGGGGTGCATTAACAAAAATGAATGTTTAGAAATTATTAAAACATCTTACAATCAACAGTGGTTTTTTTTTGTTGTTGTTGTTTTTTTTTAAACTTGTCGATTAAAACAATAATTTTTAAATGCAATAACACAATTAACCACAGTTAACACAATTGTCTGTTTCGTCTTTCCTGACATCTTAATTATTTGACCTATTTTCAAAATTTGACTTATTTGTTACATAGACCGTTGAACACATTTTCTGTTAATCAGTTTTCAAATTAAAACAAGAGCACCGCAAGGCACGTCAATTGAGCAATACGTTTCAATAACATCTATCCACCTATGAAGTTTCAAGTCAATAGCTTTGATAATGTAGGAGTATGGTCCAGACAAACATCAAGTACGACAATTGAACTAAGGGGAACTCCAAAACCAACCATGAAGTGTACAGTGACGGTTCTTGTGCACTGAACTCCGACTCGATGAGGTCTATCCACATGTGTAGTTTTAAGTCAATCGCTTTGACAACGTAAAAATTATGCTCCAGCCAAGAAAATTAAACAAAGGGGTATAATTCCAAAATCATGAAGTACAGAGTTACGGTTCCTGTGCACTCCACTTTGTCTCAATAAGACCTATCTATATAGCAAGTTTCAGTCAACAGCTTTGATAATGTACGAGTTATGCTGCGGAAAAGAAAATTAAACAAAGGGGAATAACTCCAAAATCATGAAGTGCAGAGTGATAATTCTTGTGCAATGCACTCCGTCTCAATAAGATCTATATACCTAGGAAGTTTCAAGTCAAAAGCTCTGATAGTGTTGGAATTATGCTCCGAGCAAGAAATTAAACAAAGGGGAATAACTCCAAAATCATGAAGTGCAGGTGATGGTTTTTGTGCAATGCACTCATTCTCAATGCGATCTATCAACTTATGAAGTTTCAAGTCAATAGCTTTGATAGTGTTGTAGTATGCTCCTGACAAGAAAATGACACAAAGGAGAATAGCTCCAAAATCAAGAAGTACAGAGTGGTGGTTCTTATGCATTGCTCTCCGTCTCAATGAGATCTATCCACCTATGAAGTTTCACGTCAACAGTTTTGATAGTGTTCGAGTTATGCTGCGGAAAAGAAAATTAAACAAAGGGGAATAACTCAATAATCAAGAAGTGCAGAGTGATGGTTCTTATGCATTGCACTCCGTCTTAATGAGGTCTATCCATCTAGGAAGTTTTAAGTCAATAGCTTTGATAGTGTAGGAGTTATGCTCCGGACAAACATCAGGACGCCACCTGTCCGCCCGCCGTGGGTGATCCCATAATACGTCCCGTCTTTGATGGGCGTATAAAAAAACAAAACAACAACAAAACAAACAGAAGATTTGTATTCAAAAAAGCTATAGCAACGACCTTTATTTAAAAAATTACAAAATAACATACTGCTTACATTTTATCATCCGTATTTTTTTAGAACCACTAAAATGAATCATCTTCGCTTTGTTGATTTTGCTTACTAATGTGGTAAAACATTAGAAGTAAAAGAAGAGTTATTTTTCCCCCGACGGAATATGGAAATGAGCTCCACATGATCTAGATCTACTACTAAATATTTTTATCTACTGTTCTAAATTGTCAATCGTAATTTATCGCATAAACTTCCATAAATTATTGAAATATTTTAAGATTGTTTTCCAATGAGGTATTATTGTTTTATAGTGGAATAAAACCATTTTATTAAAGCAAAATACTTCACTGTTGCGTGATGTCATGATATTCGAATCTTAAGCACAATAAAATAGAAAAGACTACAATCTAAGCATTACATATTTAGATAAAGGTAATCTATATATTGTTTAAACGACCGACATTAGATTTATAAGGAATTCTATATTTATCAAAGTTCATTTAAGACCCCATGCTGGTCTATAAAATGATAAGACTACTGCAAATTACCCAATTTCCCCCATTTGCCTTTTGTTTTTACAGTTTAAATATCGCTTAAAATAAACCAAAAATATTGTTTCATATTTCAATTCATAATTCCTCTCTCACCGTAGACACTTTGAAAACATTTCACTTTATATTGTTTGAACTTTGTCCCACCAAAATAAATAGTTTATTAAAAATGTTTTCAAGTCACAACACTGTGACAAAACTCTGATAATGTCAGACTTGAATGCACTGTACATGCAATTTATGGACATCTTTATTCGATTTCTGTGTGCGGTAGTGAAAAAGACGACGGCGTCATAAATATTTATTGCTACTTAATAGAACAATAGCTTGTAACTAAAATTGCAGATGTCAAAACAATGAACACCACATACACATAAGTGAAACCTTGCAGAAATTTTCTTAAGGACAGTTTCAACTTGTCAACTATTTGTTTCCTGTTCAAGAGCCGTTTAGTCAAGAGTCACTTGAATATTTATGCATCATTCATATTTATGAAAGTATACTCACACATTATAAATGTACAACATCCTAGTTAGTTTTTTTAAACTCTGTTTTATTATAATGGAAAAAGAAACATGATTACGTCTGGTGTTTGTTTAAACTTTTGTAGCCGTTTGAAAAGAAGATATTTCCAAACGGTCAGACGACATTAGCTCTTGATGAAGTTCTATGTACTTGATTATCAGCTTAGGAAATGCTGTTCGGATAACTGACGCCAAACATTTCCCAAGAAACTTTTTAAAATAGAATTTGGCAAGGATAAAACTCGATTAAATATTCTTAACTAAGAAAAGCTCTTATTTCCAATCTTTTAAGACACAGTCGAACACGAAAACCATTTTCCATATATCTGATAATGCTTTCTATAAAATGAAACTGTACGGGGTAACTTAAATCTTCATTAGTTTTAAAAGTTGAAACGGGTTTGGACGAGCATAGAATATTTTTTTTTATAAAATTCGGCTTCACTCAATGGAAGTTAACCGTTTTTCCTGTTGCTTTTCCCCCCGCAACAGAACATGGTCAAGTTATACGGTAGGTAAAAGCCTGTTTTTGTTGCTGGCCTCTCTGCTTACTGGCTTGGTCGATTTCTACTTCTACTACTTTCAGAGACGATGTCGAAAGAAGTTCACACGTGTGCAAGTCATCGATAAGGTCTGTTACGACATAAAATATTCTTATAAGGATATGAGTAGGAACTAAACAGATAAATTCATAACGAACATTTGTGAAACCTCTCAAAGCGCTTCTACACAGAGAAAGTCTGCATCTCGATAATACTTCTTGACACTTTAAACAGTTGTCATAAAGCCAGACTAAATTTACGAAAAAGAGTTTCAACTATACTCTCTGAAATTATTCGTAAGTATCGTAGACAAATAATGATACCGTTGTAGTTTTCCAGCAACCCAGACATTCATTACCGATTTCATCTGTTTCATTCAATGAATATGAACGAATTTTTGCAGACGTGGAATATGCTGATACTGTTTTTGAATAATGTATGTACTATCTTACCAGTTATTCTAAAAAACCCCAAACAAGTGCGACTTTATACTGCAAGAAAAAAAAACAACACAAAAGGATTCTATATAATAATAACAGGCAACAGCATTTTGAGATATTCCTTCAAAATTCTAGAGAAAGCAAGCATCTTGTTTTACTTATTCCGTACGTGCAAAGTCAACTTTCAGTTCAAAAGTAAACTACACTTGCAAGAACCTTCAATATTAACAGATATTTCTAATTAAAATGCGCGCAGATTTAATGCCACAACTTAATTTCACTAAACTGAACGTACTTTGTTTCATGCAAATTATAATACTGACTGCCTTTAGCTAAGTAAATAGACTTCTTTCAGTGGTCAGAAGACGCGAACACTTAAGCATCTTGAAGACAATTGATTAACTATCAGTTGTAGCAATAATATCGAACCTTCTGGCGCCGAACTTTCCTCCCAGTAAGAATGACATATGAGGCTTTCTCAGGCCAAAACACTAAACTGATAGGTGTTCTTGGATTTAACCTCTCATACAGTAACACTAGATGCATTATTCTAAGGGCTTTTTCTGCCGATCGTATAGCTAAAACGAGCTCATATTTGCCAATTGGATCAACATAGTTATAAAAGAAATAGTTCTAAGAGAATACTTTTTCAACTCAATGTGCGATCTCAATCCTTGGAAAGACCAAACATAGTATTAGTCAAGTTAATATCGTTTCTATGTACTAACAAATTCACAATAACGGCACAATAACTTTTTGGTGTCATTGACACTTATAAGATAAGTTTTTTTCCAAATTTTTCAATTAGTAATACGCTAAAATACCAGCGAGGTTTTCTCTTTTCTTTTCGTAGAACCTATTGTAAAAGAATTACCAGTAAACGATTAAATTACTTCCCTGTATTTATATAAAAGTGGAAGTTCTGCAAATTCTAAAGGAACGTATTCAATTTTCGTTTTTCGAAATATTTTCTTTATTTGTATTTCTTTTGTGTAAATAACATCCGTATCTGAGAACAATATATCAGAAATAAAACTGTTGATACTGCTGAAATGAGACGTGAAAGGACTAAGTAATTTAGCGAGAACAAACATCAGAGTTTAAACGCTGACAGGTTTATATGATTATAGATGAAAATGTTTTATCATATGTCTAAAGTTAGTTTGATGACTCAAAATTAACTGCCAGTAGTTATCGAAAAGAAACTTACCGTAAATTCTGAATTAGTCAATTATGTCTAGAAAATAATAAGTAACTTTCTTCACACTTCTGTACCCTACTTGAATCGCATATGTTATAAGATGCATAGGCAAGAATTTTTTTTCTTAAAATGAGTTATTGGATATATTGGCATATCTTAAATGCACTTGAAATGCACGTTTAATGTAGAGACATGCAGTACTCCATGAGATAGCAGACTTCAATAGAAGCAAACTTTAAAGGATGCTGACTGACACGTGTCAAATTTAATTGCCCGTGACATATACTAAACTCACCTTTACAACATACATTTAGAATAAGCAATGAAAGTCCGACTATTAACAAACAGATGAAATAATCGGCCCTGTTTTTCGGCTTTTATTTCATCCAGAACAACAGTGCGGAAATAAGAATAAAAGTTAATTACTGATATGAAACTTGTTCCAATCATAAAACTCTTCACTACTATTAAAATTGCAACTAATCAATGTCTCAATCCGATTACCTTGCGTTTTCAGGATAAGACTTTAATGTAAATGTTACACTAAAGTTACTATTATCATCAAATCTAAAACCCAGCATGCGATCATGCATTGAAAAGGAAATTACTGTTTTAGTAAATGTGTTTTTACCTGTCAAAACAAAACAAAATTTGCCTAAAACTTACCACATTTGTTTAAATGAACTGATAATCTATTCTACTTTATTCTAAGCGTGAAGTGAGTACTCTACGGATCAAAGCGCGGAAGGGTCTGACTTGGTTCAGTACTTGATTTTATTATATTTCACTTCAGCACGATGAAAAGTAAAATCAACAAAATATCACCTGTACTTGGAAAAAGTAAAGGTCGAGCTATACCTTTTGCACACAGAATACATTTTACATATCAAACAAATGGTTTAACAGCAAAAATAAAATTTAAGCAGGCTTTGTGGAGTTCATCATAGTTAGGCTGAAAAAAATAAGGTATTATGTCAACTCCTTGTTTTATAATATGTAACAATACACGTGACAGTATCACTGAGCATACAGCCCCTCAAATGCGTTTTTTTTTCTCACTGTTTATTTATATATCTACAAATACACCTCAGTGATGTTCCTGTCCGGCCGGTATGAAATACACCTTGTAGATATTTAATTAAAATGTAAAGAAACAAATATTTTGAGAGGTTGTATGCTCGGAGATACTGTCACAACTGTCACAAAGGATATTAGAAACAACTAAAAAAGAATTTCACAGATTCTTATTTCAAAATATGCATCGACAAGGACAGCTTCTGACTGAGACTGTCTCTGCATATAGTAATTAAGGAATGTCTGCCACGTTAACGATGTGTTTTCTACGGTATGTAGGTTTGCATTCCAGGAAGACATTTTCTGATTACAAAACATTAACAAAATTCCGTACCTAAATTTCGTGCTATCTCTAATTTTAAAGGCACTTTTAAGAAATATATGAATAGTAAATTAAATAAAGCTTTTGAGTGCTGGTGTTCAGTTCTAATTGCTTGAAATTCTGGAATTACGGATTATAAGAGTATAAAAATGCTTATGATGAAGTCAAATTAATATTTGAAGCAGAATATAGTGTGGTGTCCACAAATTGTAATTTCACAACAAGGAAATACTACAAAAATGTTTGACTTAAATTTCCAAATATTGACCTTTGAAGTTTGTTATGCTCTTATTTAAAACATGATACTTAATGAAAACGCGTTACTGATTTGAAAAAAAAAAAACATAATCAAATTTTTTTAATGAATCAATACATGATGATATAAACATTTATTTATTAAAATCATATTTGTTATGCCTTTTTTCACTCTTTTCAATATAGACTGTGTTTATGAACTGGCTGTACTATTTTTTGTGGTTTTTTTTCTGACCGATACATCACACTTAAGCTTCATTTACTAAAGATTTTGGTTTCTTTTCGTGTGGTCAAGAGTCATTAGTGCTTGAGAAAACTGTATGTAATTGATTTGGTATCGGCTAGTGCACTGATATTGCTGCCTAATATATCTGGCGCCGAATATTTTTCTGGAAACAATGGTTTATGTATATTCTGCTGAACAAAACACTGAACATAAGATTTAGAACTGGCAGAATCTCTTAGTTTCGATCTTTTCACTGTGATCTCTTACAATAGAAATGCTTCAAGAATGTCAAAGAAAACTAAGCAAAATGTATTAGTAAGTTCAAGAAAAAGATCGTAAAAATAATAATTCATAAAGCATCACCAGGACAGTTTATTTTTCGAGTTTTCAAAATGCTACTTAAATATTACATATTCCTAGATATTTTCATAAACTTTAAGATGCTTTTATTTCACGAAATCAATTATTCATTGAAGCAAGAAACTTGTAGTCAAGCCACTGAATGATATCGAAGAATATTTTCTCCTAAACTTCAGATCTTTTCCCTTAAAAGCATACATTTATTTCACCTAGTTCTGAATGACTTGGACTTGAAAGCATTATGCTTTGAAATTTAATACAACTTCGTATCGCAAGAGGCAATAACTGATTCGTGGTCTGAGTCAAAAGTTTTTACTGATGCAGATTAAGATTTAGGACGCATGCATTTCATTTCATTTTTTTGTAATATTAACCAATGAAAACAGGTTGTCAATTTCAACATCTTAATTCAATTCAAGTACTGAAAAGCTGACATGTGTCAAATTCAAATTGGCCATGCTATTTAATTAGTTTGAAAAAAAAATCATTAACATGCAATGAACAATTCATACTCTGTTTTAGTAGGCTCTCAGTCTAATTACTGGGAAGAAACCTACTAGCATTTTTGTATATTGTTTTTATCTTTTCTTCTATCAATAATACAGTAAATGAGTTTACTTCTATAATGTGTTGTGTTGCTGTTTAGAACAGCGTGTTTCAGTAAAAATGAAGTGTTTCTTTAATTCCTTAAGAATAAAACGTACAGAATGGTTTGATAGTGAATGTGTAAATGCTCGCAAGATACATGAAAGGGCCCTATATTACTTTAATTCAAAAGGAAACTGAGAAAGTAGGCTGTATTTTATTGATTGTAAAGCAAAATATATAAAATATATACGCAGAAAGAAAAATCCTCTCAAAACTAGAAAACTAAAGGAAATCAGTAATTTAAAGCATGCTAATCTACGGCAATTTTGGGAGTATTTTAAAAGTAAGAAAGCCTGGGATTTAAATTATTAATAATATTACAACAGACCAATTATGCGAACATTTCAAAAATTTGAGTTGTGGAATTTTTCAGAATGATAATGAAGAAGCCGAGACTTTTTTCACACACCATGACTTTAATGAATATAATATCGTGTATCCAGAATTAGATCAACCTATTGCTGTGCGTGAAGTGTAGATTCGATAAAGTTATTAAAACTTAGTAAATCTCTGTGGGCAGTGATTCAATAATGAACGAACGTATATTATTAGGGTCTGCGAATATTCTAGCTGGTCATTTAACAGAAATCTTTATACTATATTGATGTCAGGTACTCTTCTAGAAAAGTGGATGGAAGGAGTTATAAATCCCCTTCATAAAACGGGCGATGTAAACGACGTTAACAACTACAGGGGAAAAACTCTGGTTATCTGTTTTTAAAGTTT
The DNA here is from genome assembly GCA_012932295.1 of Cyclina sinensis. Taxonomy (NCBI): domain Eukaryota; kingdom Metazoa; phylum Mollusca; class Bivalvia; order Venerida; family Veneridae; genus Cyclina; species Cyclina sinensis. The sequence continues at coordinate 41,438,854 of JAAONU010000011.1, forward strand.
TTAATACGACTTTAATGTCAGGTGCTATTCCATAAAAAGTGGATGGAAGAAGTTATTATTCCCATTCATAAAAAAGGCCGATGTAAACGACGTAAACAACAACAGGGGCATAACTTTTTTAAACTGTTTTTCAAAATGATTTACAACTAGAATTGTCACTGTAGGATGACTATGCCCCCAAAGTGGTGCTTTGACCTTTGAGCTGAGAACCAGTCATTCAGGGGTCAAGGTAGAATAAATATAGGTCAGTGGGAAGGTCTTGTCCAAAAAGGTGTTGTGTCCAAGTATGAAGTATATCCACTTCCTTATGTGGAAGTTATGGCCAAATGTTAAAGTTTTAGGACAATTGGATCTTCAAGGTGAAGGTCATTCGGGGTCAATGTCAAACAAATATAAATCAGTGGGAAGGACTTGTCCAAAGCTGTGTTGTGTCCAAGTATGAAGTATTTCCACTTACTAATGTGGAAGTTATGGCCAATGTTAAAGTTTGTGGACAATTGGATCTTCAAGGTGAGAGTCATTCAGGGGTCAAGGTCAAACAAATACAGGTCATGGGAAAGGTCTTGTCCAAAGGGATGTTGTTTTCAAGTATGAAGTAAATCCACTTACTAATAAGTAAGTTATGGCCAATGTTAAAGTTTTCGGACGGACTGACGGACGGACAGTTCAAAACTATATGCCTCCCTTCGGGGGCATAATAAATTGAAAAAAGTTTGTAATGAAAACAATTTAATATCAGATGCACAGTTTGGTAAGTCCGCTGTTGATGCAGTATTTGTCATTTTGTCTTTAATTCAAATTTATTTGAATAATAATAAGAGGTTATTTATTGAATATGTGGATACGTTTAAATGTTTTGACGGTATATACAGAAATGCTTTGTTGTTTAAAATGCGCAAATCAGGAATAGGTAAGGTCTTAAAGATTCTTACAGATTGTAAGGGATATGTACGAGAAAGTAAAATCTTGTGTGAAAACATTTGATTCTATACTGTTTATTCTGAATATGCAGTCGGTTTGCGTCAAGAGGAAGAATTGTCGCCGCTTTTATTCTCTCTCTTTGTTGGAGATTTGGAACTATTTTTACAATAAAATACCGAATCTGGATTGTGTATCGATGACATTCTGTTAATACTTTCATATTTTGTAGATGATGTGGCATTTTTGCAAAATTTCCGGAAGAACTCCAAACTAATTTGAACTTACTGCAACCTGTGGAGTCCTAAAGTCAAAACAACAAAAACAAAAATAATGGTTTTAGGAAACGCAGCAGATTACATTCTTTAGAATCTGGAAAAGCTTTAAAAGCAATGAATATCCAATTGAGTTAGGTCAAAACGTTGGATTTAAATATCAAGACTAAACGTCACTTATTTGACTCATCTGTAGGATCTATTTTAGGATATTCTTCAGAAATTTTTGGCCATAGTAGTAAAATTCATTTGAAAGTTTGTAAAAGAATACTAAATGTAAAATAGAATGCATTGAATGTAGCAGTTAATAGCAAACTTGAACGTCAGCCATTACATGTCCCACGATTTGTAAGAATAATTAGATACTGGTGTTATGTCGTCAACAGTGATAACATGCTTTTAAAGGTTTATGAACAAGGGTTACTGGACTGTCTGAGAGGTCGTAAAAATGGGTTACTAACTTACTACTGTTAAAAAAGTTGCTAGATGAGTACGGCTTTAGCTGTATGTTCGAAAATACTAATCTTGTTGACCAAAACTTGTTTCCACTGATTTTCAAACAAACAGTTGTGGATAGATTTATCCAGGAATGGAGTAGTAACTGTTAATAAAAGCAATTGTACTGTTAAATTATAAACATATTAAAAAGTTTTGTTATGAATCTCATTTGAATGCATATACCAAGTCGTTTAGGCCTTATGCTACTAAACTTAGATTATCACTCCATCCCTGGTGATACTGGAGATTGAATTCAACTTGCTTGTAAGTAGTCCACTTTATGACATTTTGATAAAGAAATTACTTAAAACCATATGTTTATAAAAAGAAATTTTAGAGACAACAGTTATGTAATCTGTTTTCGTAAGAGAATGCATTAAATATCTGAATGAATCTATCAATGAATATCTAAGTGTTTTCATTTCAGATCCTGGTTGAAAAATTAGAACTAAGTTTGTTAATTGTATATTTATCACAGTGAGTGACATCTTGTTATATATGTTTGTTTTGATTATGAACTATGTACAAGTAAGAAAATAAATTCTATTCTGTTCTATTATATAATGTTGAAATTAGTTCATTACAAACTGTCCTTGCATACATTTATAACATTATAGCCTGTTAGTGGTATTAGACGCGGACATAGCTCCTATTAGCTTGATAATTTAATCATGTTACTTTCTGTCAAATGTTTCTGACTTAGATAATAAGGATGATTGTTACCAGTTAATCTTTGTAAAGGCCAATAGCCTTCAACTATTAAAAAAATCGGTCCTTACAGTTTTTCTACAATTTCAAATGCCGTATCAGCATTTGTGATGCGTTTTATATGAATTATGCCCGTTAAATAAACCTAATTAAAGATTTCCCGATGATTTTGTTAATAAAATTGTTGTAACCAAATCTTTAACAACCTATTATAAAGTTTCAAAATTGAAACAACTGAAACTTTTTTTTTTTGCAGATTACCTGAACTTTCCGCCCACCTGCACAAAAATTCCTAGTTCAGTTGTAAATTCAATTAGATCTACCACATGTTACAAAAACATTTTTTTTGAAGATCTGATATGATCCTAATCATCCTTTTGTTTTGCTTATGGGAGTTACTGAGGATACTCCTAATCTAAATTCTATGTTGCCCTGGAAAAATCTGTTAATGATACACTGAAAAGTTAATGAAAAACTTACAATTCAAAAAAATCACATTTTATGCCTCTGTTACTCTCTGATATATTAAAAATATATATATATATATATATATATATATATATATATATATATATATATATATATATATATATATATATATTAGTTTACATGACTGTGAATTGAAAAGGGAAGATATTGAAGTACTTCGCTTATATAGGGAACTGAAGGCGTTTTAGCGTTGCTGGAGACGGACAGAAGAAAACTTAGAATGCAACTCGTGTGAATTAAATATTTGGGTTTAAAGTTTAAGTGATAATCTTTATGTTTGCTTTGCTTCTAGAAGCCTAATATCGGAAGAACAATATCATTATATGAGTGTAGATGCTACCCAGTTACTTAAATATCTGAAATGGAACGTGTACTTTTATCGTTTGCAATATCTCAATTATGGCTTTAATAACACATGTTCTAGTAAAAACACATTATTTCTCAGTTTCTCTAATAAAAGTTATGCACATTTGCCTACAGTGTATGTCATCAGTAAATCAGAAAATATTATATCGTGTCATCTGTAACTAATAGTGCATCAAACTATTCTATCAGTGGGCTTTATATCCAAACATGATGAAACACAACATCAGTTTTAACACTTCTTTTAAGCAGCATTGGCTTTGTCATGTCTGTTATATTTCTTTACTCTGAAAAAAGTAGTTGTATAAAGTCTGGAAATCTGTAACATAACACTACTAACCACATAAAATGTCATTAAACGGATAGAATGAAAATCTTGTTTGGGTGACGAGTTGGAGTAAATGGAAAATGATTAACAAGAAATTATTGATTTTATGTCATACTATTCAGACATTTACGCATGTAATATAGGAAATACTGGAAATAATAAGGCCTATTGGTACTTTGAAAGCATGCAAGAGAATGCTTTATATTACATACTATATCGACAGCTACCTGGCACTACACCAGGCACCCAAAGATAACTGTAAAATATTACGTAGGAATTAACAGTAAAGTCCGGAAGGACAATTTCTGCTTAGCGCGACAATGACAGAAAACTCGTCATTTCTCTCATTAAATTAATGTTACATGTTTTTTATAAAGACTTTTGGAATAAATAGGCTTAGTGTTCTGCTTTCTGCCACAATACTGTAAAGATATAAAAAAAATAATGACTACAGGAAGTGAAACGTGACCGAAAACAATAACATTTCATTTAACATAACGGTTACTCTATATTACTAAACTGCAAAATTCTAAATCTACTCCTAAACTATGTTTTGAATATTTGTGTATGAATGGCAAAGTTAGTTTACGGCGAAATGTAAAATGACATAAATAATCATACAGATAATTTATTATCCAGTCCATCTATTTCTCTTGTTTACCTGAAGGTGATACCACTCTGAAGAAATGTGTAGGTACTGAATTACAAGAGCAGAATAAGGCTGTCAGAATAACAAATTACTTCTGTAAACTTGCTTGTTACATATGTGATAATGAGCACTGAAAAATGAAAAGATGCCAATTATTTGTTAAGGACCATTGTTTCATTTCGTGTTCTATAACAAACATAAAGATAAAACCGTGGAAACTGATTTGTATTTTCATATTTATACACAAATACACAAATGAGCTTCACCTCTCAAAGTATTTTGTAATTTTAAGAGAAAGTTTATGCGTAAAAACACACTCATTAAATCTCATGATTTTTTTTCATACAATTCACAACTGCAAACAATAATCATTAAATTACTTCGTGTAAATAGATGAGTGAAATATTCATTTCAGTTGTAATTAAGTTATATTTTTCATAGAAAATTTAATTAATTATGATTGGAAGCAATCAAATTGATATAGTAAAGGTTAGTAATTCAGATTAAATACATTCAATTACCTTAATGTGAGTTTCGTTTTTATATGAACGAGATTGCAAGTGATAAAGTAAAGCTTGAAACATCCTCGCAATATCTTTAACAAACTTAAAAATGTCAACAACATTGACCTTAGGGGCGGACCAGTATTCTTATGGTAACGCGCTGGACTGGTTATCTATGTCGCGCGTTCGATTTTCTGCTTCTCCGTTAACAATAATGTCCTTTTGGGGAGACGTGAAACAGATGTCACATAATTATATCAGTGCTATACACTTAAGATGGTACCGATTAATAAACTCAAATATTTCGAGCAACCTTTGTTAAAGCTCCTATTTTGTTCTCTAGTGCTTTTTGTACATGTATATTCACATATCTACCATATGACACAAATGATCAATAAACAGCTTCTTACATGATTCTTATCAGGAATTCGTTTTGATTTACTTAAAGAGGTGGGTGTCAAGAATGGAGACATTATGTTACACTGAAACAGTTGGTGTTACTCACCAGATAAATGCGCTTAATACAGAAAATGTTCTTACTTGGTTTTGAAAAACGTATTCAGTTAAATGACATCTGAAAACGAAGAATAAATTTAATCTTGAAACATATACCAGTAAGATTAAAGCACTGCCACTAATTTTTTTTTTTTTTTTGCTTTGTTGAAAGTGGCTCAACTGTATAATTGTTTCAGCGCTTTTGATACATAATGTAAGTGTTTATATCAACATGGTCCACATACTTTGGAATGTGTGCTAATATATTAACATTTTCAGTCCTGAAATCACAAAGAAGAGAATAAAATAAGTTTAAATTCATTCAGTGTTGCGTACTGGAGATCATTCTCGAAGCAAGAGAATACGTAACACGCAAACAAGTCAAGACTTTCAACCTAAGCAAATGCAACATACTGTCAAGTATGATTATTCAATCTATTGGAAAAAATATGATAATTCGTCTTCAATGCAACAGTGAAAAAATACATAAAAACTTACTTTCTCAAATTTATCCCAAACTTTATTACTTCAATTATAGTAAACAAAATCTGTTTTTGTTTTGCTCTCTCTCTCTCTCTCTCTCTCTCGTAACGTAACAGAGGGTTTTTGTTACTGCTTTTCTATTTTTATCTGTTTGAATACAATTGATTTCTGTTGTATCAATGTATTTCGTTATGAGCCTAACTTCTCTTGAATGTGTAAATTTAAGCACTTTTTTTTTAAACATATACTTACAGGTCGAACTGCTGAAATGCAAAACGAACAAATCATAATTGAAAATTCAAGAGAAACAAAAATGTATTTTCTGTAGGCTTTCAATCAGACATTTCGTCTAACCCTATTTCCATTCCACTCCAAACTGGTACTTTTTTCAAGTTTCTGTTTTTCAGAAAGCTGGCACCTCAGAGGTTTTTATTAACATTCTGAATAACAAAAGGTTTAACTAAGCGTGTGGCTCGGAAGCAGACGTGCGTCTTAATGGATTACTGAATGTACAGCATTTCAATTAAATTCTTGGAGCATTGTTTCGTTTCATGTCAACAACAGATACAGAGAAAAAAATGTCTCAATCTTGTGTATTTTGAAATGAGAACGCATTTGAATTTATTTGATATTGATGTTTTTAGTTTTCGTACTTGCTGTCCGTAAAACTGAAAAAAACGTTGTACTGTTAAAATAAGAAATTGATTGAAAGTTTTGTTCTTAAGTTCATAATGAAACAGAACACACGAAAATGCCTGGACAGTTCACTGTCTTATCACATTTTTCTATTATTTATTTACCTTATCATACTGACAAAAGAACTCGTGCCTATTAAATTGCAATTAGATATTAAAGAATGTGTTATTTACCGAGAAAAATGTGTCTATGGTTGGTTGGTCTTTTTCAGGTAAGCCCATTAAATAGTTTATGAAATAAAAATCTGTTTCAAAGATACTGTCATCTATGATCATCATTTCTGTTTTTGCTTATTCTCTATTTGAATAAAGTATAGCAAATATACGCACTTGCCATAAAAACATGTTAGAATTTCAAAGAAAAAAACTCACCTGCATGATTTTTCAACGTTCTTATAAAAAAATTGATATAATACTTGAACAAAGTGGGGAACGTTTTATGGGGATAACAAAGGGCCACGAAAATGAACGCAATGCATTTTCAATGGCCGCTTGCATTCGAGAAGCGATGCAAATAACTATCTATCGTCATTTTTTCTTTTATTTTCATTTTTCATTTTTAAAAAATAGCTGCAAATGCAAATGGCTACTAAGTTTAAACATTAACAATACCTACAGAAACACAGAATTTAAAGTTAAAGGAAATATAAAACAGACACCAAAAATAACAATTAAGAAAAATCCCTGTAGAAAAAAATCTTTTCAAGTACCAATAAGTTTGTCGATAAACTAAAACCTATTATCAGCCAACAGTTTGGTTCAGCCGCAGATGCTGTATTCCTTAGTAAGACGAATAATACTTTCACATAAAGCTATATACAGATAAAAAACACCATCATTTTCACATTTAATAGACATAAAGACAACAATCTTGTTTTCTGATATAAATGGCACAGTAGAGCATGCTTCTGTTTATAAATAAAATCATCGAATAATAAAGCATCGCATTTGCCAGCCGATTTCTCTTAGATAACCAGAGCAATATTAAACGAATAAAGTTATCGTCTTTTCATATATAAGTTATTTGCTCACCAAGTTTTGGAATTCTTATAAATATATCATGTCATATAGTATATAATTGATATCATGAGTCTAGAACTGACCTTTGTAATTTAATTACAAATTTTTCCTTTATACCATAATAGGAGAACTTTGTACAAACAGAACGCTGGTAAAACTTTTAGAAACACAAGTGATGGAATAAACTATAACTATTATTCTATCGACGTAAACTGCGATAGTCACTGTCAAAACTTGTTAGTCTTGTTCAAGTCACAGTGCAAGAACGTTTCACCTATCATCTTACTGGATTTTTCTTCACTGAAGGTCGAGAAGAACAATAGGGTAACTTTGGATACAGAAAATGTTAATTACCTTAGGACTAGTTTTGTATGAATAGTTGATAATGGCGGATCCTATGGTACGTTTGCTACTCAAGGATTTGAACAAATAAAACCTCACTGAATTTGGCCCGTAGGTAAAATATATCATATCCGTCATATGATCTTTGTTTATAGTTGGGAAATTTATTGAAGGAAGATGTTGTAAGGTCGACATATTATCATCTAACCTCAATGATATATTAGCGCACTTTTCACCCGTGAAGTTTTAAATTATCTTACAAACAACCCTGTGTGGGTGGTCATCAAGCAGAGCGATATTCTCGTGCATCTATACTGCCTACCCCTTAGCTCTTAAACATATTATCCAAAATGATGAAATGCCTGCATGTTAAACCAAAGCAGAATAAATTTGTAAGCCAAAAATGCAACAACCCAAATTTAACTGTAAAATTAATGGACTAATTTAAAGTTATCTACAGAAGATTTTCAGTATGACACCAGGTTTACATACTTACGTATTTACTAAGAAGATAAACTTACATTTCTGTTATAATTGATTCAGTTATGTTTACTTGCCTAGATTATGCCTGGCAAACGAACAGAACGCTCATGACAAGTGCTAGGTATAACGTCCATTTCTCTATGTTCAGCTGTAATAGTTCTGTTCGTGCCAAGATAATGTCTGTTTGATCGTTCCAAATGTTCTTTATATAAACGTTCCTGCACTTATTCTTTTGTGGTTTGTTCTTCGTAACCTCTTCTGGTGTTTTTAATAGAAATATTTCGCCTGACTGATGTTGTTTCACCCTTATACTAGATTTTTCCCTATTCAAATGATAAATAAATGTCTATGATAGTACATGCCCTTGAGAAGTTTACAGCTAAAGGATATAGGAGAAAGAAAAAGCCAATACTTTTCAATGCTATAAATAGGACAGTCCTTAATCTGATTGTAGTTGTTTGCCTCTTTAGATAAAGACGTAATTTTTTTCAATGACGAAAGACTTATGACGAATTTATTCGATATGTGGCTAATCTCCCTAAGACCTTGGTGTTCAAATGTACTTAATACTATCATCCAGCATCAACAAATGGTTCTGATTAATTTGAATGACATGTGTTTTTCTATACGAAGAAACATAGCACTCGTTAGAACTTTCATACATATCTATTTATACTTCAGTCCTCAGAAAGAACGTATTTTCCTTTTATACTGAATATGCCTTACATTATTTGGAAGGTTTAACTGAGAGGGAGAACAACTATAAACAAGCAAACAAACAAACAAATAAACAAGAAAAAAAGAACAACTTAGTTCTCCCATGTGGATTTTTATATGACATCTGTTTAGCCTCTAGCTTCCTTTTAAGTAATTCAAATATAACTGCATAATCTACATATAATTAATTAAAAGATCCTTACTAGGAGAAAAAGAAGACAATTACATATGTAGAAACTGTTTTGATAAGAATCTAACTGCTGCAGCGTGTGGCTACATAAATGGAAATAGGATTTATATTTTGCAAACAAAAACATGCTATTTTCATTTTTTCTGACAGTACATTTTCATTTCGAAATGCAGATAAAATCATAAAAGCTTGGAATCAATTTTAAAGAATATTGATATTTGTCCATCGAGGCGCATTTGAATTTAATTTGCTTCCCACACCAGGAGAACATTGAAATGAATTATATACAGAAGATAATGAATGCATTGCTAGTATCATTCTATCATGTTTGTCTGCCGGCTGTCAAAACTCGTTCGTCAATGAGCCTCTTTTTTATTTCCAGGTCACAACTCAAGAATTCTTCCTTATCATCTTATTTGCATTTTATCTCTCTACTATGGTGGGCAACTGGTTGGAAGAAAAACATATCGACTTCAGGCAAAAAGCAGACCTTCAAAGAATTCAGTACGGCTGGAAGTAGTGCCCAATTATCTACACACAGTTATAGAACCACTCAGTTTGTTTATTGCTTTGTGCAACAGCTAAGGTAATTTTGTACTGCAACATGCCTAGAGTTAAGTAAATCTTAATATATATAAATTTTCATATTGATTTGTTTGTATTTGTCAGTATGCTCTGGAAACGGCGGTAGATTGAAAAATTCGTTTACTCATTTTAACGTAAAAGTTAATCCCAGTATGGCATTTTGCATTACATATTACATAAAGTTAACACTAATGCATAGACTTCATTCGGGTTCTAGCGGTAATGAAAACTGTAAATAGTTTTTAAAAAGAGGTATGTATATAAGAATTTTAATTTTTTTCTTAAATTTCAGTTGAGGAAAAGTTACAAGTATATTACTGGTGTTTTCGCTCATTATTTGTCAGTTGAAAGAAGCAATAATGATAAAAGCTGGCAATAAACTTTGATAAAGAAATCTTACTTCTGGGTATCATTTCAAATCTTATATTTTATCCATATAAAAACAGCAATAAATAAACATTTATCACACAATATCTTTTTACCTAGGAATATCTCAATAAAATTCAGCAATTTATTTCTAAATGCCGAGATCCTGGGTAGAAGAAATTCTATTCTTGTCTCATTTAGCTACATTGTATTAACTCTGACAAAAGGCGTCCACGTAGAGGTATTTGAACTGAAGCACATGGATCGAGAAATGCTTTCCGTGTAAGCCTTGTTTACAGCTACATTTTTTGCTCAAGTTTTCTGGTATAACGAAATTGACATAGTAAAGACCATATTTTGAGGTTGTTAGAACAATTTAAAGACAAGAAACAATGATTATTTCATGTGAAAAGATAAGAGAACTTCTACAAACGCAAGATGATTCAGGACCATACTGCCATTTGTAGACTAAATATTTTCATTACAGATAACTAAAAATAAAATGTTTTTATATAAATCATGGCTATAAATTCAACATCATGAAGACTCTAGTCTAGTGAGTATACATGCACAATGTATATATAATTTGGCGTTTGGATGTTGTTCTTTCCTCACTATGCATCGCCCCTTAACAAAACACTACATTCGATCTTTCTGTGTAGCTTAGCTGTATTAAGTGGCTAATATTCACTCACGCACTAACAAAAGGAACTCTGTGATATCTCATATGATTTGTTTATTCACTATGACATATTGCTGGCAAAGACACTGAACATCAAGTGCAGCTCTGCGGAAGATAATTGTACTTCACATTAATACTTTGATGCAAGAACCTTCTAGATATCATATCACATGTAATTACCTATGCAAGCCCACCTAGATTTCCTAAATGATTTTGTGGTATGTGACTGTTATATTCTTGCGCCTTCTCTCTATAAATATTTGATACATATAAGATGTTTTGGTCTCAAAAGCACATAATATGCAATTTTTCGAGACTGTTTCATACCAGATCGATTGATTTACAAAGCAGATGCTACAAAATGATGTCTTTAGTTAAAATGAGTTACAAAAAAATCAAATAATAACCAAAAAGGAAACGCAGCATGTCGGATAGCACTTAAATAAAACATTTGAGCAAAACCAGCCTCTTATGCTTTTGCATATTCATTATACAAAAACATCTGCAAAAATATCACAAGTTCTCTGTTGTCTTCACTAACTAAACCTTCGAAAGATTGTCACTACAGAACTATTAACGTCTTCATTATATAGCTTTAATGCAGATTTTCTACCCATGATACATGACAACCTACTTGTTACGTGGACCAGAAAACTTTACAATGTATAAGTCTCTATGTTTACCTCTCCTATCTAAATTTATCCAACTCTCAGACCAGTATATCTACCTGTCCTCGTAGTCAGGCTTCAGTGGTTAGCTCGTCCTGACTATGATTCAAGAGATCGCAGATCAATCCCCGGCCAGGATTTCAGATGAAAGGAACGTTATACCTCAGCTTAGTTTAGTTCAGCTAAGGCCAATTTGTCAAGGTGGTATAAAACTATTACAGAAACTGGTGAACACAAAATGCCGTCTTGCACAAATATGTTCTATATCATATGCAAGTAGAATATTCTAGCGCACTGATACCTCTCTAACAACTTAGAATATGATCCGGCATACCAGAAAAACTGGAGTTTGACTAATTCTTCATTTATTTGCCCTTGAATTTAAGACAACTATATATGTGACGCGTTAAAATTAAAATAAAGCAAGAATATATATTTTCATTCTACATCTGGAGCTTGTTAAAATTGACTTTGATAAAAACAATGTCTTAAAAGATATACAAATGAAACTGTCAATCTGTCAATTTTATGAAGTACCACAGCTGACAGCTGTCGTGTACCATTGGAACAATATCTCACGCCTTTACTAAGTATTTGTGAATTGTTTTATGAATTAGTAGATATTTATATAAATGCAATCTGCATATTTAAGAAATATTGCGACTAACATTTTTATATTTTTCATTGTCTTTTCTTTTTTATGTAGAATCTCGTGAACAAAAGAGTTTATCCGTGATAAAATCGTGAAATCAAATTTTAACATTGCAACAATGATCAATTTCAATTTCTGTATTATTGATAAATCTAAAACAAACTTTGTTTGTTGTTGATGAAGAGAAAAAATCAAACATACTGGTATATCAGATCAAAGTTATACTACCGACATAATTGTTTAGGTTTTTTTAAATATCTTTCAAACTGAGTCAAAGCACTATTGTCATACAACTTCTTCAAATGTTTTTTCTTTCTGCAATGAAAATGTTATTATCTTAAATGATCTAAACATTGGGGACTAATAATCATCTTATAGGCAATATCAGTAAGTTAAATTTACAGGGGCTAGTCTATAAAATATAATTCAATGAATAACTACTGTGGACTGATTAAGTCTTAACGATGGTTATGAAACAGTCTTAGTTTGCTGTAGATACACTAGAACGTCCTATTAAAATTTACAAGAGTCAAATATCGATTTAAAAACTGTTTTTGCCTTTTTTATAACCGATGTTTTCTGCAAGGGAGGTTTTGTCTTACATAAATATCAGAATAACTTTCACACAAAGATGACGGCGAAATGAGTGTTAATTTCATAACCGATGCCTTCTGCAAAGGCATGGATTTCTCACATATATATCAGTAAAAAATCACACAAACAGTGACGGCGAAATTTGTGTTTAATGGTCAGACTACTTGCTTTCAATAGTAGTGGTGTGTGATATCATTTTTCTTTAAAAGACTTTGGCCATTTGTTTTAAACATAATGCAAATGCACCGTACATGACAGCACTACTGTTCAAGCAGAACTATGTCAATTAACATTTGATTGTATCGTCAATAAGGCGCCACAAAGCTATGACATTAAAATCAAACATCAAAGCGATTTCATGACAACACGATATTTAATGGCTGGCACGGCTTTTCAATATTGTTTGAACTAGTTCAAGGAGTGCATTCATTCCACACAAAAGTCAAATTTAAGGTACAAATTTAGGTCTTTAACATTCTTTTGGGTGATGCTCGGAATAATCTCTAAAAAGCATACTCACAACAAAAACGTATTAAATGAGCTCACAACTTTTCCATGGCAGCTTTTTTGTAAGTTGTTTGTTTTTTTTAATTTTTAATAAAATGGAAAGAAACAGTATTTGCTGTCCGTTAAATGAAAATTGTCAATAGTTTATATACGATGTATACCGTTTGCGAAAAAATACACCGTGTTATAGCAATGTCTTAGTGTAATGGTTCTGCATACGTTTCATGTACAAAAAAAACCCGTAAGACATGAGGTGCAGAACGAGTCGTTTATGTTAAATGTACTACTTATTTCACGATCTTAATATAACATATATGATTAAGCCTTCTTATGCATAAAAAGTAACAACTAATTGAACTTTATTACGTCTAATACATATCGTTTAATTTATATTTATCATTTTGTTCATAACAATGAAATCGTGCATGTTTGCCAACTTTAAACATGAACTCTTTTTGCGCACTTTACTAAGAGAAAGATATTTTCGGGTGTCTAACACCCTGTTTTTATATAAATATGTTTTTTTCTTTGAATCTAACGCGTCATAGTCGAATAAATCTGTTTGCCGCGAAACGCCCCCTTTTGTTTCATATAAACTGTCTGGTTAAAAATAAAACATACAAGTATACAAATAAAAACTACATAGTGTCATTTGTAGTGCTGCAGAGGAATAACCTGGCCATAGTGTTTCAAATAAAACAAGTACGTACAGCCGACGCTTAACAAAAACAACTTTTCTCCTTGCAATCACATTAACTGCACATTCACTTCTAAGTATCACTTAGGTTGATTGTGAAATATAACAGCTAATAAAGAAATACACTTAACGTTTTTATAATAAACATTAACGTCTTATCCTAATGAAATACCTAAATATGAATTCTTTGGAAGGCACTAACATAACAATAGTAGTGCAACCGGATTTCTATTCCGGATATATCTAATGCTTTTTTAATTCACAAGAGCATTTACTTGGCAATATGCTCGTACGTGCTTCATACAGTTTTGTGTCACTGCTGTCCGGGTACGATAACTTTATTACCACCTCTTGTATCGGAGCTACGCTCTTTCATATGCTTTTTTGTTAAATGTAACCCTTCTGGGATTTACTTAAACTTTCAAATAGCGTTGCTATCAAGGCTCTGCACAGGTACACATCAATCATAGCTTTCAAACGCCCTTACAACACAAAATATGTTCTTGTTAAATCTAAATTTCAAGACTTTAATATTAAGTTTTAAAACATGTACATATGTCAGGCAAGTGCATTTGTTCTAGCTGTTCACACTTTCGAAAATTGTTGAAAATTATAGCTTTTCATGTCCACAAAAAAGGTGCAAATTCAAACTTAGATATGATACAAACTCTACGTATTTCTAATGTTATTTTAATCGCATACACAAAATGTTACAGTCAGTATGTTAGCCAGACTAGACAACCGTTTCAATACCCACCCTTTTGGCATTAGCAGTTTTATACTACATATATATGTGTTAGCCATTACTTGTTTCGTTCATGTCTTTAAGAAGTATATGTTATACAATTTTCTGATTTCTTTAAATTTTCATATTGTGAGTAGTAATTCAGTCGTTGCTGTATTTCAAAATATGGGCTAAATTAGCATTTTCCTATAGAGATGTTACGAGCTTTCCAATCAAATTATTGCACCATAAGAATGTTTTTTATATATTATGTGCTATTTTTTCGTTTTTAATTTTAAACATAACTATGAAAAGATGAGCCACCAGATGATACTATACATTTTCGGAATGAATAAAGAGTGTTTACTTAAAATAAAATCTTAACTAACAACTCTCAAATTAGGCACAACTGCATCAAAAGGTAAGCTTTCATTAAATTATTATGTTCTGAAGTAGAAGAGTAATTGTGTCCAAAACTGCATGTTAAAATGTCGCTAAAATTACAAACAAATTAAAATCTTTTACTCTCTTAGTAAATATAAATGCGTGTGACAATTCTATCTTTTTTAATATTTCTAGTAAAAACTTTAAATACACATATTGCAAGTAAAAGTACAAATCCTTTCATTTAAAAATGTTGTTAATTTCGCACCTTAGGTATTTCTTTACAAACGTTGAAGTAAAAAAAAAAATTCTTTTTTTGATATATTCATCAGAAAGTCTTACCTTTTAATTTCTAGGCAAACTCCTAAATTTGGCACACGAAAGACCACGTAT
The DNA here is from genome assembly GCA_012932295.1 of Cyclina sinensis. Classification (NCBI taxonomy): domain Eukaryota; kingdom Metazoa; phylum Mollusca; class Bivalvia; order Venerida; family Veneridae; genus Cyclina; species Cyclina sinensis. The sequence goes on from JAAONU010000011.1 coordinate 41,454,262, forward strand.
TTTGTCATAATTTTCGATATGATTGCAATGTTTTCACGAGAAAAAGTTTTCAAAACCACATACAACAGAAAACTTTATCTTACAAGAGCAAAACAACAGTAAGTCACGAGATCAAATTTGATTACAATGTCTAACAAACTACCTATTGCTCCAATGAAAAATAAGTTTTTGCCTAAGATGCTCCAACCATCGAATGCTTTGTATCCTTAACGCTAACAACACGAACGTACGAGAAAATCCAATACGTCCCGATGCAAGTCTAGCCTGCTATTCACACACGAAACTTCACAAAGACAATATCTACTTAAACTACTTGAACAAAACCCTTAAAACATAAAATCTGATTTGAAATATGACGAACACTTTTCAACATACTGCTTAATATAAAACATATAGGCACAAATTCAATTTCTATGAAATTTCTAAGCAAGTTTTCTGACGATGGTTTTGCATACGTACAGGTAACAACGTACTATTATATGATATTACAGAACTCGTATACTAAACAACTACCTTTTTACCATTGATTATCTAGCAAAACAATGCGTGAGCTATCAATTTACATGGACATGCATAATGTTAATCGAACAACAAGAAAAGACGGCTATATTTTGAGATGAGGAAGAAATCTGATTACTTGTCATCTTAACGTGAAACAGCTGATGGATGTGTTGACACTGATGACATTAAACAACAGATGTTCACCCTGTTTCCATACGATTCCAACTAGACATTATCTCGAGATCAAAAAGTACTATTTAAGTATTCTAGTAACCGCCCGTAAAAAGTGATGTCTAAATTAATAATATAGTTATTACAACGTCTCTAAATGAGGAAAATAGGTAATGATCTGCTTTTATAAAGAAGACTGGACACAGAAGAAAGTAAACCAGACAACATGCCACTGAAAACGTGCATGATAGTTCAGTGAAATATTTTATATTTTAGTCCAAATGCGTTTGAAATATAAAAAAACCCTAGAAGCCTTATTTTATCTAAACACACTTGAAACAATTGTTCGTAAAATACTCACACTTTAAAGTACTAAAGCATTCAGAATAAATAATGTAGCTTTAGTCTTTCGATTAGCCAGTTCAATAGAAATTTACAATATTTGTTGTTTCCATCATAAACTTTATCATTAATGTGCCTTTTATACTCAAATCCAGGCTTCAAGTATTTGATAAAAATTAAAGAAAAACTGAAGAAAAAGTGCTAATGACGGTATCATGTGGCGGAGTAGTATCGGTCCATTCAGCCGAAGACATTGCTATTAGGCATGAAAAGAGAAGGTAAGATTTAATTTATATCTACAGCTGTCTGTAAGTAGTTTAAAGCAATATAGGATTTAAGAATAAAACCCGAGTATCTGTCAATCTTTATTTCAGATAAAGTAAAGCTGTAGCCTTAAAATGCACTTTAATTGTAAAAGGAATCACATCTGTTATCCGTCTTATGACATTTGTAACAATGGCTCGAGATATCGATTCTGTTTTATTGTTTTGATATTAAGCGAATTTTCATATTCGAAATGATCAGATACAGAAGCATAATGTTTTGAAATGCTGAATGTATTCACAGATTTTCTGACACCAATACAGTTACAGATTTCTTGGTTTAAGGTTGTGTCAGACTAAATGCAGAATGCTTTCATATGTCACTTAAAAATCAAGCTTGAATTTACTTATTTACTCGTATTTAGCCAGAGCATTAAAGTCATAAATAGTCTATATATTGGAATTTTGTGACAGCAATTTGGGAAAAAATCAAAATACTTAATTTCTTATTTTTTCGAATTAACAATTACAGACAAGATAAATAACCTATGATTGGACAATAATTTTTAAAGCAAAGGTATTAAATACTTTTTCTGATGAGGCGTGGCCCTCCTTTTTACATTTTTGTGTTGTTACACTAAGGCTAAAAAAGTTACCTTTTCGTAACTATGTACAAATATTACAATAGTGTTTCTGAATCGTATGACACAAACTTTTTCATGATAATCACATCTTATAAACATTTAACACCTAACTGCAATACGTAAATATCAGTTTAAGGACCAACTCAACTTCGCATTCTCACGCAGAATACGTTAAGTAACCAAATATTATAAAGCACTTACACTCTTAGGGCAACCGGTACCCTTGGTATGATTTATAATGGTCTGTTTATTCAACTTCATTCAACTTCAGACATTTTCTTGACAAATACACTAAGAATGTGCTTATCAAATGTTTGAAGCAGTTTTGTTGAAGAGAAACTGCATCACCGTTCATTGCCACCCAAAAGTGGTAATATTATTTGCCGACAAGACAATAATTCAAATACGAAATATGATTAAGTTCATAAGATCATTCTTAATCTTTAAAATCCACCAAAAGATATGTTATTTTTTCAGTCTAAGTAGTCTAAATCTAACAAATTCAAGTCAGGTAAGGGTCCTTTCAAATCGTTAATTTCATACTTCAAAAACTTAATAATTATATTTATCTGCATTTAAAATATGTTTTCCGTCTTGATAAATCAAGTGTGCGTTATAAATTCACTTTGTTTTCTTACCTGCTGATTTAAAATTAAAACTTCTATTACAATACAACTGTCTAAACTAGTCAAATCTATAAAATTTCTCAGGATAATAGCATTCAAAGTGAAAGGTCAGCTGATAAAGTGTTATCCCTCTATCCGTTATTAAATCCCCTTTTACTCTATACAGACTTTTAGAAAGCAAGTTTAATTTCATTAAAATGTAATTCAAAGCAATGTACTTGCACGTAATTACACTACAAAGAAAAGAATAATTATAATAATAATAAAATAACCACAAGAACGATAACTGTAAGCCGCATTTCCTATCAATCACCTGGTCTTCCACAACACCTTGCTTACATCCATTCTATAATTGTTTTCAGAAACTGGCTTGCTGAATGGTTTGTACAACCCCAAGCAACCAGGAAAACTCCTATTCACTCAACTCGTTGTGAGTTTGGCATAATACATATTAATATGGAACGCGTTTAAAACCTTTAAGACAACATTTTTTTATCCTTTGGAAGAGCTTAAAACAAAGTACTATTAATTTGAAACCAACAGTTTCAGCATTTTTGTTGTTTTATATCAACTCCAGGAAAGCTTTATGAACATATTCGTGGCCAGGAGAAAGCGAAGTATTAGTCAACTTTGTTACGGCTGTTGGGTAAATTAACACTTAGTGCATCAGGACAACAAATTGCTGCCGTCAACAAGAAGGAAATCGTTAGAAAAGAATGTTGCCAACCGAGGTGTACCATGTTTATCGAAGAGTAACAACAGTAACATTCCAATAATTAACTTCATTCGTTTGAAGTATAATAATTAATGCCATTAACTGTAAAACTAGTAAGGTTCTTGTACACTGCACTCCTTGTTCATGATATCTATCCATACATGAAGTAAAAGGATAACTAAGGAAGGGCAATAATACTAAAGTTGTAAATGAAAAGTCATGATTCTTGTGCCCCGAACTCCTTTTTTATGATTCTAGCTTATATTTTGAACTCCCTACATTAAAGGTTGTTGGATAAATGGTCTGGAGAAAGCTTGATTGACAGATATACATACAGCCAAAGTGGAGTCGATATGTACATCTCTCGGGAAGCATAAAAACTATATTTTCCACTTAGTCTCTCTTAAGACATATGCAAGAACCAATTTGTTTGTTTCCCTCACCAAAAATAAGTAAAATAAAAGTAAAATTATAGTGGATTTCACTTTTTGTCTGCTAACAGATTCCAGCACAAAGCTTATATTTCATTACTTATACTGAATTGAAATAAGCCTTTCAACTTAAAATGAAGATACTCAAGTTCAAAGCATGGAACCCAGGAAGCAGTCATCGAGCGTGATGAATCTAAGTTGTAAGAACTTGTGTCGCAAACGATGTAAAATAAATGAGTCTAACTAAACTTCAAAGCATGTTGAGCAGCAATAAACACCTCATATTATCTGCCATAATTTCCTATCATTTATTTGCATATGTATGTTATCAAAAAAAAAAAATGTTTCGGTAAAAGCAGGAAGGTTATTAAGTTAAAGATTAATCAACATATTAAATGTCTGTTTGAAAGCCTGCCACTGAATTTTGCTTCTGACAAATGCAGAAGTGTGTGTATCTGATATACTTTAGATAAAAAAGCAAATAAAATGACGAGTTAAATCATGCCGATAAACAGTGACCGACTAAAAATATTATTTCATGATAAGACGTGTAACAGATCTGATAATCTTAATATTTCAAACAATTTTATTTATATGTTATAATACATAACACACATTACGTCACATATTTACAACTATGATTTTATTGTATCAAATATAAGAACGAATGATAAACTAATTAAGAACCTGACAGTTGCCAATCTTTGCATGACACAAATACAACAAATTAGACTGTCGTGCGCAGGCAAATTTTTTAAGTTCCATCACCTCTTAAGCTAAGTTAATACACATTGACTTGACACATACACTCATCACATAATCAATTATAAGTAACAAAAAACACACACACAAAACCATTGCAGATGTAACAATTACTGACTGTCTCCGTCCATGTTTCTTAAATTTAGATACATCAATATCACTCATACTAAAAGAAATTGCGTTATGTCATTCATCTGCAATTTGTAAGTTCCTAACTAAAAAATGACAAACGTAAATATCTGAAAATGACTTATGCCATTACTTAGAAGTGAACAATTCCACACACATAATCTCACCCTGGGGGCAACTTATCATTTAACCAAGTCGTAACTTTTAAACATATGAAGGGTTTCGCGTCATAAAATAATATATAATACAAATAAATATCAATATTTAAATATGTATATATCAGTAAGGAAATGAGGTCAAATATGTGTATAAATTTTAATCCATGCGTAAATCTTTAACATACCGCATTTACAGTTATTTTAGAAAAGGGGTGTTATTCAACTTACTTAAAACTGAACAGTGATTTGTTTGCAAAGAAAAGATTCACCAAGTAAACCGAACATTCCAATGCATTCGAATGGAAAACATTTGAACAAATAAAAACAGCAAGAAGATTTGTTCCATCAAATCAAACATGATTATCAGATTTTTGGCAAATTTTTATCTGTCTTCAGTGCGGCTGTAGTTCTTTCCGGCTCAGAGCACACACACTTGGGTTATCATACTAATTAAATTTTATCAGATTTCTAAACTAAGATGTGAAAAAGTTCAAGGTTTTCTTATCTATGTCCTTTTGGCTTTATTTCATTTTTTCACTACTTGAATATCCAAATAACAAAACATTGAAAGTGTTTAAAAGAACTGGGGTAAGAAAGGTAATCAATTTATTATTCAAGAATTTCCATAATGTTTAGTCTCTATCGTTGGCTTTCACTCAAAACCTCTTCTCATATCGTCACTTTTGATAATATATAGAAGCAATTTTCTGGCCTAAACTATCTTAAAACCGAAGAGAAAACCGCATGATTTCCAACAACTTAATGTTTTCACTCTTATATCTTTATTTACCAATGTTTTCAATTCTTTATCGAAAATCTCAAAAGGCAACCGACACGATACCTTCGCGTAAAATGTTTATCTTTATTATGAAAATAAATAATACAAAAATGAAAATGGAACGGTAACATTTTGATACGTATATTGATGGCATTTTGTCAATCTGTGAATCAAAGCACGAAATTCTATCTGGTTACGTAAACGTAGTGTAGTTCCTTTTTAGAGCATTCTCATACATAAAGCCAAACTGATATCAAGAACAATGCATCTACTCAACTGGGGTGCATTTAGCGGACTATAGTATTGCTATGTTTCCCAAACTGCGAAACAACTCTGTCTGGTAAACTACCTTCACAATTTGTTCTATAAACAATTTAGACAATCAGGTATTGTATTTAGTGCAATGGAAAACAGCTGGTGTGTTGGAAAAAAGCTGGCTGTTAATTGTTCAGCTAAAATATGCACATTTTTCGATAAAAGTAATACAAAGTATAATCATAACGTTTTGAAAAAAAGGTTTAGATTTTCAGTCGATTATTTTCAGGAACTTTCGGGACAAGGAGGAAATATCTCTCTCTCTCTCTCTCTCTCGCAAAGAAATCTTTTTTGAATAATAAGCAAAGTTTTCTTTGAAAAAATAAACTAGTTCAATATTCACTACCTGCAAGCATCGACATTATAATTAAACCTAAAATGCACTTTTGAATCACCGACGGATGGCTAACCTCAATCATTTAAAATCCGTTATAGCACTTTGGTATTGATCACTGCTATATATTGTCATGTCATTGCATTTCCAGATTCCTCAATAAGAAAAATTCAATACTAATTTATCTTTCAATGATTGTTCGGTTCCTCTTTATTTTTGTTCTTCATGCGAACTACGAACATTGGAATAATGGTCTGTCATGTTCAAAAGGTTCTGTCAAGTATTTGTAGGAATCGGTATTTGCCTATAAGTTAAATAAAAATAAAATCTTCTTATCAATAAGCTGTTTATGGTATCTTACAAACGTAAATTTACTTCTAGTAGATTTAAACCTTAGTTTGTTCTTTTAGGGAATCAGAAGACTTTATCTAAATGATCTATGTAATTTTCCAAGCTTGACAACACTACATGGAACACTGTCATGGAAATAACGAAGCAAAAGCTCGATCAAGAAATATATCTTACAGAAGACTAAAAGTTTCAAATTATATATCAATTTATACTATCCTTACATTTAAGTTTCTATTACAAAACTGGCAGTTTTTATGAAATATGTTAAAATATGAATATGCGTGAATATATCCAAATATTCATACATGGCCTAACTGTTATGGTGCTTGTAAGACAAGCATATGTTTTAAGTTTTAGAAAAAAATCAAAATCAATCACAGTCAAATTGCTAACATCAAAATCCAATTTAACTTTTTAATAAAGTTTTTGAACGATGCTCAATTTCTTTAAATCACATATTTCGGAAACATTTACACTAAAAGTTTTTAAACAGAATAGAAAATAACGATTTCCCTGGTCTTTGAAAAAAAAGATGATCCTACAATCAACTCATTAAATAAAAACTGATCCTACCGATTTTCCTGTTGTTGTTGGTGTTGTTTCTTTTTTCAAGAAAATTTACTTACTTATTTAATTCCCAGGAACTTCATACTCTAGAGTCAGGTTAAGCGAGTCATTTTAGTTATGTCTCAGCATGTACCTACCCAACATTTATATTCACTTATTAAGTCCTCCAGATAATTCATTATAAAAGTGCCGTGATACACGTTTGTATTGTATGAAGAACTTGGCTTCCATGTGTCACATAATGTCGCAATTATTCTACTAGCAGAGTAGCTTTTCTCAGTATTTTCCAATACTCAATGTCTCGTCTTTTCTTGCTTCAAGATTGAGCTTAAGTAAGAATTTTAGAAATATCTTCATTTTTTACGATTGGCAGTTTATATAATTATCATGTATTCGCATCACACAGTTCTATTAAACACTCGAAATAAATACTTGTAATAAAGCAACAGCTGCTTATAAGAGACATCTTACAAAAGATGCTGACCAGTTGTTTTTTTCATCAGAAACTCTCTATTTGATGGACATTTTGCAACAAGACAAGATTGACAAAACTGTTAGAAAGGATGTAACTTAAGGATACGTTGTCATTTAAACATATATATAGTGTATCATTATACAATATGCATGTAATTAAAATCAAAACTTATCACAATTTATCTCCTATCTATTTTTTTTATTTCTTGTTTCTTTTAAAAATCTGGAAGTACAGCAGTACATATTGTGTCAGATTCAAATAAGATATCTTCTTTGATAAATAATTCTGTCTATATCCAACTTTGCGTAAGACTCTAAACTTGAATTTTGTAAACAAGGAAAATTTGGCAGAATTATCGTAAGATTGATTGTATGTACGATTCTTACAAATGAATCTAAGAAATGAAGGAAATTGTTTAACTAAAGAGTTCCATTTTCAACTACGTAATAATGAAAATATTTTTTCTTCCCGAATTGGTACAGAACACAATGAAATGGATTAAGTGTACATCTAAAGTAAATAATGCATTTTAAACACAGTAGCGACGAAACATGTTCCAAAAAAGAAATTCCTTCTAAACTTTATCCAGAAATAAAAAAAGGAAGCTAAAGAACTGCTATCGCTAAAAAGTATTCACTGCAAATATATATATCAAGGTAATTAGTGCTTAATCTGTTGACATATCACACACAATTGTTCGAGCTTTCGAGATCGATAACATTTTAGACAGTACTGAACCAAAACTGTAGAGAAATATCTTGCCATTATCTAGAAACACGCCTGTTCAGCATACATTACCTACAATCCACAGATAAATTGATTTTTTTCAAAGCGTTGCAGACAACTGTGCTTTTCTGGCGGCTTGTCTAATTGCTTATATTGGTTTGGTAGGTATTATGTAGCTTTAATATTTTTTCGACACTAAATATTCAAACGAGAGCAGATTACAACAGTACTTAAGTTTTATTAATTCTAGCAATCAGAAATATAAAACAGACCCCATTTCCACTTATTTGAACATGAAGACTATCAAACGGTTCGTCACCAAACGATTAAGTTATCAAAAGCAAACTGTTGTTAATTAGCAGCGTGTTATAAAGGCGTCTAAATGCTATTAAGATAAAAAAGGACCTGATTATCGTTCTTTTACATATTTCTTCGTTACCGCTATGCCTAGCAAATACATACGCTTAAATCTTAAATATCTATTTCAAAAACTTTAAATATCCCTGTTTTTTTCCATTTTTATAACGCATTTGCATTTTTTGTCATAAACGTCCGTAAAAAACGTTTTGCAATGAAAGGTACAATTAATGAAAACTAAAAACAACAAAAGCTAGAGACAAACAATGACAAAAAACAGACAAGAGGCCAAACAGGCAATTACGAGATCGAGAAAACTTTCAATTGAAATTCCTATCTATTGTTGATTTTATAGCCAACATAGGAAATCATATGGAATTCGTCATTCATGCTTCGCCAGTGGGGAAATCTTAGCATGACTGTCTGTCTTTTTTCAACAGAAATATCTCACAGAGAACACGTTCAATCTCAGTACAAATCTCTTTATCGAATTGTTGAAAATGTTTATCTTTCATGTAGGATCTGATTGTGGTATTGCTCTTCTGATTATGGTAGAGGGATTTCTAAACTGACATAATTATTTTGACTCGGTACCAGATACTGATTTCGGGGCATCAGACTCATCTTAATGAAATAAAAAAAAATCATGAAAAAAAGTGTTGAAACTATTATATCGGTTGTTGTTTATAGAAATATTCTGAACATTTTTAATGAAAAAATGGCGTAAAACAATGTATTTTTTTAATATCTGAATAGAATCAGTCATTAAAATTACTTTTTCAATAAATAAGTTAAATATATAAGTCAAACTACATACATATATAAAAGTTGGTAGAAATTGTAGGTTGTAAATTGTTCTAAGAAAAGATGGATAGATGATAGATAAATGAGCTTTATTATAGACGCAGTAGGTCAAAAGTTAGGAAAATATTAATGTTGTTACACTGAATATATTTTGAATAAAAGAATTAATATCGACGTATATTTTATTCATATTTAATCACTATTTTATCTTTCTAGTAGAATTACTTTGTCCCGGTATTAGCTTTGTTTATGCAGTACTAACTAAATCTATTTCTTTTCTTCTTATAAATATTTGCAAAATTATTCGTTCAGTTATATACGATATATAGCGTGTTCTGTATTCATCAGCGACAAGTTTGAACCACACTGGAGTAAGCATAGTTATATTGTTAGAAATAAAATTAAAAAGGAGAAAATGAACAGATATACTTACAATAATTTAATACCTAAAAGCAACACGTGTGACACTTTGTATTAAATAATATATTGCCTTTTTCACTAAGACAGACTGTGAGTTGTACAAGAATCAACAATGTGTTACATTATATATGCCAGATAACAGTAAAACAATATTCCGCGAATGATTATTTGTTAGAACACACGAGAACATTTTTACATCAACATTATTAACAATACAATAAAAACTGACATAAAAATGTTTTTGTGTCTCTGATGACTTACAGTAATCTTTCTTGTTAATCTGGCAACAAGACAAGACTTGTATAATTCTGGCAAGAGAACAATACTTGTACAACATCAAACTATCATGGAATTAAGCATACATATACTTGTCTTTATTACTTTAAAAAGATAATACAAGTGTTGACACTAAGTGTAGCTAAAATAATAAATGTCGCTTAAACGTCGCACTTAGGTAAAATACAGGATAACTAAAGTCGAGGCACTTGATAATCATACTGTTATCCAATCAACACGAGTTGGTTCTCGAATGTGTATGTTATTATAATTTCTTGTTTTCAACATGTTTTGAAAACACAAACAAGATGAAAAAGATTATTTAAATCGTTAAAATTGAAAACTACATTAGTCAAGGAAGTTCGCTCTGAAATCCACAATCAACATTATCAATTTCTTGAAAAAAAAGTTCGAGACGAATGTTCAGCTATCTCAACATTTAAAATGGCCTTTTTTAAGATTTCCTTTTTTCTTCGTTTTTTCTACATGTCGAGATGAAAGTCATCTCGGTTCAATTTTCAGTTTAACCTCCCTCTTTCAAAGTTTTTTCGTTCCCCGGGTGTCTAGCCAAACATCGAGCTGAGTCGTAATTATTATCGACATTTATCTGATGAAGTTGTTTTTGCTTTTTGAGAGTTGAACCGAATGTCGAGCTGGCTAAACAACTGGTTCGACATTCGTTTAATCGGATTTTTTCCGTTACTTAAATGTCAATCAGATCGACAGTCAATTCGACGTTTGTGTTTTTTTTCTTTTCTGAACGTCTTAACCATAGACAATTTACATACCCCTTTATTTCGTAGTATCAGCCCAATCCTAATGATCAAAGAAACCTTCAGAGCATCTATCTCCTTGGTGTAGAACCGAAAATTTCCCATACGTATAGTTTGAAGTCCACTAGACAAGATTTAGTGTAGAATAGTAAAATGAATATGAAGAACACTAAAGAGGTCAGCTAGACACTGTTCCACACCCACACCGAATTTCATAGCTATGGACCTGATGGGTTTGACACAAAGATGTTTCTTTAATGTTGCCAAAGCAACAAAAGTTCAATGCTTTTTTAAAACCCCTTTTTTTAAGTATAGCTTATGCAAGGAATATCTTTGTCAAGTCACATCAATTTTGACCAATAAGTAATCTAGGAAAAGTATTTGTTTTAAGTAAGGTCGACGACATTGACGCATGTTGTAGATAGGGTGATCACGAAAGAAACAAAGATTTGATTCTAAGTAAAACGTCTTGTTATCGGGCAATTTATTTAATGAGTTGTCGCAAGAATGAAATAGAACTTACAAAAAATGTTGAATTACAAATAAGATAACAAATATTAACAAAAGCTTATGTATTTTTAACAATTACTTATACCAAAGTGAGACCGGGATATTGTACTAAAACACTTTATTCTCAAAGGCGAAAGAGATTTTTCTTCGTGACACGATACGTAAGGTATTTTGTGGACATTTTCATTTAAACAGAGATTTTCTAAAGTAAAAAATAACTGTGTACATGGGCAAAATTATTTTTCTTCTTAATGATTATTTCTTTCTCTTTCGGTTTCATGACTGATAATACACAATTATACAATATTAATTTTATTTTTGGAAACACTCTTGATGTCCATATTCATATTCGCCTTCTTTATAAAGGACGTTTTGCAGTGAAGTGTCAACTTGACGAAAATATAAACAAGGATACTGACAGACAATAACATTAGACAACATTTATTATTAAAACTGCTATTCAATTCATTTATGAACCAGAACAAAGAAATTATGATGGAATAGTCCTTCATGATTCGCCGAAGGGGAAATCGTAAGACTTTCTGTCCTTTTCTCATCAGATAAATTTCGCAAAAAAAACGTTGTCTATCCGAAAACAAACTCCTTTTATCGATGTTGTTGAAATACTTGAGGTTTTAATGTTTTATCTCCTGGTAACATTAATTGCATGATCTTTTGATAATGCTTGCAGGTTTCCTAAAATAACGCGTTTGTGCACGATATATTTCAAGGCTAAAACATGATTTTCAAGAATCAGATAAGATTTAAATATCATAAACTTTGACAATTATTTTTTTTATTTTCTTATCAAAATATGTTGTTCGTTTACATTTCTGTCATAAAACAAAATCAATGAATATCTTCTTATAAGAAATGTCTTAATAAATCAAAGTTTAACTTATCACATATGCCATAAAAAACAAGAACACTTAGAAGTATGTGACACGTCGTTGTGCATGTATAATTTGTCTATATCTGACAACAAATAACGGCAGAACTATCTTTTTAAAATATATTTGTAGTTTTCGAAACAAAAACAGTTCTGACAAATATGTTTAAGAAACTGTTGACCTTTTGATATAGCAGATGTTCAAGTGTAGAAAAAAAGGGCACGTATTTACTTGTTTCCTGAGTAAACTAAAACAGGTGATCCAATCTGGAGTGAGAGATAGAGGGAGAAACATGACTGCATTTACTTCTAAGGGAATCTAGATTCGTTAACAAGCAAAATGCTCAACAGCAGCATCCAAAGTGGTTTGTTAGGATGCCATGAACATTTTTACAAGATTAAACATTGTTCACTTTTTTTTCTTTGATTTATCTAATCAACCACAATAATTGACAAATGACTCCTTGAAACACTACAAGCAAATGTTAAAATCTTTCAGAAAAAAAAATACAGCTTTACACAAGACAGTGCGGCAAATTTCTTTTTTCTAAATATCAAGAAAACGCCTGTTTTGGTAAAGTTTCTACACAATAAATTTACTGTATTATGTATGCATGTAAAATTTTGTGTTTTGGCATTTAAAAACTAGCCGGGGTTTGTGTTGGAAGTAAAACAAAAAATGAACAAATAGCACAAACACAAAACATTCTATTTTAAGCATGTTCTAAATGCAGGACGCAATTTGACCTCGCGCTAGAAAAATTTTCCTCCCAGCCCTGGTGTTAAATCCAAAATATTTATTTTCTTGTAAGATATAAGAAACAAAAAGTCGGGTTTTTTTACAAATGTTTTGGGAGGGTAATGCACTTGCTTAAGCAACGGCTAATACTAATTTAAATTTCAAATTATCGAATGACAATATATAGACTACAGCTATTGGAATTGAAAGGCAGATCAAGCAAAGAGGCAAACACTTAAAAATCACAATCTGTATAATTCAAAGTAGTTTACACCAATCACTGCTGACAAAAGAACTCAAAACGTAGCTCAAGTAGTGGGAATTACTAATATGTGGCACTATACATTGTACTATTCTACCCATGATACGGGAAATATATCAAAACAAATTATGGGGAATGTAAATCAATTTGTCCCTATACTGTTCTAACAACTATGGTAAAATATCAAAGAGGTGTAAAAACAATGGAAGATATATCGAAGCAGATTATGAAACATACCAGTGAGACTTTAATTTCTTTACATTTAATTTATTCCTTTACTGTTCTGAACATTAAACTAAAATAAAATATAATATAAAATATAAAAGAGGTGTACAGAATAGTGTTTAGACAACAAGTTAGTGATTTTTTTCCATTTAAATAACGTGTTTGAAGGCGTTATGATATTCAAAATAGATTTAAAATGAAAGACTATCGGTCTTATTCCAGTAATACATGATGCTTTAAAAACGAAAGGCAGAAAAAGGTGAAGAAAAAATGTCCCGATCGAAGATCAAAACGTAATCTTTCGTGAAATTGTTCTTACCAACAAAAATTAAGAAATCTAGTTATTTTCAGGGTGGAGGTACTATATTAGGGTTATAATACCTTAAAGCGACTGATTCACAGATGGGCCGACGATGAAAAAAAGAAAATGTTTATACATCTTGAAATTCTTGCTGTAATTGTGAAGAACATATCTAAACTAAGTTTACTGACTCATGTTTTGTTACAGAAAAACATCAAAACATAAAGTTTTACACTATTTTATCGCTAAAAAACATACCCCGTTAGTCACAGGGTAGATACTTTAGTTATGATATTAATTTTGAGGAAGTTTATTACCTAAACGCTGTGGCCCAGTAGTGTAAGTCGTCGCTCTTTATTTCACTGACCGAAAGGTCATTGGTTCGAAACCTGGTTAAGTCAAAACATTTTTTTCATTTTTCATGGTGTATAGAAGCATAATATTATGTTTTTTCCATAGTATAATAACTTCTCTTATATTTTAAAGAAACAAAATTTCAGCTAAATTGTGAGTCAGTCACTTTAAGAAAACTGTTGTTGTTGTTGTTGTTGGTTTTTTGATATTACGGAGAATAAACTGTTGACATTCGGATACACAGGACATAACACCTCAAAGAACAGTCAGGCTATAACAGAAAGGGGAGAAGTTAAAATTGAAAATCCTACTTATTATTCAATGTAATATTCAATGACTAACATATGGCATCATATGGAATTCGTCATTCATACATGGCCTACGGGGAAATCTTTCCAAGAGCCACTGTCTTTCTCCTTAGGTTTATCAGGCGGCAAACATTCTGTTATATCAATAACAGTTTATATACAGGTAGTTTTGATATCGTTTTGCAGTGCATTTTCTCGAGATTCCCAATATCTTGATAATATCTGTTTGTTTTCTTAAACAGCACCTTTGGGCAAAGTAAATTCATACATTGTAACAATTTGTATCATACATATTGTCCTATATTCTATAGGTTCCAGTATGAAACATTATTTTCAGCAAGTTTTAAGACAACACAATAGATCAGAGTTAGCACTAAACACACAGTATCAATTAGTCTACATAAAGACGATCCAAGATGAGCCAAAACTTGGCATTAAGTAATAATAAATGAGAACTGTCATACTTACATATTATTCAGCATAATCTTTGTACTTTTGGTAGACAATCATGTGTGCACCTGAAATTATCTGCTGATGTTAATACATGTATACACGTTTATTATATAATGCGCAACTGTTTACAAAGACAATATCAAAAATCCCATAGCTTCACACAAATTCGTTTTTTCTGCTGTTTCATGCTTACATTAATTAAGACAAATTAGAAACTTGGCTTCGTTTGAAATGGAACAGTTAGGAATGTAGCTAATGATAATTATATTTGTTAAATCATGCTTATCTTAAACATGTTTTTTTTTCAATTTTATACTGCTTAAATAGATAAAAAAACAAACTTAAAAACTCTTTCTTCAATGTGATTTAAGCATTTACAATCATTTAGCAGAACTTGCAACAGAAAGTGTTTGGAATCAAGCTGGGCTCCTAGAACTAAATTAATCGACATAAAATTGACAGTTGTTTGAACATCTCACAATATCGACCAAGTGTTGAACGAAATGATAACGAAGAAATCTATAGATATATATCGTTTGTTTCTAGAAAAAAACCTTCTGATTAATAAAGCATACAGAAGCATCGAAATGGTGTCAATATTTAGCAAAGTTTTAATGAAGTACTTTCCCAACGGGCAAATATTAAGCAAGAAGCTTGAAAATAATTAAACACAAATAATTAAATCTTGAAGGGTTGTATATTTTTCATGACTGATCTTATCGGGTTTCCTCGAAGTGTTTATATTTTTTGTTATTTTTTCTTCTGATTTTTAATCACCTGTATTACGGAGAACGTGTCTATTTTCATTTCTTTAGTTACATACATTATGATACATGCTGTTTATTTAGTTTGTAAATTACGAAAACCCTGATATATTTTAATTCATGTAATAACACATGAGCCAATTGGCATTTTCTATTTGAAATCTCCAGATTGATTGGAAATATTCCCTTAAAAAGGGAATATTTTTTTTTACAAATCTGAGTCATTCATTGTTTATTCGATTTATTTTCTGTATATTTTTCTATAAGCGAACTGATTATTGTTTGTTTAGTTATAAAGAAATCAGAAATATTCTAGTTTATTTTCCCTAAAATTATGCTTAATCTGTTTTAGTTCCCGCATTAATATTTCGTAAATATTTGATTCAATCGTTTATGAAACTAAGTCTATTAAGGCATTTCATACCTGTCATTTTGAATATTATAAAGTAATCTTTTTAAGGCAAAAATAAATGCATGTGTTTAAATGCAATACTAATAAGACACCTGTTTGTCTCGTGTTTTGACTAACTCACCTGCTAAAATGTTCTGTTTTGAATTGAAATATGTTTTTTCTCCTAATACTCTGTGCTTAAAGCGACTAACAGAATTTGGGGGGTGGGGGTTCTTTAAAATAAACGAGAAATTAATATACTATAAAAAAAAATTATGCTTCTATACATTATGAAAACTGTAGAAAAAGAATTTGATTCTAACAGGATTCAAACCCATACCCTTCAGGTCAGTCAAATTAGGAGCAGCGACCTAGACCATTGAGCCAGAATGGAATGTTCTTTACAATTGTCAAAATTAACAATACAAAGTACCTACCCCGTGACTAACGGTGTAACGTTATTACCGATAAAAATATGAAAAGCTTCATTTTATGATATGTTTCTGTATCAACAACTGTGACAGAAATTTATTTAAGATATATTCTTCAAAACTATATGCAGAATTTTATAGATTTACATACATAAACATTTTCTTTTTTATGCATCGTCGGCACATCTGTGAGTCTGTCGCTTGAATTTATCTTTTGTTTCGTTTTTTTTTATTCTGCCTTAGCTCCATAATTGCCTTCTCAAATACTTTTAACAGGTAAGCACAATAACATTCTTTATATTACATACTTTAGCCAAAAAATGAATAAGCTTTATTCATAATTGTAAGTGGAATGTTATGTTAACAGGAAATAACATTGCCCCACACGATGTGTTTTTTACGACCTTCAGTAATTGTTTCAAAATGTCTTTATCAATGGTGTTTCAAACGGTTATGCTCATCTGAGTCAACTGCGCTGTATTTTGCCAATAATCAGCTATTGCCAAAGATAACTATATATTGAAATTGCTGAGACAGGTTTTAGAAAATAGTTCTGAAACCACCTTAACCAATGTATCAAAACAGTTCCTGTCAGAATGTTCGCATATTTTTAACATATCCATATCGCTCTTTAACATGTTATGAACACGAGTGTCAATACTGATATCTCAGACGGTCAATACTATTAAATGAATATTCTTATCATAAACACATAAACATTTAAGATATAAAAAATTAAAGTCTATCACAGAAACCCCTTCATTATAAATAATAGTTAATTTTTTTAAAAGCGAATATTTATTTTAAATGTATAGTTTTTGTTGACAAGATTTATGACTCTATACCAGAGTCTCTCCATTACGGGAGAAATTTATATTTTGATTGGAAGTATATGTAACGTTATGTCAGCCCGACAAAAGCATCAACTTGATAGTTTCAAATATTACTCTTTGTGGGAAGGCATGGGAAAATTGCCATCTCTTAAATGATCGTTGTTTCTGTGAACAAAACACGAGCAACTAACAATTCAATCTAGGACTAAATCATTAAGGGAATAACCGACACTGAATATCCGCAGTTTTGCTTCCGATTGCAATGTACCTTTGTTCTGTGGAATCACATTTTGTGTTTACCCGCACAAAGATAAAATCATTTACCCTTGATTTTAAGTTTATTACCGGATAAGGCAGGCAGGAAAACATGCAAACTTATGTATCTATCAGCTTTTAAGTGCATACAGTGCATTTAAAGACCTGTTCGCGTGTTTATTCTCAACAATCATAACATTCTGACCTTTAACAAATGTACTGAAACGTGAGACTGGGGTTTTTCGTAAACATCTTTTTTATTTAAACACATTTTAAAACCAAGAAATACTTGTACTTCTGTTGTCATGCAAAACATAGAGGTATTTTTTCGAATACTAGTTGAACCGTAACCCAGAAAAATTCTCTAGCCCCGAGATGGTTTTAAATCAATCGGTACATACTATCATGACGCCTTAAATGCCAGATGACATGCAAGGGAGTAGAAAATCCGTATTATACCTCTGCTATCTAACTTACAACGCTTTATGTTAAAACATTCTTCATAACTATTAAAAAGATTGTAATGTTCGAGGATCTTTTTTTATACCAGAGATTCATACAAGATATAGAAAGATGAGCTTTGCCTACTTACTTAACATGGCCAAATGGTTAAAATAAAAATCCAGGTAGTTGGAACTGCATTTACCGTTTTTCTGAAAAAATTAATCATTATATGCCTTTTTTTTAAATAAGTCAATATTATTCCTAATCAAAACTGACTAAACCCAATGCGTACATACAGATATCAGCAAATAACTTAAGTATATAAAATAATGACTGATGCTGATGCATGAATTAATTCCTCCTAGAGGAAAGGAATATTGAAAATTCAGTTCTTAAATTACGTTCACCATGCCTTCTGATAATAGATAACAGTCGAATGTTACTAGCAACAGTCTACTGAATCAGAATAAGAAATAACTCTTTTCTTGAAACAATTTACGAAGCATTGACAATGAAGTACAGTTTGTTATTCATACAGTTGAAACCAATTATATTATTTTAGTCCATCACAATTACTCTTATTCATTAACTTTTCTTAGACCAATTTTGACATTGTTTTTATGTAACCTTTGCCATCTAAACAACTGGATCAATATGTCGCCATGTTGGATTTCCCTGCACTATTTTCTTAAATAAGTACATGATAAAGATGCGCTATAAATAGTACCACTACGTCCTATTTGAGGAAGACCGGAAATGACAAGGACGTGTGAATGGTACTTGTACGACATAAAGAGGGTTTTAGAAAGCACATCTTTATCTTGATCTAGCAAATGTATAATTCAAAAGTGTTTTTTTTCTCGTTTAAGAAGCTACTTTTTGTATTGTATCAGTGTTACGTTGTTTTAAAATTATTTAGTAAACTAGTTCTATACTATAATCATTTCTCTGATATTTGATATCGGCTTTGTTAAGTGTAATTCTACTTCTGTATTTTTAATGCAAGTATTTAATGCAAGTATTTAATGCAAGTATTTAATGCAAGTAAATAGATTTAGTTATATTACTGTACAACTTCTTCAGTCGCACTAGAGGAACATAAATAAAAGTAACCAATAGGTAATTTTCTGTTACTCTATTATTACAGAACAAATTACAATAATCCATTAAACTGGATCTAAAGTTTTTAAAGAAGGTAAAATCAACAGTTTGATATCATGCATGGACTATTCAAAAAGACTTTTATAATAAATGCTATGCTTTGGAGGAACAGTAAATTTGGCAACATCTGAAATCAGTGTTAAAGATATTGCCTAAATTCAATGCTCACCATGCATTTCATTTCTGGTGCGCTCTGAGAAATAGTACATACTAAATAAAACCATCTCTTTACGAAGACCTTGTCTAAATGCACTCGTGGGATTCAATAAGAATAAACATAGTAAGAAATGTCTTTGACAATATTCATAAACTATTTCAGTCAGAAAAGTCTGATAATCGAAATTATTCAGTTTATTACCCAGAAGACAGATCTTCATTTGTTTGCCTAACAGCTTTATGTAGTTTTCATGCAATATTGCACAATATTTCATTCTTCATAAGTGATTTGGTAACATATAAATAAGAATTCTGAAAGCAATGATTCGGCGAACTGTTTCCCTTTAAGATAAGTTATAGATGCCTGTTAGAGTTATTGCGGTTTCTTCCCGACATTTATTCCATTAGTTTTCTTTTGATATACTTAAGAATGACAACAGGGTAGGTTTTGATATCAAAGTCCATTAACTGTTTGATTCTCAGAGAGAGAAAATACTAAATATATCGCGGGCGAATAACAGTGCTTTTATCTTAGTCAGAAAGTCCTTGAGAATTTTTCTACAACCAACAGATTTTTAATTTGTAACCATTTCCTTAAAAAGAGTTCTCACTTCATATTTCCGACCGAGAAGGTAATTAAATATTTACCGGTTACCTTGTACCTGACACTCCCAAACTTCCAATGACCAAATACGCTTAAATTATGTACTGTGTTAAAAAGCAGCTGGAACTGATTATCAAATTCATCCGGTTGTTTTTGTTTTTTCTCTTTTTGTTTTTTGTATGTGAATCTCAACAGAGCAAAAACGTTTTACTGTATGTCATATTATAAAATAGTCAATTTCGATAACTTTGATAATGCGTGGTTATTTTCGTTCAATTTCACATTTAGGAAATGGATAAAGAAGTTACTAAGAACAAATACACTCATATTTATAGATCAAGGAAACGCAAGAAGGCACTGCTAAAAAAGTTACTTACATATTTATCCCTACAAATTGAGCTGAAGGCATAATGCCATTTATATGATAAAATAGAAAGCTATAAATTTTGGCTCCTTTTTTCCTGTTGAAAACATAGATCTTTTCCTCAGGCTTACTACAGTATTCACAACGTCAAAAACAATTTGTACATAGACTTCATATTTATAAAAACGTATCCTTTTAAGCCCCTATGTCTATATCCTAGCCAAATAAACGAGTCTTCATAGTTTCATGTTATGCATTCTCTTATTGTTACCTAATAATTGGTATTTACTTGTAACAAAAGAAAAACTGTATCATTACTTCATTTTTAAAAAAATACGATACTTACAACGCACTTCCAGCAAAACTTTCGTTTTCAAGCATACTATGTAATCCCAAACGGTTTGGCCAAACAAATGTTACTATCACTTTTCTACAGCTTACTATTGAAGGCTATTTCGACAAAGTGTGTCAAGCTATTGTTTTATTTTGGGCTATGATAATACGATGAAATCCCATAAAAAAGCCGGAATGACCTGCTTGACAAAAACCGGAAATGAAGAGGAGATACACAGAGTGGTTTTATAACCTATTAAATTTATGCGGGAACCATTTTCAAACAAATGTATTTTGGATGTTGCGTTGAAGTTCCATGTTAATATTTTGTTGTAAAAGTATATCTATACTTGATGCTACAGCAACTTTTATTTACTTTTATTTTCAATTACAATAATTTTTGTCACCATCCCATTTTTGTTTTACGATACGCCTCGAGTGTCTTTTAAGTGAGGTGTTATTGTTCAAGGGCGTAGGCCGTGGTTTGCTATCAGTTTTCCGAGGTTATGAAATTCTCATATTGACCGAACCTAAAACACAGGGATTGTTTCATTATTTAATTGACCACGAGGTTTCAAGTTTAATAGCATTCATTAAAAAATGCTAACGTTTCCTTTCACTGTGACCATATTTACTTTAATTTTCCAGTGAACGCCACTTAGTTTTACGCTGCTTGTTTAAGATAAAATATATTATTATGATTGTTCTTATTATTATTATCTTATCTAGTCATTTTTTAATGTATTTATCAAAGTTATTCCTCTTCTTCCTTATTTCCTGCTTGTTATCATCATCATCGTCATCATCATCACTGTAATCATCGTCATAATCATTAGTATTAATATATTTTATTCAAAACATTATTAATATAAATTAATTCAGTTTGTCACACCTTGAAACTTCCCAATTGATATGTATGTGTTGCGTTTCAGAAAAACAGTATGGATTCCGGTTTGTTTATAAAAATAGACATAAAATGTTTCCATCTTTCATGAAATCTTTCATCGTATTTATCTGTAATTTACTTCTTGACCTCGGCAGCTTAATCACATCAATTGTATCGTTGTTTTGATTAATGTCATAACACTTATCATAATATTTAATTGATGAGACTATTATCCACACGGATGCCCGATAATCTTTGCTTTGATAGCACGATAACGTCTACCATCATAAAATCCTAGATACATTTTCTTTTCAAGATAAGCAATAACTCTTTCTGCCTGTTGGAATAAATTCCAGAACAGTCAGAACATAGCGCAAAAGTACAATACAATGCCCTAAAAGTGAAGAAATGATGTAGAAAATTGAAGCAGTATGTTATATTACAGTCGATCAATTTTGATGATAGTAGAACGAAAAGGGACAAAATCTCAAGCAAGGCCTTTAAAGAGATTACTTCAGTAAAACATACACGAGCATACCGTATATGTTACTGAACATTCAAATTTTCTATGACAGATTCAAAACAGTACAGACCAAAATATTTTGCCAACACTTTTCGTCAAAAAGATTCAAGAAATGCAGTTCGAAAACAGTCACGAAATTTCAGCAATGTCTTTGAAGAAAAATCACCTAAAGATTGTCTTCTGCCCCACTGAGACTGGATTGAGGTTCCGTAAAAAAGCCAAATTCTTAACTCCTTATCATTAAACGTCTTGGCGTACTTACTTCAGAAGTCGATATTGCAAATGGTGTTAGATGATATTTTGCGGAATGATAGCCGTGGACATAAAAACATCTATATGACCATAATCTCTGGAAACTGTCATCTGCTGAAATTGTCATGAGTCTGCTAAGGAAAAAAGGTAAAATAATAGACATGAGAAATGAGTGTGTCCTTTTTATGATAAGAACTCGAGTCTGGTCGTTAAAATCACATCATCTAGAATTACTTCTTTATTTATCACATATTGCAGCCATAACTCCAGATAAACTGTTATCTCAGCAGCCTCTGTAACCTTTCATTTCATACTTCAATAACCTTTCTAATGTATTTGGCACTTAGGTCACATACAAAATATATTTAACTTTTTTTCATGGAAATAATATTTTCTCTCGTTAGTAGTATGAATGGAGTAAAATGCTTATTTTAATTAGGCATTTCGTCTAATATATTCTTAAAACATAAATTGTGGAAAACTTATGACATCGTCAGAATTGTTTAAATACTAAAACAATGCTTTTGCTACGCGATATTTTTGTGCATTTATAAAAATTTCATCTAAAATCAAATAGGCAGGATATATTCGGATTAAAGTCAGTGATTAAAGAGGACTGTTAGGAAGCAGTCACTGGGTAGAATTGCAAGGATTTCTTTTCCAATCGATGTTAAAGAAATTTGATTTGAAATAAACATAAATAAAGTAAGAAGCGACGCCGCATGGAATACTTCTCGGTGATACTTTTCAAAACTTGTTTCAGCAGTTACTTTGATAACGCTTCAAATACCTATTCTTCTATCTCAAACAGATGTCTGACAAATTGTGCGATATACCAAATTTTTATTTATCAAATATGGTCAAGAAATAAGCTTTTTGTTGTAAAACAATCATATAATTGCTTCTTTCACTACATAATCACTCGGTTTTTGACACCTGTTGCAAACCGCTGTTTTACAGAAGTTAAAGAGAAATAATTATTTTGTAAGTAACAGTACAATATCTGTTGAATGTCCAGTATAAATTTTAATTAAGATGTGTCTCTTACTTTTGAATTGCATTTAAACTTATTTTCCTTCCTAGTTTCCTTGAATAACCGTATAGATAAATGAATAAATTTATGATAAATGGTATAAATTAAAAACAAATCCTTGTCCAGTTGTTTCTACTTGTTCTGTTATTATGTTAAATCTTGAGCAAGGACTCACTTTACAATTTCAAAAGGAAAATATTACAGCAAAGAAACACACATGTAAAAAAGACTAAAAATATAACCGATCAATTATACTGAATAAACATTAGATCATTAAACAGGTTTTGAAGGAAAACAGTTTATTTTAAAGTGTATTGAAGTAATGAATGTTACATGTAAATGCTTTTAAAAACCAAAAATAAACTTGCCCTCGATTTCGTGTTTTTAAAATTAACAGCGACTGTTTCACTTTTTCGTCATTAGTTGTGTACTTGTTTCACTCAGTGCTGAACACCCAGTCAGTGCTGAACACCCACTCAGTGCTGAACACCCACTTCATTAATATTTTTTTATTTGAAAACAACACCAGGGTGATACAATTCATGATACTTGTTGCAAGCATTTTTCTCCAACAGGCATTACAACTCTTAACGGTTTTCTACGATTCTTTTATTTAAAGGAAAATTTAATTCAGAAAACAAACCAAACACTGATCCGGCTGTCCTTTCAGAAATCGTAGTTAATCGCACATTTTCTTGCTTTTCAAATCTATCTTACGCTTGAACCTAAATTCTCCTTATTCAATATGGACATTTGCGGGACACTATTTTACTTCGACGACTGTGTGCTTATGTTGCAGGAAAGCAACAAATCAATAAGTGCCGACTCTAATTTGGCGAGAGGCATCAAAGATGTATTCCTAGCACAACTGTCATTTCTATTAACAACACATCTTCTTTAATAGAGCCATTGAATGTAAAATCATCTTTGTTCTTTGCAGTGTTACTTCCTTTTGCATTTCAGGAAACATGTCATTACGCTGTGACATCATCCTTTATCATGGATATAGGTTACACCTTTTCAACATGAAATATTAGTAAGTGGCCAGATAAGGTTAATAGAGGTACATTTGTGTGAAAGATAGCTTCGAAATGCAATGTTCTGCTAATTTCTGCTGTGCTTTCATATTCTTAGTAACAAAAATTATTATTGAAACTATAGTGACTGGAGACAAATAAGAGGCCTGTGCATAAACTGAATACATAATTATTATTTTTTTATTGTTACTGGTCTTCTTCCCAAGACAAGAAGAAAATAACATCATATAGTATGAAGTAAAGTACTTTCAAGTGTTATTCTGGGAAATGTAATTTATCGAAACGTCCTTTGTCCTGTTTGATGTAAGTCATAAAATGAGATTTCGGTTTACAGAAATCCTACAACGCTTCATTATTTCCCAGACGTCTAATATTGAATCACAACAGTTACCAATCTATTTTGAGCAAAAATAATAAACGTATAAAACTGTCCCATAAATCGGGTCGGGATGTCCTACTTGGCGCGATCAGTTAATAATGATAATGGGATATAGAAAGTGGTTTAATGTTGTAAACAGAACATCTTTATCTTAAATCATAATATTTTATTTTGTAGTTTCCGTTCCTTGAAGGGGAGGAAGTTGTTATTTGAAATATTTGTTACGAAATATTATACGCTCATCTTAAAATCTCCGTGGTAAACAATCTTAATTTTCGCATTTCACTTTTTCTAATGTTACTGAGTAATTTCTAAACTGCGGGTGATAAAAATATTTCTAACACTTTCCGCAATTCGCCGACAATAAACAGGTGATATATCCTATTCGTTATATCACGTCGAATACAAGCGCGCGCCAGCTGATGTCACTTCAAACTACTTTAGGATTCGATTTCTTTTTTTATAATTTTGTAAGTAAAATAAATTATCTTCTTTGATGTTCATCTATGATAAAATTATAAATATTAGATTTTTTTGAGACGTAAATTTTGATAAGCCATAAATAACCTCGTTGTTTTTATTTTCATGTGGGAAATGAATAGCAGTGTAAACGGAATACCCCGATAATAAACGCACAAACATTGCATAATAAGTAGTGCACATAAGTGTGCCCCTTATAACTATGTATATATGTTAAAATGGAAATAGGTTTTACAGTTTTCGTGATCTACTGTCGAATATATCACGGTTTCTTGTTCAGATGCGTAGTTATATAAACACTCAGGCCTAAGGCCTTCGTGATTAAATTACTACGCATCTGAACACGACACCGTGCTATATTTGACGGTAGGTCACTCAAACTTAAAATCATTTTCTTAAATATATTAAAGCTAAACAGTTTGAAACTTGTAGGAACCTGAAATAAAAACCAGCAATATTGTTTTATCTGCGACCTGCTTACTTGAACTTAATCATAATTTTGACAAATATAATAAATTAATTAAGTTCTGAAAATACAGATGATGAATCTGGTAATCATGGCCTCTTGATAAATGTGTACTCTGACATTTGCTATTTAAAAGAATTACAAATACGTTTATTAAACCTAATCACAAGTTACGTGTGGGGTTAATTTTAATTTAATAAGAAAACTTGAAGCACATTTGGAATATCATTTATCATAAAACAAATAAATACAACTGAAAGATAAGATGTAGACATTCCTGGCAATAAATCACTTACAGTTCAATTTTGATAGTTTATCGAAATAGGGAAAAAAACAACTAAAATATCGCTTAAATGTTTATAATGCTAGTACAAATAATTGCGATTTCAAATTATTTTTAAAGCTCACGACGGGCGGTTATCTAATTACTGATTGAACACTGTTCGTGCCAGACTACCAAACGTAGAAAAGTAGCACCAAATCAATACTTTTGCCATATCGATGCATATAGGGGAAACATGAAAGTGTTGCTTTGTCTAAAACAGTTAACAATAGTGTAACTTAGTATTCTATTAACGACACCAACACATGCCGAGTGATTTACAGCGAATGAGACTACAATATAACGATTTTTTTCTTCTGCCATTGCAATTTGAAATTACATTTTGCAATCTCTCCTGGACACATGTTGTTACCCTTCATTTGAATGTAAATGCGCAGAAAAAATCGAAAAGGAATTACTCGTATGGTGATTACTGGAATCGAACTGACCCGGGATTTTATTTTCGATAAATATAGAATTTATTTAGTAATACGTAGTAAATATTGTATGCATGTATATCTAGCTGCTATTTGATGTCTTATGCATTTCTTTCTTTTTTAAACAACTCTTGATATTGATTACACTTTTTACCTAGAATAAGGAATCGATTACGACACAAAATGTCATGTTTTGAGAAGCCAAAACCAAATCCAACGATGACTTGTTGAGTAAAGTGTGCAAATGTAAACTGTTATAGAAATAACATAAAAACACTTTAATTTCGCATTAAATGACTATAAAACACAATTGAAAGTTATTATGAGGAGCACTGACATTGGAGATCGAGATTCATTTTTGAGCTGAATTTCGAGACAGCTCTTGGATCAATTTTCATATCAGTTAAGTTAGTTTTGAGTTAGTTCTAATGTCGAACCAGGCTTTAGAACGATATTCGACTTAGACAACATAAATTTCGAGTATTTTTTCTAACTTAAATCAATATTCGCCTCAGTTCAAACTTATTTCCAACTTAATATCGATCTACGAGCTGGCTAGGAATTTGCTTCAGCTTGAAGCTCGTAATGACTAGTTTTGATATCGATCACTGAACTGGCTTGAAATTTGCCTCAGCTCCAAAATGGCTTTATCTTGAATATTGATTTCAGATCTAGCTCGATATTCGCAAACGCTCGAAAATCTCTTTGTCATCAATATCGATCTTTATCGAAATTTGCCCTTTATCGAAATTCACTGTATCTTAGTCGAATAGCGATCTAAAATTATGTCAAAATTTGCCACTGCTCGTTATTCACTTTCACTGACTATCGATCTTAGAACTAGCTCGAGATTTGCATTACATCGAAATTCACACTGTTAAACTATAATACTGATATCAAGCCCGAAAATAAGGAAATAAAATCACAGGTAAAATAAAGAGTGTCAATGCTTTGTTAAATAGTGTGTAACGACACACAATAATTTGTGAACCTCCTGAACGGGTTACATATTGCCATAACATATAGTTTAACCCAAATCATATAAATTACATATCGCTCTATTCGCAAAGGCTTTGCAATAAACTAGAGGAATGAATCTCCTCTCTTAGGTCGTATGATGTTACTTTATACTTCAGCTGTTCCTGTTTAGCACGTAAAATAAAAGAAAAAAAAGTCATAAAAAAGCAAAATAAAAATATCTTCTACCATCAAGGCTTCTTTTTCCGAGTGGTATTGACTGATACGTTATATAGAGATGGAAATAGATCGTTCTTCTTTGAAACTGATTTGTTCTTCTTGCAAGAATAGAGTTCTCTGTTTACTCGAATATTTACTTGTTCACTTAACAATATCATTGATCTGCAGCTGAATCTAAGTAATTTGAAATATGTCGAAAGATTTATATCGCATTGTAAGAATGTATCAAAGTAGTATATTGGTTTTGATACAGATGCTCCCGGCCAAACAGAATTTATTGTTTATTTCCACATAACATGCGCATTTGTTAAGTAAAAAGCTATTTTGAAACTAACTTCTAATAAGTATTTTATGACATCATTATAGTTGCATGTATCGAGGTAATATAAACACGGGATAATTGTTTGTACATTAACATTAAACTACGCATTTTGTCCGTAAACAGGCTGATAGGTAAACAGTAATTTACGAGAAGGCAAGTGGCAGTTATAAAAGTGTAAACCACATGCCACGTACCATATCATATTACGTTAAAATATGAATACTTTTGTTTTAATAATCACTCGTTTTGTGATGTGATGTTATATAATTTTACCGGAAATGACAGCCCAATGGGTCTTGTTAAGAATGCAACATATGAGCTGCAAAAATGCTTCAAAGTCAATGATGGGATATGTAGCATGAGTTTTGCATATGAAATGTCGTAAACTTAGTGCCGTGATCTTAATCCTTAATTACAAGAATTGACATATGGAAATTCTGTTTCTTTCTACTTCGAAAAAAAAGGACCATTACATTAAAATTTTGTATTTAATTTCGCTAGACTTCCTGACTTAAATTCATTTAAATCGCCAATCAAATTTAGATTAAATGTAACCAAAGTCCGATCATTCTAGGTCTTTTGACATTTGAAGTTTATGAATGTTACAGTGAAATCCATATTTGAAAAAAAAATATATATATATATATATATATATATATATATATATATATATATATATATATATATATATATATTTAAATTTGCTTTTTTATAAGATGTCATGTCAAACCAGTCAAAAGAATCCTAACAATAGGCCAAAACTTAATCGGTACGGAATACATTTGTCAGGCAGTGTAGAACATTTCGTGTCCAAAAATAGAGAAAGATCTGAACATAAAAGCAGTGTGCATATATATGCTATACATTACCAAAAATATCAGATATTACTTTACGATATGATCTCCTTCTAGGGCCTCGAACAAGTGCATGCGAATATACAAAATTTTCAAACAAGATATTCTTACCTTTTATTTCTGAAAAGACAACTGTCCTAGGTATAGAATGAGTGCAAACGGTTCTGTAGTCGAAACATGAAAGACCCACGCACTGAAATTATAAACAAAATATATTTAGAAATCTAATTTTCACAATAAAGAATCTAGAAACAAAGTTTTAAAAGCTCAGATAAATCATGTATCTTTTACTCTGGAAATATTTTGAAAACTAAGATTCTGTTTATAACTAAACGATTGATGTAATCATTTTATTTCGTATAAAAAACGCTCTTATTTCCAGAATGGACTGAATGTATATCATCACACGGCTGTCTGATTAAAGAGGCATACCCTGAAAATAAGTGTCTTTGAATTGCTAAAATAAAATATCCAGAGGAACAAATAATACACTTAACACCACCCCTGAAAATTTCAGCCCAAAATTCCAACGATTCTCGAAGAAATAAACAGAATTATGTTTCCGTTTTACGTCCATCATTCGTTAGAAATTTAGGATTTTATTCGTTATTATTTTATACACAATCCAATCCGGAGATTTACGCCAATTTCCGTAACAAATCGACAACTTAGCGAGAAGAAAAGGCAACTCATTGAAATGGTAAGATTTCTTGATATTTGGCATGCTTTAAATCTTTCTGACATCGGATACATTTAATTAGTGCTATCTATACGGCGCACAGCTGTAAAATCACCTGAATTTATATTCTAAAGCGTTGTAATTGGAAAAACACATTTGACATTGAGGCCCCAAAGGGGAAGTTGTTTACATCGGCATTGCAAAGTGTCAGAAAATTAAAATATGATTCCACAAATTAGCATATATGCGTTTTTAGTATACGTTAATAACTGTGAAAAATGTCATAATAATATGATACAACGCGGGTATTTTTTAAGGATATTGAATATTTAAAAAGGGAAGAATGTAAACAATTAAACTCTTTGGTTGCGAATCTAAAAAAAAAGGCCAAAAAGTGCTCCTTGAAAAAATTGGAGACTTAAACCCAACACAAAACAAATGAACAGAGCAAAAAAAACAATCATAATAATTTTTAAGGTAGGGGCCTACTATTTTGGTTAAAGAAACGCATTTAGTCCAAAATGTTAGCTTACACCTCTTATATGACATTGCACAAAAGTAACTGAAAGATCATTATAAATCTAAATGTAGAATGATAAAGCTATGAGTGGTACATCACTTTTGCAGGATACAGAATCAAGTACTAGCAGTGGGTCAGGAGATGTTGTAATTGGTGACCGGGGTCGTGGAAGAGGTAGAAGGAGGAGTGGAAGAAGGGGCACAAGATCTAGGGGTCATCGTGGTGGAAGAGGTCAGGTTGGACAAGGTCGTGGTGCTCTTACTGAAGCTGGGCAAGCTTCTGTAAGGTCAGCTGAAACTGAAGAGCAGAGGAAAGAGAGAGTTAAGGTATAAGAAGATTTCTTGTTTTTGTTTTACTTGCAAATTGTCTCACTTACTTAGAGGTCTTTTTTTACAGCAAGAAAAACTTGTAGTGCCCATTACGTCACTTGCTATAACCCCTCTGAATGTGTCACAGAGCAAGCAAAATGTGTAGTCTGACCGGGACTCAAACCTTCGACCCTTCACTACAGGTCTAGTGATCTACCAGCAGAGCTACCCAGCTGCTTACTCATTTTCATTCTTATACCCCAGATCAGTGACTCAAGTCCACACTAAGACATACACCCCTGCAAACTTGAAATTTCAGCCTGGAATTTTAAGACTACAGTGCTTATCAAAATTACAGGCACCTAAGACTAATGAAGTAATGCTGTCACGATCCTAGGTTGGACTCAAACCCAGGACCTTTCACGTAGATAGTTCTATAGACTGAGCTAACCCAAGGAAGTGATTTAATCCTTACTTGAAGATTTAATTATAAAAAAAAGTAATAAAGAATATAAATGAAAATAATAATTAGTAGACAATACCAAAATAAGGTCTCCATTATTGCAATTGGTGATTGTCAAAATTATACCAATTTACTATATGTATGTAATTGTTACTTTAGGAACTGGTTGCAAGTTTGGAAGGAGAGAGAGCCAAGGAAATTCTATGTTTGGCAGTGGACCGCCAGCCAGGTCTTATATTAGACATTCTGGACCGTGTAGAGCCAGCACAACCAGGAGGCTTTCACCCACGTCCTGGAGGTTCTAGTCCTCCATGGTGTTCCTGCAACAGATGTAGGGACATGCCGACAGTAGAAGAAAGGGTGTGTTGTGGATACATGCCAGAGTACTGCTTGTCTCAGTTGCCAGTAAGTAACTTTAACACATTGTATGTCTGAATTAGACAAGGTTTTATTCAAAACTATTTGCAATGTTTCCCTTTATTTCTTGTAAGGTGAATCCTTTTAAAGAAGTTGAAATTGTAGTACTGTGAATTGCTGGGAGGTGGGGGGGAGGGGACATTTATAGCAGTTTTATAGATTGCAGACTATGAAAATTGCATAAGCATTTTCACATTTCAGTTTTTGATGAATTCAAACATTCTTAAAATCTTAGCATATTTTTAGTCTATTTTAATTTGTCTTCATTGTTTTGTTTTACTGATTAAATAATGTTACATTTCAGGACATGGAGCAGTACATATTGGACGAAGGAGTACTTTCATTGGCGAGGTTATACAGAAGAGAGATACTGGTGTATCCCGATGAAAGAGACTTGTGTAAAGCAAACCGACATGCTGCCTATAGGCAGTTTACTTTGTGGAGGCATGGACGACTTGGGCAAGGGGTTCGGCTTGTTATTCCATCTTGCTGTGTATGGCTTATCAGGGACAGGTATCCTGACCCATATGGCCAATACACAGGTTTCAAGCCATCACGATTAGGTTAGATTTGGCAACAGAAACAGCGGCATCACCTTGGAAACCATGCAAATGATAGAACTTTCCATCCATATCATAAGCAAGTTTATCATATTCGATTGGAGATAATCCACTTAATTGAGAGCTTATAAAAATGAAAAAGAAATAATTGTTTCTTATTTTTAACTGTAGTTACCCAAGTATATTGCTCAAACAAAAATATTGGTAGATTTGAACAACAGTCATAGATGTAAGTGCATCAGGGCACTGACTTGTCCACTAAGAGGTCATTGATACAGAACTTGTTACTGTAATATTGAGACATACCATTTAATCAAATCTGGCGATGTTTGTTATTACTATTTAGTGTTGATGCAGGAACATAGGTTAGGTGCACTGATCATCACAGTGTCACCAGTATGAAGTTGACCTTGAACCTAAATCTATTAAATCAGGTTTTTGGTACTTGCAGGGCCTATTACTTGTGTATATTTTGTACCATAACTATATTATTAGTGAAAAAACTGAAGCAGTGTGTACATAGTGACATAGTCCTTACTTTATGTTGAGCACACTTGCAGAATTTGCCTTAGTCGCCACAAAGGCACAACAGTGTATGCTCCTTCATGCTTCCTGAATTTCTTGTCGCCTCTGTAACTTGCATGCATAGTCGGATTTTTAAAAATAAATTGGCAGAAATCATCACCATGTCAAGAACAAGACCCAGGTTTCTATCTTGGAGGTCAAGATCACACTTGGGGTTTGAACTTACTGCTTCTGATTTCAGTGTCCCCTCTGTGAGTCCTGTATGAATACAGGGTTGGGTTTTAATTACTTGGCACAAATAATCACCACTGAAGATGCCATTCCTAAACAAGGGCTAGGTCCATACTTCAGTCAATGTCACATTTCTCAATGTCACTGTTACCTTTGACCTACAGACCGAAAAAAATGAGTGTCTTCAAGTATTGCAAGTTTTAAAGGCTCTGTGTGAAATGTCAAATTATCGAGTGAAAACTTGAAAAGATCAAGGACACTGACCTACCGACTCAAAAAACAACAGGTGTTTTCTAATAATGTAACTTCCCTACACTCTCGGTGAAATAGTCCAGTTATTTAGCAGAATCTGTTCTGACCTTTGAATCCGTGCAATCTGCCTTTGATGTGTCAAATGGCACCATAGTTATTAGCAAAACCATTTTTACATAAAGTCACTGTGACCTTTGACTTACTTGATAAACAATAGGGTCCTGCTCAAACAAGAGGGCAATATGGCTTTAAGGCCTCACCTGAGATAATGATTTGAGAAATCTTGTACTGATCATGTAGACCAATGCAAACCACAATGTAGACAATAACAATGTAGACCATTGTGTAACTCCCTGAAGACCAAAACAATGAATACCATAATAAATACTAGTTTATATAACAATTTTGACCAGTACAGACAACAATGTAGACAATAAAAATGTAGACCAACCCACTTGCTCAAACTGTAATTTCAGTGCTTTGATTCCTATTGAAGTCTAAATTAATCGAGTCACATTTGTGCTGGGACCAATAGAACTTGGGGTCATAAGATGAAAAAATTTGGTAGAGGTCCTCTAGACAATGCTTCAAAGTATCTTAGCCATGGGATGCATATTTTCTGACAAGAATTTTAATTTTTTTTCCTTACGGTTGTCATGGCAACCAGAGTTCTGTAACGAATTTATTTTATGAACATTTTTAAAAGGGGGCCAACCAAAGAATATTCAGGCAGTAAGGTGGCAACTGGCCAAGCCAAATAGTTTAGGAAAAGATGTCTTTTGAATGAAAAGTTTAGAACACACACCGGAAATGGGGTATGACAAAAGCTCACAATGAGCAAAGACGTAGTACTATTATTAAACTGAAACCATGACAGACAGCCAGATGGTCCGAAAGCGACAGTTAGACATAATCACAGCAACCTAAGTTCATGTTCAGTGCTGCTCATGACCAAATCAATGAATCTGGGTTATTAGTATAGGTAGTAATAATAATAAGATTTATTTTAATTTTCTATTTCACTATCATCTGTGAGCAACAAGAAACATAAATGATATACATGTAAATCGATGGAATCATAAAACACAAATAGAACAAAAAGCAACAAAAGGTATTTGTCAAGCATGTATGCCCCCTAATGGCAAGTGAATAATCATATTGCTTCGACTCTTAGCATTGAAAATTTTGAAATGATGCTTAGGTAAGGGTAACTGCCGTTAGGCCTTCTGGTCTGAAAATCAACAGGTCATCTACTAGTCATGGACAACGTCCCTACCAAATATTATGACTGCAGACCAAAGCATTCTCTTCTTATTGTTTTGACAAGCTATTTTGAATAATAATCAACTTGACCTTTGACCTCCCTATCTACCGGAAAAGACAAACCACCATACCAAATATGAGGATAGTGGGCCAATGGGTGCTCTGGTTATTGAGCAGAGAACGTTTTCATACTCAAAGCTATTGTGACCTTTGACCCCAAAATCAATAGGGTTCATCTACTGATCATGACCAACCACCAAACTAAATACTTGTAGGAGGGCAGTAGGCCAGGCCAAAGGGTTCTCTAGTTTTTAAGCAGGAACCATTTTCATACTCCTGCTAATATGACCTACTGTCCCAAAAACATAAGGTTATTATTCTCATTAGGTCAACTACCCTATGAAGGCTGTAGGTCAAATAGTTCTCGAGTAAATGAGCGAATACCATGTGGTATATGAACCGACCGACAGAATGAGGTATATTTGCAAAACAATATTCCCCCTCTTCTTCAAAGGGGGACATTATGACCCATTTGCTCACAAATGGATGACCCATATTTAAACTTGACCTCGGTACCTTCTAGAAACACATGCTCACAAGTTTATATGTCGTTATTTATATAACAAGAGGATCTATATTGCTCAACAGAGTTAAGTGCTTATTCTGTTTTCAGAAAAAATTGACCCCACATTGAAATTTCATTGAAACTGGGTCAAACAAGTGGTCTCTAGAGTGTAAACAAGATTCTGCTAAGAATTACCTGGTGACCTAGTTTATGACCCCATATGAGCCACATTTAAACTTGCCCTGGATATTGTTAAGACAAAAATTCTGGCTAAGTTTCGTGAATTGGACCAAAATTGTGGCCTCTAAAGTGTAAACAACACAACTGTTGACGGACGATGACAGACAACACCCACCACAATAGTTAAACATGTGGCCTATAAAGTGTAACAAGATTTTCCTTTGATCTGGATTTGTTTCTGACCCTTTACTTACATACGACATTGGCCTAGATTTTCTGATAAGTAAATGATCATTGAGTCATAAATGGTGTTGGATGGAAGACGTGACCGCTTCATTAAATTAACTGTACAAGCCCGCCGACCCAGTATTTCCCCACAAAAGAATCATTATTAAAAGAACCCTGAAACCACTGCAGCAAACAATGAGACTTTTTCAGATGTTGTGATACAAAATATGTGGTTGCTTGACTAAGTTTTTGACTCCACACAACCCATATTTTTGTTAGCCATAAAAATCACCTATGCAAACAAGATGACCATATTTCATGTTTGGTTGGAAAATGTAGATCTAAAAATATTTTAATATTTATTTGAGCTGTTGACCTGTAAAGAAATCTAACAAATTTCAAAGCTGTCTTTTGGCTCAGGAGTTCTTCTGGCATCCTCGAACACACATTAACTTGAATTTGTGCCTTCAGTTCTGTTTTTCATATATCTCTCACAGTCATAATAATTTTAATTGATCTTGAATAGTATGATTTCACTTTTGCAATCTTGACATCTGCTCTTGTCGTAGTTGTTCTGTTGGTGGTGGAAGGATTGATGAAATGGTTGATGATAATCTTCTTGGGTCATCTGCCTTTAGCTCCACAGGTTGATACAGAGATCTTTTGTCTTCCATCCTCATTCTCAATACTTTCTCCATCAATGCTTTCTTATACTCATACTTCTTCTTCTCTTTCACTGGTTTTATAAGCCATCTGGAACTTTTCTTATTGAAAATTTTGTGAACTCTGAAATGAAAAAAAGTGGTCAGCTAAGCTATAGAAGCTCTTCTCTAAAGATTAAAAGTGAGCACATCATAAGATGTAACAGAGGTCAATATCCAATGTTTAGAGCAAGGAAGAAATTCATGAGCAATGGTGGTTGTTATCTCTAGTATTACTTTCCCATAGCTGAAGTCAGTTGCAGAGGATGTGCAAACCTCCATCTGGGACAAGCAAGTTAACACAG
Organism: Cyclina sinensis; assembly: GCA_012932295.1. Taxonomy (NCBI): domain Eukaryota; kingdom Metazoa; phylum Mollusca; class Bivalvia; order Venerida; family Veneridae; genus Cyclina; species Cyclina sinensis. Next base: position 41,490,342 of record JAAONU010000011.1, read on the forward strand.
TAAATCTGACTACCTGGCCATAATCACAAATATCGTTATGTTAACAATGATACATATAATGATTATATATTATTCTAACTTGAGTCTCTTGAACAGCTGCATTTTCTCCAAAGTAATTATAAGACTGGAAAAATTGTATACCTCTCAGTTCCATCTCTGTTTATGACTGATTGTCTTTTCAGATGACTGTTGTGGTCAATAGCTGCAACAAGGTTTCTCGCTCTGTAAACAGGTGGAATATAGGAAAATCTTTTTCCAGCATACATCAGAATGAGGTTGTTGAAACCCTCAAGTTCCGCAGTGCTTCTGAAAAGTTTTAATTTTTTTATCATTATAACAATACTTTACAAATGCATAATATCAGTACACAAACTGATCTTTATAATATTTCTCAAGAGTAAGTGGTGAACTATCTCTGAAATAATTAAGGGCCTGGCACAGTCATGAAAGAGCTTATGCAATGACTATAAGACATATAAAACATACAACATGTTCTATGTGAAGTTAGGTTTGTCTTAAATAACTACAACTGCTCCTAAATGGACAGAACATTTAATAAATAACCTGTAAATCATTTTCTGGTATAGAACCGCATAAAATGAATTAACAAGAGCCAAGAAGCTACTTGAAGGTTGTACTTTCAAACACTAAATGTAATAATGTTTGAAGAAAATCCCACAAAAAATAGGCAAGGTAGAGTTATTGTTCTTGCAAAATGCACTTCTTACCAATGTGCTATGTCAGTGTATGAAGTTTGAAGAAAATCGCTCAAGCACTTTTTGAGTTATGCTTCCGACAAAGTTTTTCAATTAAAACTGATAATAGGGAATAATTCTTAAAGTAGGCAAGGTAGAGTTATTATTATTACACACTGCACCTCCATCAAATGTGCTCTTTCAGTATATGAAGTTTGAAGAAAATCACGCAAGTACTTTTGTAGTTATGCTCCCGACAAAATTTATCAAGTAAATCTGATAAAGCGAAATAACTCTAAAAAAAGCAAGGTAGAGTTATTGCACTTGCACACTGCACTACCTACCAATGTGCTCTGTCAGTGTATGAAGTTTGAATAAAATCCCTCAAGTAGTTATGGAGTTATGCTCCGGATAAAATTGTTTCGGACGGACCCACAGACGCACGAAGAGCATTTCTAATATCCCCTTCGCCTTTGGCGGGGGGATAACAAGACATAAAAGACATACAGTAAACAGTTACGTACTGTAGTTAGCATAATTCATTATTTGCAGTAGGCAATAAACTATTTTACCTAGCATTCAAGAAGTATGGAATCTGTTGAAGAAATTTCCTGTCGGCTACAATTAGACGCAGAGCATCATGTGCTGGACTGCCTTTTTCTAGCCATTCAACTTCCCTAGGTTCAGTTAAAGGTCCATGAACACATCTTGTCACACTGGTTCCACAGGCAATGCTCCATTCATGCTCATTTACTATGTGGTGCAACAAGCCAAACCAAATTCCCTAAGCATAATTGAATATAATATTTAGATTTTATCATACTCAGCAGAAAATAAACAAACTATTGGGCCTGAATAGCTCAGTGGTTAAAACATTTTGGTACATGAATTTGAAGGATCAAGGTTCAAAGCCCAGTAAGAGCATGGGTGTATCCTTGTCAAATAATGCCAAATACACTCCACACATGTCTCAGTCCACCCAGATGTGAATGGGTACCAGTAAGGCCTCTTTCTCTTATAAGTGACTCAAGGTGGTGGTGGCTCAAGAGCAGTTAATATAAAGCTGTATAACTTTCTTTGCAATCCAGCTAACATAAAGTGGTATAAAAAAAAAGACTCATTCTCACAATTCTAATAGCATTGTACTTTTTGGACTGTTCTAAAGACAACTGCATTACATATGCTATACATGAAGATGCATACCGTGAACTCTTCAACATCTTTGGCTTTATCACAAGTATGGTAAAAGTGGTTTACAATGTGCTTGCACCAGCCCTTTAATTCACCACACTGCTTTTGCTGTCCAGCCTAAATATAATATAAATGCATGTATATATAATTAATTAAGGTTCTAAATACACTAAACCATATATTAACTCGATAACATTTACAGAATATATTGTGTCTCTTCAAAATAAACACATGGCAAAGCTAATAATTTGCTATACAACCAAAGAACAAGAGAGCCAAGATGACCGTATATCACTACCCTGTCTGTCTTATGTTTACACTGCTCTATCAAAGGTGTCTAAAAGTAGGTCAGTGAAAGTGACATGCTGATAAATGCAAAGCTGTATGTCTGATACACAGTTATCCATACAAAAATATTTCTAAAATCATGTGACCTTTGCTTTTTACCTAGTAACTTAATACCAACAGAGTTTTAAAGGCCCGAGATCTCATAATACTCCACTTATATGAAAAAACAAAATTTTTCACATTCATTCCACAATATATAAATACCAAAATGTAGACGAAAGCTTTTAAAAAATTAAGACCATTGTAGACTCGCTGCTTACCACAGTGTACAGCACAGATGTATGAACAACAATGTAAACTTCAACATAGACAACAACAATGAAGACAACAACATAGACCATAAAACAAAACACCAAAAACTCTCATTTTGATATTGAATGTTTTTCCCTCAAGTCTTAAATTGGCACAACATAGACCCATACACACCAGAGTTTAGACCATAACAGTGTAAAAGACAACAATGCAGACCAGTAAAGACAACAAAGTAGGCCAGAACAATAAAGACCATAGTATAGGCTATCAATAGAGCATATGTTACTATATAGACCAGAACAATATTGACCAGTGTATACCACAATATAAAGTACAACCGTGTAGACCGTATCACAGACTAAATGTAGACCAGTGTACACCATGTAGTTCACCAGTGTAGACATCAACAATACTTAACCTAGTATCATAAATTTAACAAACTTATTAAAGGTCCTAGACAATGCTTCCCACTAGACCTTAGGCCTTGAAGTTAAGGACAGAGAGATTTTCATAATTAGAACTCTATGTAAAATCAAGAGACCCTTTCAGCGGGGCCAATACTGTCCCTCGGGTCATGACTGAAACAAATTTGGTGGACTTCCAACAGACAATGTTTCACAAGAAATATCTAATTTTAGTCTTTATGGTTTCTGACATGAATTTTTTGGAACTTTTTCCTTTTGGTTGTCATGCCAATCCTAGCAATTATGGAATTACTTATTTGAACAACTTTGGAAGGGAATCAAACAAGCAACATTCGTAAAGTTTGGTTGCGATTGCCCTTTGGTTAAGGAGATGTCATTTGAACGATAGTTGTCAGACACTGGGGTGAGCTGAAAAGCTAACATTTGGCATAAAGCTGACTTGCATAAATCTTCGATTACAAGTAAAAGCACCATTTCAAATGCCCTACCTTCATGATCTTTTTTGCCAGATTTTTAGCCACATGCCATACATCAAAGGAGTGTTTTATTTGTGGACATTCCTTTCCTGAAAAAAATATACCAAACATTCACATAATGAAACTGAATAAGTGGATATTAATAATAAATTATAGAGAGCCTTACTGGTAAAAGTTTCTTATGTAAATATTTACTAAGTATAGTAGTAAGATTTTCTAAATAGAATTGGTGTAGGCATTGCCAATGACAAAAATTTAGAGGACTTATCTCCCTCTCTGACAAGAAGTACTGAACAAGAGGGCCATATGAACATAAAGTGCTCACCTAAGTTCAATGATTAAAGAAATTTTGTTGACCGAACAGTGAAGACCACAAAATTGACCAAAGCAGTGCAGACCAAAGAAAACTGATCCAGCCCCCACCCATGGGTGATCACATGAAATTTGCCAAAATATATGAGCATATAAAAATGAACACTGGTCACATACTCATGTAAGCTGCAATTGATGTATGGGCATCTGTTACCACTTCACCCACTCTTACGTCTTCAGTTTCCAGATGGTTCAGTGTGCGCACAAATGCCTCTTTCTCCATTCGAACACTTGATTTGCCTGTCTCTCTTTTGTCGATAGTAATTACTGACAATATTTCTTTGGATTCATTGTCCATAACTGTGTAAGTGCAGTACTGTGCACAGTGTCCAGGTGAATCCATTCTTCCATCTCCTGAAAAATACAGATTTGAGTCATAATGACTATCTAATGGCTAAATATTATAGTAAGTAAAATATCTTACATGTTTTCTTTTCTGAGGATTAATTCTTACCCAGTCTAAAACTTACAAAAATACTGCCAAGTGCACAATGTGAAGAACATAATGCATGTGTACACAACTAAGGTAACACTGCACAACCTCCTCAGAGTTTGATGAACAGCAAAGAGTTTAGAATAAAGATGAACTTCAGATGAATAAGCCACAAAAATGAAAAAGGCACTGCTTTCATGAAAATACAGTAACCTAGTGTTTGTACCTAAAATCACAATCTCTCCACGGCCTCTCTTTGACTGAAGAATTTCTTCAACATGACTGGCCCAAAATGTCTCCACAGCTGGAACTAAGTAAGCTGTCTGGAACCTTGTGAATGAGCTTGAACTGATGAATGCAAGATTCAAAAATTTGGAAAATAGTGACATTTTCTGAAAATTATTTCCAGAAAAGAGCACTGCTGCGGATATCATCAAATCACCACTGTGAACACCTCCCCGTAACACTGGCTGGGAGCACCAAGTATATCTATCATGTCTATCAACACAAATCTGAAAAAAAAATTATAATGAATGTTTACAGTCATGTACCATGATGGCCTGAACACCTTGCTCACCTGAGTAGCACTGACCTACACCAGGTGATCTAGTTTTAACCTAGTATGATCCATTATAAAAGGGACACTAGAATCCATTTACATATTTTTGGATGGATTTAATGCTTATTTCAACATCTAGGTCCTATCTCAGCAGCCAGTCCATCTTACATGTTTTCAAGGATGACAAACCAGTAATTACCAATTTTTCAACTAGTGACTACTAGTTATCTCATATGATATAGCCTGAACAAGCAGTGAGAAACAAATGAATAGCAGGAACAATGTAACAGAGATATTGTGCCCTGTCTGGGGATTGGAACACTGACACATAGATTACTATTTAAGTGCTTTGTCTCTTGAGATAAACGAGCAGGCTATCATGAAAGACAAAAGATTGCGATAAAAAAATTACTACTTCTAAAACTACTATAAAACCTAGCTATTTTGGTCAATTATATCTTTTTACAATACAGAATTAGTTCCAAAACTCAAAAAGAAAAAAACTTGATCAGAAATTCCAATATGAAGACCATTATGACAATGCAAAAATGGTGGACTGAGTCACTTGATAACAGAACTTTACTGTTTAAAAATGAAACAAACCCATTGAAAATATACAGCTGAGCCTCTAGTCTTTAGCTGAAAGGACAATGGCTTGCTACATGTCTTGCAGGTATCTGGTATGGACATCTGTGACAAAGTTAACAGAGCTGCTTGACTGCAGAGAAACATCTGTTCCCCAGATAAGGCTGCTGCATCATCAGATGTTTGAATTTTTGCAACACCTTCAACAACAGGTTCAGCAGTCTCTCTCATTTCATCATCGTCTTCATTCTCTTGTTCAAACAAGTATTCTGCCATAGAAACTTCTGCAATGTTTTCATTATCCGGTCTGAAAAACAATCATTTACTGTTTCCTTTCATACTAATACTTATCTGGCCTGTCAACTGATGTGGCACACAGTTCATTTGTATGCTGAGGGAATTTTTATAAATTTAGTCTAAGCAGTTTTCACAACATTTATTTCATTCCTATAATACCTAGACCCTACAAATATAGTCCATTACATGATAAGGCTAGAAACATACACAATATTTAAAAAAAATCCAAAGTTTCCTTCAATTTCAAGATTAATGTTATTCTTTTACACAAATAAAATCTAACAACATAGAGTCATTCACTGGAAAGAGTATAATGTAGAGAAATTTTAGAACATAACATGGGAAGAGACATAGTATTTCATATCATCTTTTAAATGTAGGGATAAAACTGACTTACCCAATGACAACATCAAAGCTTGGTTCATAATCTTCATCATTTTCAGATTCACTGTTTGTTTCTTCAAAAACCTCTATGCTTAGTCTAAAATTTATAACAATATTATTTTTTTTAAAAAGCTGAGCCTAGTGGACAATGAAAATATAAACTGAAGACACAGGATGGCATGTGAAACTGTGACCAGATATTCAAAGTTCCCAAGGGGACATAATTTTGCTGAATCTGAAGTCAGAGTTATGTGAATGTCTATTCCTTACAGGGTTATTGCTTAAAACAATATACAAAAAAGGTCTGAAATCAATATGACATCTCTATTTCAAGATAGTACAAAAAGGTCCATAATATATTATGCTCAATTACCCAAGTTACTCCCATCACAAGTCAATACAATTGAAAACAAAGTTTATCAAATGCTGTTCTGCCCACCATGTTCACCAGCAACTAGAGATATCCTCTTTTATCTTTTTATCAGTGACTAAAAGCCCTCTCACTTGACTAATCAAACTTAAATGTACATGAAATAGAAATGCTTACTCAAATGGATCAATGAAACTTGAGCTATAGCCTGGTGGCACCTTCTTTTCTGGAGAATGCTGCTTTGAACTGAAAGCAGATTCCATGATTATTAGAAATTAGTGATTATCACATATAAGAAGGAAGCAGTAGTAGGAATTTTCGATGAAAATTGTTGCCAATTGTTAACATAGGAATATGCAAGTTGATACTATTACTCAAGGTTGTTTTAACAAGAAGAATATGTGTCTTAGAGAAACATAAGTATTTGAATTCAATTACATATAATACACTAAACATAAAACACTACCTTCATACAAATAAGACAGCCAGATGTGTCAAACATCTTTATTACAAATAAAAGTATGAACCACAAAAATGGTTTATACATTACCTGTCAGAGGAACTTGCATGGCTACTTGCTACCAAGGGTTCAACACCAGATATTGAAGACCTGCAATAACAACAAAAAAATGTCTTAGGTTTCCTCAATAATAATAAACTTGTACCTCCTGATATTTATTAGATTTTGAGAGTTAAAACTAGATTTTTTGGGATGGGGCATAAAGTCCACATTACTTACTCAGCAGATGATTCATGCTGCTGTTCTTTCAGCAGCTTAAGTCTGTGTGATGCAGCTGGTGTTGAAGAATGCCTTGGGATTTTCATTTTCTTCTTTGAATCAGTATCTGTCTTTGATGGTCCTTGTACAATGCTCACTCCTTGCACTGGTTCATAAAACCTACAATAATGATGTTTTCGTAATAAACCATAAAATCAGGTAAAATCATTTGGCCTTCAAACATGTACATTCATGAAAACTGGAAGATAACATTTATCTACTTGTAGCCGAGTATTGGTATAACTGTAATAAAATCGATGAAGCAAGACGGTGTGGCTTGATAGCTCAGTAGCTAGAGATCACCCTCTGAGAGGATAAACCTGGTAAGGGTTCAAGTCCTGGTTTAGCAAACAATTTTTTCACTACCTGTTATGTATGGCTCTGTGTTCAAATCCACCTGGGGGTAAGCATTTTCTGTGTAACATTTGTCAATGTGGGACTATGACAGTGTTTTTAGGACTGCTAAAAGCAAACATAATGAGTAGTATTCATGAAACTGGCTGGAGCCCTGAAATTTGAGGCCAAATTTCTAGTGTGCAGAGATTGTCATAATATGTCACCACTAATCAGAGAAAATGAGTTGGCATTGATAGCTAACTCTTTAGAGCATTCACACAGTATTAAAGGAAAGACTCCCAGTTATAATCAGTATGGATTGCTCGGTAGTACCAAGTAGAGGTATTATAAGATAATATGTTTAATTCCTGGTAATACTGCTATTTTTCTCACCCTGTGATTTATATAAAATTTGTTAAATTTTTAGAAAAGAGTTGCAATAAATTATTAGGAAAAAAACATAGTTTTTAAGTTGAACAAAACACAACAGATGCAAATCACACAACCTTTCTTATTTACTTTTGTTTTCACTGTGCCAGCACTAAAAAAAATGACAATGAAAGTACATTTGTAATAATAATAGAAACATTTCCCCTTTGGGGCCCCTCACAATATTCAACAAGTTATAAATATGAATGCCCGTTTCAGGTAACAATATTTGTAGAACATAAACATAAATCGTGTAGGGATTTAACGTTTTAACAGCCTAAGCTGACACTAACATTTGCACAAATCAAATAAAAGCAATATTTTTCACTTACTTGTCTATCAGAACTTTCGCCACCTCTGTGTTGGTTTTGGCTCCGATTTCTGATTTTAACACATTCCATCGATCGATCTGAGGCCCAATAGTTATTCTTGATCTATTTATTTTAGTCTGCGCACTTGTGCGATGTCTTTTTCTTGTAGAATCTGTTAGTCGTGGTCTTCCGACTGACAATCTGCGTACTTTCATGGGAGTCGCCATTTTGTTTTGATTTTTTGAACTTATTCGCAGTGCGCATGCTCGTATATTCCCGTATGCGTTCGGAAAAATCTTCGGAGTTGTTGTTGTACAATTTTTGTTGGAATACAAAAATTGCTTTTGATACGAAGAGTGGCCACATGTGTTTAAACTGTATATTTCCCATCATATGTTCTTCTTCATTTTATCAATATTTTATTCTTTTACAAGCATTTACGTTAAGTTGAACAAATACAGTAAAAAAACGGCAAAATTCAGGGTATGCCTCTTAACCAAGACAATTATATTTCAAATTTGCTGTTTCACGATTAAATAAAACATTTTCAGACGGATATTATTCACTCAAAATGTAATTATTTTTCAAATGATCAGTGATAAACTGTTAAAATATTAACTTTTAAAAGATCGTGTAAGTCACTGCTGATAATATAACTACAAAAGCATTATATCAGTATAAAAATATTTGAACATGAAAAATTATTCGAAAGGTTAGATTCACTAAAGATATTTAAATTTTCTATGTTCTATGTCTTTGAAATGGCTACGATATTTCCAAGATCATTCCATCTATAGTACTCGTACATAATTATTTCCATCTTTTATGTACGACTATAAAAAAATAGCACTACAACGTGCGAATAAAACTTCACATTCAAAGTTTTTTTCTGTCTTAAAGCTTCGAGGGATTCCACAAAAGCAAAGCAAATGAGATTTCTCTACTATGCCGAACTGAATTAGGAATACATGTTGGAATGTTAAGCGCCGTGATAATAGAATAAAATCAATTCTTCACTTTAAATTTTATACTTTATTGCAGCTAACAAAATAACGCAATTGAAATTCGTTAGTGCTCCTGTATCATTTAAGACCTGTATTTTTTTTTAATGAATGAAATCCTGTTGCCGGTCATGAATAACTAAATTTATCAAAATCACTGGATTTTTTTAAATTTGACTCGTCATTTTTTCATCAGTTTCTAAGATTTTTTACTTAAGAACTGATTATTTTGATTTTAATAATAAAAAAGATAATTGAAAAAGCATCTATCAAAACACAATGCAGTTCAAAAAGTCGTATGGAAAGTAAAACAATAATTCCATAGAATTATTCACGGTTTCACAGTTACTCTTTTTTTTGCCAGTTTGTATTGGGCACAAAAGCTAGTCCTTGCGAAGGTTATTTGTTTTTCACGGTATATAGTTTCGTGCGTGTTTTCGCGCTTCAGTAAATTTCTTGTGGTTTTTATCAGTTTTTCTGTTTTTAAATTCACTCGAGGCAAAGTCTTTGGCAAAACAAGTTGTACTTTTCAAAAACCTTGTACACCCACCCTCCCTCGCCTTTTTAAGGTTAATATTCTTCAAAAGCTTTCACAGGTTACATATTTTGTGAAATTGTTTTTATTATTTTTCCAACACCATCGTCTTCTGTTTTGTGTACAGTGTATTCAGATATTTTAGTTAGTCTTTTTCAGAATCTGGTGTTGAAGATGTTCACGGGTGTACCTACTTCCCTTTCTAGAAGATAATTAAATTTGAACTTTCATGTAATCGCATTTCTGCCAAATACTAATGTCTATTATCTAAGATTGTTGTTGTTGTCTTTTAATGTAGTAACTTGGAATTAGTGAATAATTAATTTACTCACAATGAAATGTGAGTAAATTTAAATACTACAAGTCATCCTTTATTTCCTTTGATGTTTATTTAAGGAGCATATAAAAAAGATTCGCCTGAAAAAAATGTCTTCACTGATAACCAATGCCCTACTTTCAATTATTTTCACTTCCTTAGTGTAAGTACATATTCAATCGCATAATTAGGTTTTGCTCTTGAACCGGTGTGCATTCTATAATAATGAGAAAGTAAACTCATTTTCATTATGAAATGTAAAAACAGTGAACACATCACCAGTCGAGAATACCAATAACAAATAATTTCTTGATTGCAAATAGGATCCTTGGATATTTATGTGAAAGTTTGCACTTACGTGCGTAACCTTACAATGAATGGTCTTTTCATATCAGTTTGAAAAGTAAAACAATGTCACACAGGAAATTACATTGCCCTACAAAAAGTGTTAAACACTTTTTTACAACCTTGGATAATTAAGTTGTTCAGTCAAAACGTTTGTTATCTTAAAACACGGTCATGAACGAAATATTTCCAAAATAATGACAAGGTGGTAAAGATAAGAATATTCATCTTGTACACCAAGACCATTTTTTTATCTTTATCAATCGAATTTTATTCCGAAAATTTGGAATCGGTATTTCACGTATCAAGTTCTTAAGAACGTCTGTCTATAAAGCGCTTCTTGCTTTTGGCGATACTAGAAATATTCCTATTACTATAACCATCTGTTATACTTAGCACGTATACTACCAGATCTTCTGTTAAAAGCTTTGATGTGCAACTACAATAAACACTATTATGAACTATTATTATAAGTAATGAGCATGCATTTTCAAAGTTTCAAATCATTTCTCTGAAAACATGATAAATGTGCGGTAGAATGTTAGGTATGTGGACTCCCTGTCTAGCTGCTGGTTTGAATCTCACCAGGGGTAAAGTCTCTGGTGTCTTTCGACATTCCGCACTTCAGGACAAATACTGGTTTGAACCCAAGAAGCAGTCATCAAGTGCAATTAATTTATCTTACAAAAACTTATTTCCTAATTGATGGGAAATAATCAATATAAAAAGTTTAAACTAGAGCACAGTTTTTAACAAATTTTGTTATGTTTTTGTCTTCAAGATCCAGTGACTCAGTGAGAGAGTCAACACAAAGAATAATGATGTGAAGAAATTTTATTCAAAGAGTTTGGAAGAAGACTGTAACAAACATATTATACACTCAACAAAAAGTATTTTTAATAAAGTTTTTAATATTTTGCACATCTACGAATTTATCCAAATTGTGTATATTGCACAAACATGAACTATCGACACATTTTACACGTGCATCGTTTCGTCGTCATGTTATCAGTCAAATGCAGCTAGGCGTTAAATTTCCGTTTTTGCACGTGGAGCTCGTGCACGCGGAAGGGTAACCGGTAGACAGTGTTACAAAGCACTAAACATGTCATCAGTGATCACACAGTGAAATTCACATCTAAAGTTGACAAGATTTACAATGCCACGGTTGTCAGAAGCCGAGAGAAATAGGGCTATTGGAATGCTCCAGGGCGGTGCTTCCGTTGTCAACGTTAGCAGAACCTTTAACTGCAGTCGCAACACAATTCATGAGCTTGTTAGACGATTTACCCAAACAGGTGGTCATCCCAGGTCAGGTAGACCAAGGGCAAATACCCGAAGGGATGATCGTGCCATTATCTTAATGCACTTACGTAACCGCTTCAGACCCGCGACGTTGACGGCACCTTTGTTTAACAAACGTAAGTGCTCAAACTATTCGCAATAGGTTACGCACACGAAGACGCCCAATTAGAGCCCGACGCCCATATACCGGTTGTATACTGACATTACGCCATCGTTAGGCCCTTATGGCATGGGCACGTGCCCTCCGTCACTGGCGTCGATGTGACTGGAACACTGTCCTGTTTTCGGACGAATCAATCTGAGTAATGCCGACGGCGGCCGCACACGAGTCTATCGCCGGCAAGGTGAACGGTTCGCGCCCGTCTGTGTTAGAGAACGATAACGGGGATGGGGGGGGGCAGAAAACCCGACCCATCGTTCTGCGAGGCAACTTAATGCCCAAGGGTACATTAACAATATTTTAAACGCAGAAGCTATTCCGTTTTTGAGAAGAAATGCTCCAGCTGTTTTCCAGCAGGATAATGCCCGTCCCGACACAGCAAGAATTACACGCGCTTACTTAGCAGCAGCAAACGTTAACGTCATGCAATTGCCAGCAATGGCTCCGGATATGAATCCAATAGTGCATATCTGGGACGAGCTTGGCAGAAACGTTCGCTAAAGACATGCTCCACAAAATATCCAAGAGCTGACAAATGCATTGATTCATGAATGGAACAATCTTGTACAACGTTACGCCAATTCGATGCGACAACGCGTGGATACACTCATTAGAGCTAGAAGTACTCACGTCCAATATTGATTTCAATACCAGAACACTGGAACATTATTAAATTGTGATCTAAAGAGTTAAAATTCAACAGTAAAAATGTCAATGCCATTACATACAAACTGATAAATTCAATTTTGACCTCTATCATTGAAATTACGTAATTTAACCAACTTAAATCGTGACCAATAAAACCAAAATGCATATCTGGGTTGGGAATGGATCATTTTAACACGCCCAAAAGTTGTTGTCATGCTGTATTGTCTATTTTCTGAAAAAAGGAATAAAACATACACTGTCAGGTTTCTTTTTTTGTGTTAAGTATATTATTATATGTTTTCACCTCAGTTTTTTCTTAAATGTTACACAAGATTCAATGAATTAACCAAGGTTAAAACATGTAGAAATGACAATAGCTACCAAGTATGAATTGATGTTTATTTATGCCCACTGCAAGCCTGTCTTTCAACATTTTCATTTAAGACTGCCAGAGTTTTTGATAAGCTGACATCGATAGACTGTTTAGATCATTGACATGTATGCTGCTAGGATCCTTCACAAAAGTTCTCAGGAGTGTTACCACCAAATATATTTCCCTTATTAATTCTAGATCAACAACTGTGTTGTAACGTATGGGTAATGTTTGTCACAGACAATAAAAGAAACATTAATGTAGCATATAGGGGCACAACCCTAAAACATGTAACAGAATTTTTTTTTTTAATCTGGTGATGTGCAACAACCCCAGTCTTATAGTGTTGTCCAAGACAGCCTTTGACCAGGTTGCTGCTATAATGAGTATTCCACAGAGTTGTCTAATGGAGCGATCTAGTTTCACACCATGATCGGTCACTTATGAGTTTTAAAAACTATTTAGATTTGTAAATATGTCTTAGTTGTGTTCCAGACCTTACCATGAGATGTTTAGAATTTGGCAGTTCAAAATTAACAAAGCGCTTTACTTTTGATATATATCTGTGCATCCTGATTAACTGAAGACTTTATTAAACCTGACTAAAATGTCCCGAAATTCCAAGGTATTTACGTGTACACATTCTTAACTCTAAGGCTATAATTTTAGAATTTTAGGTATAGTTTCGTTTTCTTTCAGTTCCTATTAATTTGATGTGCAACATGAGAATTCATAAAACAGCACTTTTTCAAAGCTTTGCTGAACAATCTGTCGATATTTTCCTTTTTGTAACATGCCAGTGTCTCATTACTAAATCTCATATTATGATTTTCTATCAAGGTATCTAGTGAGATGCTGGATATTTGAGATATACCATGTCTTCTGAAACAGTTTTAGTTTTGACAGATTAGTTTTGTCAAATTCTACATTAGGTTGGATGGATATAGTAAGATCATGTCTGTATCTAGTGAGAGTTACTACAGCTGAAAAAATCCAAACCATTTTTTTCTCCGAGGCTTAAAAAAAATCAGTATTTTGCACAGTATTTTTCTCTGTTATACTTTTCAACAATTTACAGGCATGCATAATGTGATTGTATAATGCACAAATATTTTCTTACTAAGGATTGCAGTATCAGGAATGTTGGGGATTAGATATTTGTGGCCTGTTCTGTTTTGTAGTATTGATTCTAAAATATTAACTTCATTTCAAAGTTGAGACACAAGCAAACATGTAAATGTTCAACTTTTATATAGGAGTGTCCGGGCAGATTTAGGTACTGTTCTTAACTGGACAAGTTGACAAAAAGTACCTAAGTGCACAGCATTTAAACTTACATGCCTATAGATAGCTTTGTTGCTTCCCAACTGAAATTCATTCCAAGCCAATATGACTATTTTTGAGACTATCTTGAGTTGTCATTCAAAATATTTAAAAACCTATGATCAAGAAAAGCTACCAATGTCAAAAATTGCTATGCTTTATATATTTTAAATACATTGTTATGTAAAAATGTCAATAAAAAAATATAAATTATCAATGGAAGTAAGTTTGAATATTTAGTGGTCCGATGTTACCTGGAAGATGACAACAATTTGTAAAGGAAACATTCTTAAACATTTTCAAGGAAATTATTTTAGTAATAATTGAAATTATTCTGATTTTTTACTTGAATTACACCAGAAATATGGATATATATTTTATCGCGACGTTTGAGAATTAAACGGTTACAGATATCTTTTTACAGTGGCCAGGGACATATAAATTTGGGCTGTTCTTGTCAATTCAGCCGAATATCGGTAAAAACTTTTAGACTTTGTAGTAATCATGCTGATTTTCTTTCACTCAAATATTTTTTACTAGTTGGGTGCACAGCATTTCGCCTATTGTTTTACTGTGGCTTCGTTATTGAAACAGCCATACATATATTTTTGACTGACAGAAAACTGACATCACTTTTTCTTACTATAAATTATAATCAGAATTTATAAGATTATTCTAGAGTAATAAGCTTTTTTGCAACCTTTCATTGGAAGTGTGAATAATGATGCATGATGAGATGTGATCTCCACGTTTAATATATAACAACCCGTTAAGTGGTTTAACGTTTCGTTAAAGAACCAAGAACTTACCTTTAAGTTTAACGATAACCTTAAACGTTGACGATCGTTAACAAAAAACGAGTTCTGAAGTGTTAGCTGTGTTCTTTGAAAGATATTTACCGAGTGTTAAAAATGTTTGATATTCATTATTTCTAATATATCACTTTTCCTGGCAATTATAAAATCAAATAAAAATATGTAACGTTTACATTTTAACATCTCTTTTATTCTTCGAACATGTTTGAATTTTTTTTCAAATGCCTTTCTAAACATTCGTTTATTATGATGGAATCAACGTTAACGAATATTTTATGACATTTTTTGTCAAATAAATGGCAATATTTTAGCACTTCATAGAAGAAAACTGGGTCAGACAAAGACCTTATTTCTTGTTGTAGCCTAAATCAAATATATGAACAAAAGCGAAATGTCCTATAATTATGGTAATGACAGCTAATAACGAACACCTCGTGATTTTATAGTGTTAGTGTAAAGGAAAGCACCTACACAAGTTCTTAATTAGCTTTTCAAGTTTTCGATTTTGCTTTAATTGAGTGAAAGGGAGCAGCTGAAATGATTACGTGCTTTTGTTAATGTTGATGGTGATGATGTTAATTATCTTGATGTGTTGAAATTAGAAATTAAAAAATATTACGTTATAAAATAAAAATATCTTAGCGGAATTTTAATATAATTTTTTTTAAATAAAGAATTTCTACAGGCATAAAGACAGTCAGTTTTATCGATAGTGAGACATTTATTCCTTCCTTTGCACAAATGTGTAATTTAAAAGCTAGACTAATTCCCGAATATACAATGTACTCAGATTTATTCATGCATCTATATAAACGACCGAACTTCATTTTACTTGATATGCCTTTTTTGTAATTGCATTGTTCTTTACCATTAAGTTTCATTTCCTTTAATTGGTTTATTGTATCAGAAGGAAAGTAGATTTGATTTTATGTCTTGCATTTATTAAAATGTTGTCCATATATTACAGAATCTTCAAGAAAAAATATTAGCCCATCAGGGTTTAGAATAACAAGAAGCTAAGAAAATAGTTATGTTTTGTTTTACTAAAATTATACACGGAGTGATATCATCAAAACTAATTTTTCTGATCACAATTGTTTAAAAGTTCTGAACGAATATTAATGGGCGAATATCACAATTGTTAAAAGTTCTGGACGAATATTAATCGGTGAATATCACAATTGTTAAAAGTTCTGGACGAATATTAATCGGTGAATATCACAATTGTTAAAAGTTCTGGACGAATATTAATCGGTGAATATCACAATTGTTAAAAGTTCTGGACGAATATTAATCGGTGAATAGCATTACAAAGACATTAAAGTAAAGGGAAGTACTTGAAAGTAGATTGTATTTATTCAGTATAGAAGATTCAATGACGTCAGCTGTTGGATTGCCTCATAAAAAAGGGATATTGTTTTGTTCTGCAACATCAAACGCACTGTATTTTGATACACCGGTTGACTTATGAACAATCATTAACGAGAAAGCATTCGCTATAAGAAATCATTAATCAAATGCCCGTGCATGAGTGTTCTTATCATTTGATATTTGCACCACAGAAATTGCCCTTCTGTGCTGATACAAAAAAGGTCCTATAAATTCATTAAGGACAACATAGTTGAATTCTTTTTAAGGCATTTGGCAATATAAACTATTAAAAGTTCCTGTTAATTGATATATACCCAAAGGATGTTTTTTTAAATTAATTTCTTTGAAGGACTAGTAGGCTATTCTTTTGAACATCTTGGAAAAGCGTTCTTGTGTATAGTTCGCAGAAGCTTTATTAATATGAAGGTAATAACGAAATTCTGGCATAACTGAAACTGACTTTTTGGCATCTTTACGACTTGTATTTCTAGAAACCTTGTCTTGCGTACTTTTTCTGACAATATTTCACTCCATACGAAGTTTCTTTTGAGTCGCGAATATAATACAAGAAAAAGGATGTGATTAAAATATCTGTTAGTTGAAAGACTTAAAATGCAGGTTTGTATAAACATTATTGTTAAGATTATATTATAACTGTGCTTTAGTTGTCACCTTTTATAAAAAAAAACTACACAATGAATCTAGTGAAAATATCTGAAAGACTTTGTTGGACCGATTTTGTATGTACAGATTAAAATATAATTGCAATGAGTTTTTTTCTTTCGATGCGCACAATGAGTGCTTTATTTTCTATAGGCTACACTGACATTTTCTTATAATTTCATTTTTTTCAACTTGGAAAACAGTTTCTTTTTTAAATCATACAGACTCATGTATATACATTTTTACGGTTTTTTCTGTGCTCTTATAAATACATCGAACAAATTACATAGCAATACCTGTCTAGAGGTACAACCAAAATACCTGAAACATCTTTTTTTCTTGGTAATTATTTGCTAAAACCTACAAAATTGTATGTAACACATATGGCTTCTTGTATCGACTTTTAAACGCATTCAGAAAGAAATTTAACAGGAAAATGTGTTAAAATATGATGCACACAGTTTTTCGAATTCATTATGATATTAAAAAAAATAATTCTTATTTAACCTTTGTGCTTTTCAAAAACTTTATTTAAATAATCTTATTTTCCAAAATTTTCACTTTTATAACAATCTTGGCAATGTTATCACTTATATTAAAATTTTGAACAATGTTATCATTTATATTACATTTTGGGCAATATTATCACTTATATTGTAATTTGAACAAAGTTATCACTTGGCAATGTTATCACTTATATTACAATTTGGACTGTGTTATCACTTATATTATAATCTGGGTGATGTTATCACTTATATTAAAATTTGGGCAATGTTATCACTCATATTACAATTTGGGCAACGTTATCACTTATATTATAATTTTTGGCAATGTTATCACTTATATTACAATTTGGGCAATGTTATCATTTATTTTACAATTTGGGCAATGTTATCACTTATATTACAATTTGGGCAATGTTATCACTTATATAACATTTTGCGCAATGTTATCACTTATATTATAATTTTTGCCAATGTTATCACTTATATTACAATCTGGGCAATGTTATCACTTATATTACAATCTTGGCAATGTTATCACTTATATTACAACCTGGGCAATTTTATCACTTATATTACAATTTGGGAAATGTTATCATTTATATTACAATTTGGGAAATGTTATCACTTATATTACAATTTAAGCAATGTTATCGCTTATATTAAAATTTTAGCAATGTTATCACTTATTTTGTGTATAAACTCGTGCAGCTGTGTTTTCATCATATATACAAAAAAAGCAGACAAGATATTTTTAGGATGAAATGTAAACAGCTTAAATACGTCACTTGCTTGGAATACTGTACTTTTATTTCAGACATTCAAATTGAATCCTGGAATGTTTCTGTGAAAAGCTGTAACTAAACGTGTCCCCTAATATCAAATGCTTTTTTCTTATCTGTTTGAAAATAATGCAATGTCACAAAGGAAATTATATTGCCCCACACAAAGTGATTTTACGACCTTCGATAAAATCTTCAATGTTAAACGATTTTAGCATCACACTTGTTATCTGTTGAAGCGCTAATGAATTTTTTACTTGAATGGAATTACTTTGACAATAATGTGCATCGGGGTGAGATAAGAGTATTGATCGTTCTGTAAATACGTTCAGGTTTTACCTTCTAAATTTATTTGAGTAAAAGATTGACTGTAGTGTAAATGAAACACTGAAGTTGTTCATGATATGTGTATATTAAGATACATTTTAAGATACATAAAGTATATGAACAGTTTCTTTTTAATTTTTTTAAATCTCACGTATATTGCTAAATTCATTTTCAGAAAAAGGTGGTTTAATGCCGAACACTTAATTATCTCCCTTACTAGCAAAGAATTTCCAGTAATTAGCACTTTACAAAACATGATGTATGTATATCAACTGTTCCCTCAAAAACGTATTTTTCAGTATGACTGTTGTACTGAGATTACCCTTTTCCTAGGAATGTCTGGAACATCGGAAATAACCAAGAACTACGAGAAGTGTCTTAATGATCTTTTGTAGTGTATGTCCGTCTGTCTGTCACAAAGATTGTCTGGACAATTTCTCTGACACAAACGAGTGGATTCCAGCCACACTGTACATATATGTTCAGTATTAAGCCCAGCTATGCATATCCGTAGCATTTTCCAGTTCATTGATTATCGGCAGAGTTATAGCCCTGTATGGCGGAGCAAATGTTGTCTCAAAACTCTTGAAAGGTCAGTTTTCTTAATTCTGGATTCCGTATCTGGAGCGAATATTTTTAAAAAGGAATCCTTCCGGAAGTTTCTTGTCTTAGTCTTATTAAATTCTTTTTTTATATATATATTCAAGTGTACCCTCTTGTTCAGCTGTATTTTATGACCTACGCAATAAACTCTTTTTGCAAACCGGTATGTACTTGCCTAAATGACCTATATGGTACAGTAAAAATAGCAGATATACGACAAAAGATACGGCACTACCTAGCGTCCAAGAGGATATTCAAGAGCTTAATTCTGCCACATTGGCATGGATGTAACACAAAATTAAAAATTGTCTAGTTTGAATTAAACTAAGCTTCCTCTGGAATTTACTTCCTGTGCATCCTACCCAGATTACCGCATAGGTAATGTCAGTGGTCAATATTTCAATAATAAAGATATGGCTTGGAAAAACCTTATTCTAATATTCTTGGAGGGGTGTGTTATTGGTAAACAATAAAAAAATTTAATTAGTTATATTTGAACCTTTTTTCCTTCTTTATTGAAATGAAAAAATGGAGTATTTTTTAAAAGAAAAATTTCCATTATTTTGTCGTAAATTTTATTATGAAGATTGATTGATCAATTTCAAATGCTCGTTTTTATAATGCTTACATTAAGATATCTTAATAATAAGGAAAATGACGTGAAGAGATATTTTATGACATCATTTGTGTCAAATTAATGGCAATCTATATCGGTTAATGGAAAGAAAGTGTCATGAAAACTGTGTCTTCCATGAATCGATTTTTAACTTGAATCGAACTTTACTGAACATTCTACTGACATGAGGAACAGCTACAAACATGAAAGTGTATTTTACTTCATTTCTTTAATTAGATAGACAAGTTCCAAAAACCTTCCAGTGTCTCTCCTTTTATTTGTCATCTGTTTCCAATGAGACAAGGTTTATCCGAATTTTTACGGGTTTATCAACAAGAAAGACATGCTTTCGGAACATGACTAAATTTACTACAATTCTGCGATTTTCGCTGATGCTTTGCTAAAACTATGGTTCATTTAATATTGATTATAGCTTTCAGTTTCCCAGAAAGAGTTGAAAAGCTCCTTATTACAAAAAAGTCATCACTCGCAAATTTCTAGAAGGATGGTCCTATGGTTGCTTGATTGTACTGTTTTTGCTCTCATTATAAACTTTCATTTTCAAAAGCTGCCCGTTAAATGAAAACGAAATGTTTTCTATTGATAAATCAGAAAATGGCCGACGCACTGTAGCGACATAGGTACAAAGACATGACTATTCTATGGATGTCAATGGTGTTGCCTTACTGTTTTAGGTGAAAAATAGATAATTGAAATTTACAATTGATGATAGTTATAAAGATGACGATTATGGTGGGCTTACTGCTGTTTTTATTGCTGATGATACAGTGTTGAAATAAGAACATGGAATAAAGTTTTTCAAAATAATAGAATACATCAGCAGAATCGTACAAACGTCATATCGACATGTAATAATATAAATTTTGAGAAATTCCTCCTCTTTCAAATCAGATGTATGACGTTTAAGCCAGGAGAATCTCCGGAATTATACAAATTATTCACGATTTATTAAATTAAAGAGACCGATCTTTTGTTAGATGATATTTCATTTCAATTACTTGTTTTGCAGTATTCCGTGCATTTTCATTTCTTTCAAGTCATTTAGTTATTTCAAGATTCGAGAAAAACTCAAAATCATATAATGCATATTTATAAATATATCATCTAAAATATCGAAGATTCTGCGACAGGAAGTATGAGCTAATCAGAAAACAGAATATAGAAAATAGTTAATAGAGTGTTACAAATATGAATACTTATAAAGCAAATATAGATGATTTAACAGCATTCAAAAGTAAAAGAATAAAAAGAGACATTCTTGAAAGTAGATTTCTCTCCTTCAGCGACGACATTTATATATCAACTGTTTGATTGCTGTATTGCATTGCAACATCAAGTAATTGTAATTTGATAAACTGGTTGATTTGTGACAATTATTTCGATGAAGAAAGCGCACTAAAATCTATATTCCCATTACCTGTGTATTTGAATTATTATCAATTAATATCGACATTTATGTTTACCATACCCATTTATCAAAAATGTTTTAAAAGATAAATGAATTGAAATCTATTCAAAGCGTTTTGAAAAGAAATGTTTTTTTGCTTTATGTTAGTTTGTGTTTTTCCAGGATCTCAATAGTTTAAGTTCTGTGAAAACAAGAAATATCGTTTTAAAAAAGCTGGTCGACGTAGGTTTCTTTTGTAAATATTATGTATGTATCAATCAAAACATGGCTGACTGAAAAAGGTGTAATCTCTTACGCTTTACTTCGAAGAGTAGCTACGATTCCGTATTAATGTAACCCTACTGAACGAATCGTGTGTCCAGAAGACTTTTTAAAGAAATGAATTGCACAGCTTTTTACTAACTAGGCAAGAAAAAAAATAAAATCCCCAATTCCTTGCTTAAACCAGCTCAGACGACTCACATTTTCGAATGCTGATTGGTTATTTTTTTAAAGACTTTTGTTAGCCACGGAAACCGAACGTCGACTAGGTCTCAACAGAAAAAATATTGCGTGTAGTTTTCCTTATTATTATAATCAATGTGAAGTTAATAAATGCTCTCTGGCATATGTCTGGACGTTATGACATCTTTACGACATATAAACCAAGAATTTCGTCTGCAATATATTTTTCTTCATTAGTTGTGCATGCTTTCCCTTGAGACTTGGAATCCGCGTCCTTTTTTGTTAAATGAACGTGTAGATTTTTAAATACATCATTCAGACAGTTATCATAAGAGCGTTACTTCACGTGTTTGTTTTTCTTATGACGTCATCATAAAATAGACTCAGCCGAACTTTTTTAGTTCATTTCAAAGTGCAGTCTGCATATAACATAATAAATTCTATAACTTTTATTACACTTTTGTAGTTAATCGTGGCACTGTTGCCAGATCGCCTTTTTTCACTTGTTACAATAAAATATGATTTATGTTTTCAAAATTGGTGAATAGTTAGTTCTTTTATAAACGAGGAGCGATTAAAAATTACTCACTTTCTGAGAGTTGTAACTTTAAAAAATGTGTATTTCAACATGAAACTTAGGACACTTATTACATCAGTACAGAAACATTATTTAGCTTATATTTGGTCAGAACTTTTTCAAGGACAAGCTCATGTATACATTAAATGCTTATTTATTACAAAGAGGTGTTTCAGCAAAAAAAATACTACATGTTAGAAGACTTATTACCATGTCTGTTATAAATTTCTCCTAGCAGATAACCAGAAAGCAACTAGAGTTCACTTTACCGAACCTGAAATAAAAGCCTATGCATAATAATGCATAAAAATCCAAAATGTCCTTTCTTCCCTCACTTGCAAATAGTGCACCTGCGGGGACATATGTTGGTAAGTAAGTAAATGTCTGTTGTCTTTGCAAATAGGAATACTACATCTTATCCATATAAAATCTCGAAATTATGCAAATAATTCGCCTTGCTAGATATATATCCGATCTTTATGTTCGAAGTTTGCAGTCATATCGCCTTATTTCTTTCAATGAATCTTCTGTAACTCATTTTGCAATTTATGCGTGGGAAAGGCAATAACATTTGACATTTACCTTAATAAACATCACATCATCTATTAGATGTAATATTATTGCATCTTTAATGATAAATGATCTATAAATGCAATAAGGAACCATTATATGTTCGATCCCAATAGACTATAAGTACAGAAGGCCCTATCTAAAGTGTCCACGCAGTCAGTACTACGTTAATTTGTATTCTCATAAACCTTATCCCACTGTTTCATTTTAAAATATAAATGGTTACTGCACTTTAAAACATATATTGTGTGAAGACAATTACTAAAATCTGGTAGTTATAGAGTAGACGTAATAATGACGTCAACATTTTTGTACGGTTGACTGCTGTATAAACACGGGACGTTGTACTTCAACATCAATCAAGGTCTGTTTTGATAAACTGATTGACATATAAACAATTATTTACGAGAGGGCATGTGGCGTTCGGAATAATGAAATAAAGGAAGACTTAACACGATTGTTTTTTTATCATGGGATGGGTAAAACTTCATGGTTTATGATTCATACTTATTACATTTATTTCTTGATTATTTTTTTAGTTTCCCTTGAATTAAATCGCATCCATTATTCAGTGTGTAATATGTGAAATAAAATGATTGTTTCATATTTAGACAAATAAGAAGCAAAGAAGCATTGTCTGCGATTCAAATCGAATTTTATCACCTGGAATTTTTGCCATTATTTAGTTTTACTTAAGCCACGCAAAAAAATATTTTATTCTTAATTTACATTTAATCAAACTAATCTTATACCGGCGATTCTTTCCATCAGGTTAATAGTCTTTTTTAAAAATTCAAAAAGACACTCCAGAACATACGTGTTATCAATGACTGCCAAGGGTTTCAAAGCAATACACTAATCCTTAAATACAAGCGCACATTTAATTCTAGTACGCTTGTTATTCTAGTGGGATAACTTAATAAAAGCTGTTTCCTGCTGCTTCTATGAATACATTTTATTTCTGAAATACAAAGTTACAGTTGTTACAAGAAATATCTTTTGAAAAAGAAGATATTCGGCATTGATAGAAAATTGCAGCACGTTTTTCACACAGACACTTGGGGTAAAGAAAATAGTACTTATTTCACAAATGCGAAGACATAAGGCACTCGTATACCAAGTTTGGTGCCTCTCTGAGAACGTTTCAATAATGCATATTAGTGAATTTTAGCAATTATTGAAACGTCCTCAGAGAGGCACCAAACTTGGTATACGAGTGCCTTATGTCTTCGCATTTGTGAAACAAGTACTATTTTCTTTACCCCAAGTGTCTGTGGTTTTTCACTAAGTTATTGACAACACACTTCTCTTTGAATAACAAATTTGCCACTTCCTAGGTTTATCACTGTTCACTTCGCAAGCACGTGGTATTCGCTAGTAACAGTGGTTGTTCTTATTAAACAGTTGCTCGCTGAAATCGCTAAAATGCCCAATCAAGAGTTCTTCAAGATTATCACATTACTTGTTCTTGTGCAGTTTATGACTAAATATTCACACTGAATTATAACCTCGTTTGATTGATCTATTCACTAGGTCAAAAATTCTTGGCGTAGACAGTTACGCCCCCCAAAAATATATAATTCAGCAGGCATTTTATGACAGGTGGTAAATGTTGATATTTCAATATTTATTCGAATGAATTTTTTTTGACACTTCTTGAATTTATAATTGTTCCAATTTTACACGCAAGAACAACATGACAAATGAAAAGAACCGATCTTCAATGTTTATATTTGTGAAAGATATGAAAACAATATAGTTACTGTGTCGTTGCTTGCAAACTGGAATAATCTCATGGTTCTGTCATAAATTTTATATCACGATTGATAAACACAATTGAATAATGTATTCGATTAAAAGCTTGCATACAGTTGTGTCTGTTATTATATAGATATGACGTAATCAGACATTTCATGACCTTTTCCTAGCACTATATTATGAACTGTGTGCCAACTGTACTTCTCTTTTATTTTCTGATAAATTGTTTTGAGTTCCTTTCATCACACATAAAGGAAAACTATGTAATGCTTGATGATTAAATAGGATTAGATACATTTTGTTATTATTGAATCTTAATCTGAAAAATTCCCATGTGTATATTACATAAAACTAATAATTTACATCAAGTGTCAAAAAGCCTCACAGTTTAAAAAAACACACACACGTAATCCGTCAGCTAACATTATTTGATAACAACTGGTCAACAATTGTCTTTATTTCAACGTGCCTATTTTGCAAAAAAAAAAAAACAATATAAACAAATAGGCAATAAAAACATTATTTTAACAGAATACTAGGAGGTTGCTATGATGTAACTATTCAAAATTAAAACATTTTATTTCTCTGAAGTAATTTGCCAAAAAATAATCTTCAACATTTTTTCTAATAAGGCAGAGAGCAAACCAAAAGTTACCAGTGGGAATGCAAAGTGTTGCCTATCGAAAAGCATACATGGGAAAATGAGATAGATAGTGTTTGAAATGTTAACAGTCGTTAAGAGTATGCATCTCTTATTCCTTCGAATTTATTCACATCGTTCTGTAGACGACCACTCTTTCATTTACTTGATAAACCTTTTCTTTAAAAGAAATTACCGTTCTGTAGGTTTTCATATCCTTATAAATGGTTCTTTTTATCTGTCTGGAAAATCCCTTTTACTTATAAAGGTTCTGTCTAACAATATTTTAGATTTTGTGACAAAGTGCAATCTATCTAAAATCTTTCTCATTGAGAGAATATTTCATCAAAGATATAATGTCCAAATACATGACATAATGAATGTAAAATTTCTAATATAAAAGTATGACGAGGAATAAAGCAGTATCAAAATATTAAAAAGGAATGCATGATAAAGAAAACAAGATACGTAATGTAATTCAGTTCCGATAAACGAGACGTCGCAATGTCAAATAAAGCATTTGTGATACGTTAACAACGTATAATATTTATAATGTGATTTCACATTAAATATTTTAAACAGATATTTCCTACAAGGATAGTGCTTTGATGATATTTAAGATAATAATTAGATACATTATACATAGATTTTATCACACAATTACTGTTGCCACTCAGAAAAATATTTTGTAAGAGAATAAATCAAACGTTTCCTAACAAAATGAAGACCTTTAAAATAGGGGAAATATATAACTTTTTGTTCTAAAAGGCGTTTCTATGTTGAATATATATCAGGACTGTAAAAGAAATGGTAATGTATATAAATAGTAAGATAACAGTAAATGTGCCCTTAGGAAAACGGTTCTTTCTTTCTTTCTTTAAAAACTAAAAAATGTTTTCATGTTATCTTTGATAAATTAGTGTTATTTTCTTGTAATCTTTGAAGAATTAATGTTAATTTATTACAAACACATTACCTAAATTCCATTTATTTTAGAAGAAGCAGTATCTTTCATTAATATACTTGCGCTCAATGATAGAAAATAATACAAAATAATTCCTTACAGAGATATTCTTTGCATAAGTTCTTGCTGTGCGATCGTTGAATGTCTGCGCACATTAATTTTTCGTTTTAACAGCTTTTTCCTGATCCAGAATTTCAGTACATCGGCGTGATTACCCTTATCATTACTCATGATATTAATCTCATAATAAACTTATCTCAAAAAACTAACTTTAGTTGATAGATTTATTCCAGCAAACTCAATTTGATCATGTCTGATTATAATAAACGATGATAAATTGATTATATATGAAGACATGATAGATATGTCTTTTTTTCCAATACTGACTTTTTACGAAGTTTTAGACTGACTTTTAAACGGATTTTGTGAAGCGCAGCGAGTATAGTGACATCAAGTTTTGCGCTATATAAAAATGGACTTGTATTTGTATTTCTATTTATTTTTTATTTTGCTCGATTGAACAGAATCTAAAAACCTTAGACATAACTATCAGTATGGGTCGAACTTTTGCATTCTCAAGACATATTCAGGTCTTATTTTATAGTAAAATTGCAATAGGGAAAAAAGCAAAGCAATTATCTATAAATATAGTAATTATCAGCACTTATATAAACATAAACGTAAAAAATGCTCTACAATATTTCATATGCACAAAACTAGCTATAAGAAGGCATGAAAAGATGCATGTAATATCTGTATTATAAGAGCAAATGAACACTGAATTCATTGTCTTAGCAAAACACCTATGGCAAACAATTATATGTAACCAATATATATGCTCCTGGCAGAATGTGGAAATAGTTTACAGAAAACCAAAAGGTAGCTAGTGACCGCGACAAAGGCTGTTTCACTTTCAGTCTTTTTAATCATGATGAAATGCTTTATCTACAGCAATAAAATGTGGGTTTACTATGCTGTCTCGGTAGTAAATGCTAAGTCAAGGCAGTAGAAACTAACAACTTGTCAATTAAACAAAAAAGGGTGAAGTGATTGTCTTCGACGTCTGTTAAGTTATTGTAAGTTGCCTTGGAGTTTATGTAGGAATTATTCCACGTCGCTGCCACAAAATCGTCGTATAACCATTTATGTCGTATATGTATGTTTGTATAAACTTTGACTGAGTTTCAGATCTGATTTGTCTACAAATATAGAATTTTATCTTAATATGAAATTTGATTAACATTGATGTATAACTGCTGTTTTACCGTGAGAGAAAATCTGTTACAGTAGATTTTTTATCAAGCCCCATAAGGTCCTTTCTATGCATCACTATTTCAGTGCTCAAGCGGGAACATAAAAAGTTATGTCTGTGAGTAAACAACTTCATTATAAATGGCTGCTGTCTTTGTAAATAGGAATTCCACATCTTATCCAGACAAAACCTACAAATTATGCAAATAATGCTTCTTGATTGATACACAACTGATCTTCGTGTACTTGTTTTGCAGACTAATTATCTGTTGTTGTTTTTTTCAGTGAATGTCCAATTAGATGTTTTGCAATCTCTGTCTGAGCGAGGCAACAACGTTTAAAACTTTACTGAAACAACTTGCCATAGATAGATAATGTAATGCGCCAATAATGGTTTAATGTTATGTGGAACTAGAATATGTACAACCTTTGTAGGTTGTGATACAGAAGGCCTTTACTGAAGTGTGCATATAGTCAATATTATGTAAATTTTTATTCGCGATGTTACTTTTGTACAATTCAAAAGAGAAACGTTGACCTCATTGTAAAAACAACAATTTGGTAAGGCAATTCTTAAATTCCATACGTAATAAATAGTGTAGACGTCATGATAACCTTAACAATTTAGAATGGGTTGCTACTGTTTGACATCGGGACATTGTACTTAACATTAAGCAAGGTTTGTTCTGATAAACTGATTGACATATTAACAGTTATTTAAGAGAAGGCATGTAGCGTTCTGAATAATGAAATTAAGAAATACTTAGCACCAATGTTGTTATTAACGGATAAGTTTAACTTCATGGTATGTGTATCACATTAATAATATTTATTTCTTGGTTTACTATACAGTTTCCTTTGGATGGAATCGCATTCGTTAAAATATGTCATAATGATGTAAAATAAAATGATTGTGTCTTCCTAAAAAAATCAGGTATAATCCTCTATTCGAATCGTATTTTGTCAACCGGATTTTTTGCCATTACTAAAATCTTCTAAAGCCATTTGATCCACCGAATGTCAAATAAAGCAACACTCCTGCAATAATGTTGTATTCTTTGCGTCAGGTTAATAGTCGTTTTAGTATATGAAGAAAAGCTCTTCAGAATTAACTTGTTATCAATGACTGCCCGGGGATTTCAAACAAAGAGAAATACACGCACATTTGAAGTAGGTTTTTCTAATAACAGAGCGCTGATCACCCTTGTGGGACGATCATATAAAAGCTATTTCTTCCTACGCTGCTTATATGATAACATTTTCTTCAGAAATATAAAATAACAATTGTAACAAGAAATATCATTTGAAAAAGTCATTCGACATTGATGGAAATTGCACAGATGAACTAAGTAAGTATTACGCTGACTTGACATTCAAGTCGTATCGGCCAGTTCTAACTTTTGTTCACGTACAAAACTCATGTCCAATAAGCAGACATATAACTTCTTTTACAAATAGTTATGTCCACATTTCTTAATTCTGAATTACAATTTTGCCACTTCTTAGGTGTTTTATGTCATTCACTGCGATAGCTGATGTGCAAGTATCGATGGCATTACTGATAAAACAGTTTTTTTTCGCTGAAATTACCTCGTTACATCTTCTTGCTTAGTTTATGAATTTTGTCAACTTTAAGTTGTAGATATTCATGCGAGATTATTACTTCGTACAAATTTGACTGAATTCTTTACTAGGTCTAAAATTATTGGCTAACATGGTTACGAAAAAAACGTTTTAAAAACATCAGGCTTCTTTTCGTGATTTCAATTGAAAGCAAAGAATACAAAACAGAATTGTTCCTTTGCAAACTGGCATAATCTGAATGCATTGTTGTAGAGTTTTATATCATGATTTATAGACCAAGCTGCATAATGTCTTCCATAAAAAACTTTCATAAATGAATGGATGTTATTTTATAGACACAGCGTTAACAAATATTTTATAGTCTTTTTGCAAAACTATAAATGGAAATTGTATCCGTTGTACTTTTCCTTAATTTTCTAATAAATTGCCATTAGTTTCGTCCCGACATGAAACGAATGCAATATAATTACAAAATTATATGTTATTTAGTTTCAACGGTACATTAATGTGAATATATTTCATTTATACAAATAAATCATCCGGGCCTCCAGGCTGTTTGCTTGAAACCAGGAGAAATTTTATTATATTCAAATATATTTCCTGCCAATTATGACAAGCCTTAACTATCTCTCTACACGTCAGTCTTATAAATGATATAACCATAAAAAATAGAGGAAAACATGAAACTTCAGTGTAAGGAAAGAACAATGTTAAGCAATGTTTTTCCCGTACTTCACTTTTCATCCCATAAATTTCGAATTTTATGTCTATTAGCAACACTTATTCTTAGCTATAAGCGACATTTAAAAACTGTGGTCAACAAAGTTTAGATAGTTTTGCGCATCGGGAAATTCTTAGCGTATATTTCATTCTTGACTAGTATATTCTGTTTAAATTTAGTGTTTGCCCTACTTATCTAACCAATCAAAAAAGCAATTTAGTGTTTGCTCTACTTATCTACCCAATCAAAAAAAGCGAAGACATTTGCTTTTTTTTATAGATTTATTCGTGAAGAATTGCGATTTCTCCACTTATTCATCGAGAGCGCTGTTCTATGTTTTTACCTGCCAAACACGTTGTCTGTGAATGTGTGTCGGTGCACGAGTGTTTCGCTTACAAATAAGTATGATCCAAATAAGACAGCCAACGAAAAAGAGTGAAATATCAAAATGGGGGGGGGGGACAAACACTGAGACGGATAAAGGTTATGAAGTGAAATCTTCAGCATTAATCTTCTACACTCACTCCATTCGGTTTCTAAATGCTGAAGATTTTACTATATAGCCCCTATCCTGTACTTAATGACATTTGACCAATTAGAATACTGCCATTTTCACAATGCATGAAACGTATTTTTATAGTTCTTTAAACTTGATGTGTTTTTTTTTCTCAGTGACACAAAGAGGATACTCCTTTATTGATTGACCTTACCTAAAAGCACTTGTCAAATGATCAATTTTCAACATTTTACTCTAATCAAACACGTCTTACTTCTACATTAAACGTCTGACTTGAAAACAAAAGTTATCCACAGAGCTTAGTTATCTACCAAAACCAGTCTGGTAACCTGACTGTATGTTCGAGTAAGGTGCATGTAGCAAACTAAACTAAACTAAATTAAACATTGATTGAATATTGATTAATACATTGATTTCAACAAGTGTGTAATGTTATCCGAAAAATCATTGTTATTATTGTCACGCAGTTGCAAAAATACAATTCATGTCATTAGAGAAAACACAGCAAAGAAAGAATTTTCACATACAACGTCGATGTAATTTATCTGGTGGCTTTGCTTATTTTGACATTAGTTGGTCAATAAATAATGTCAACGAACTTGCTTTATGTATATAATTAAAATGGGTTGATAAAATGTAAC
This sequence comes from Cyclina sinensis, assembly GCA_012932295.1. Classification (NCBI taxonomy): domain Eukaryota; kingdom Metazoa; phylum Mollusca; class Bivalvia; order Venerida; family Veneridae; genus Cyclina; species Cyclina sinensis. The sequence goes on from JAAONU010000011.1 coordinate 41,521,365, forward strand.
TGTTTTAACATAAAGCATCCCATCTCTCTTAACACTTTTTGCTCAACTTGTAAAAGTAATAAACGATTACAACAATTTACTTATTTCAATCAGAGACATGACTTGGTTTAAACATATTTATTTCCAGAATAAACATATAAACATACGTGGTATTACACACAATCAATACTATATATTCCAAGAAAAGGATTAGAATGGAAGACAAAGTCTTATGAAATTCTTCTCCTTTAAGGTATTATTTAACGTGTGTCGAGTTTGTACTACGTTAAGTATTCTGAAAAATCAGGAACTAAAAGAAAAAAGAAAAATATGAATGTAACAAGTAAGCGGTAAAGGTTTCATGCAAAAATATAGCGATTGATAAGGAACAAAAGATACAAGAAATAGTTTGGCTTAGTCGCCAAAAAGATATAATGAAGGAGAAAAAGGAGGGAGATGAGGGCGATCTCACATCATTTCATTGTGTTTTAACAAAGAAATCGTTTTGTTTCGGATATATAAGTCTGAACATGCTTGAAGATTGTGGCATTGTCTGCATCAGGAAGATCTGGGTTTCCAAAAAGAAGAATATTGAGAGTTACACTGAAATTATTAAGGCTTTGAAAAAGTTTTTGTCTATTGGTATTGAAACGTTGACATTCAAAAAAATAATGTGAACAGTTTTCTGTTTGGCCGCAATCACATAGTGGCGTTGGTGATATATTTCTAAGAAAAAGATGGTAGTTTAAAGAGCTACATTTTGTACGAAGCCTTGCATGGAGTACTTGTAGTTTTCTATCACCAGAATAGAAATATTTTGGTGTGGATTTCTTGTTTCGACATAAAAAGTTTTTAAACATTGTGAGTGTTGGTAAATTACGAATTTCAAGTGGTAAGTTATTCCATTCACGTATAGTAGAAGGGAAAAATGAATTAAAATACAAAGTAGTTCTTGCTAATATACCGGTAATGTCGTTAGAATTTCTCAAGTTATAACGAGTATTTGACTGATCGGGAATAGACGCAGACAGATATTCAGGAGCAATACCGTGTTTAATTTTGTAAAATAATATCAACCTGTGATTGTAGCGTCTCTGTTCTAAAGTTTCCCAGTTTACTTCCGTATTAAGACTTTCAATTGATACTAGTCTAGTTGCGCCAGTAACAATTCTAGCGCATTCATTTTGTATTTTATCTAGAAGATCAAGTTCGTATTGAAATGCGTTTCCCCATACAACATCTGCATATTCAAGAATTGGTCGTATAAAAGATGTGTAAATTATTTCAAGAGACTTGCGGTCTAATGAAAACTTAAGCTTTCGCATAATATTAACTCGTTTCCAAGCCTTTTCTTTAATATATTCTATATGAAAGTGCCATTGGCAGTTATTGGATAAAAATATTCCCAAGTGTTTATGATCATTTACTTCAGGTATATTTTTGCTTAGCATTTGAAGCGGTGGATGACAAGAATTTCGTTTTCTAGAGACTATCAGTGATTCTGACTTTGATGGGTTAAAGGTGACGAGCCATCTTTCTGCCCATGCTGTAATTTTTTGAATATCTGATTGCAATTGTTGGGCTGCGATCTGTGGGTTTTCAATAACAAGATAAAGACTTGTGTCATCTGCGAAAAGATTGACATTAGATTGGAGATCTTGAACAATGTCGTTAATAAAAATCAGAAAAAGTAGAGGACCAAGGATAGAGCCTTGCGGAACGCCAGCAGATAGACTACCCCAAGAAGATTTGGCATTTTTTAGAACAACACGTTGGTGTCTGTTACTCAAATAGTCCTGAAACCAATCAAACAGATTTCCACAGACTCCATAATAATTAAGTTTACAAAGAATGCCTTTATGCCAGACTTTATCGAAGGCCTTACTTATGTCAAAAAATATTACCCGAGCTTCAAGGCCATTGTCAAGTGCTTTGCAAAGGGTATCATAGATAAATACAAGTTGGTTGACAGTTGAATCTCCAGGTATGAAACCAGACTGTACTGGAGTAAGAATTTTGTTTTCTTTCAAATGATTGAAAAGGTGTTTAAAGATTAAACGTTCAAAAACTTTTTCTATTGTATTTAGCAATGAGATAGGTCTATAGTTACTTGCTAGTGTAGCATCACCTTTTTTAAAAATAGCAGTAACATGAGCTTTCTTCCAAGAAGACGGTACTCTACGGCATTGCAAGGAGGCATTGAAAAGATTAGTTAAAGGTATAGATAGTTCTTGAGCGGTCTCACGCAGAATTCTGTTACTAATGCCATCAGGTCCCGATGCTTTATCTATTTTGAGTGACCTAAGTATATCTTCTGTTTCTGGTGCGTCTATGATTAGGTCATTAAGAATGGTCGCCGCTATTGGCTGACCAAGATTGGGAGCAGATTTATTAGTGTTGTCGATGTAAGTTTGCTTGAGGAAATATTGATTAAGCAAGTTTGCTTTTTGGTCGTCTGAGAACATGATTTCCTGGGTTTCTAGATTCTGTAGTGGGGGAATCGAGGTTGTTTGTGGTGAAAAGAGAAATGATTTTAAAGTTTTCCACCAGTCATTTGAAGATAAAGATCCCTGTTTTAACTTTTCAGATAAATTTGAATAATAGGAAAGCTTTGCCTCTCTTATCAGAGAGATTGTTTCATTTCGTATTTTTTTAAATTTCTGCCAGTGATTTGGTGACTGGGTTTTTTTAGCTTTTCTATATAATCTTTTCCGTTTACGTATATTTGACCTAACAGTATTTGTCATCCAAGGAGCATCTAGTGGCCTAACATATATGTTTTTGTTTGGTATACTACTTTTAGCGAGATTCAGAATTTGACTTGTAACATTTTCTTCGTACTTATTGATATCAAGATCATAGCACTCTTGCCACTCAAAATTTCGAAAGTCGTTACGTAGTTTTTCGTAGTCACCACGACTGTACTCCCAGATAGTACGTTGAAAGCAAGATAGTTTTGGTTTACTGAACTTGAATAGACAATATACTGGAGTATGGTAGCGATGTTCTTGTTCAAGAATGTGTTCTCCTACGCCAGATTTAATAACACTGTTTTTCTTGGATACAAATATTAAATCTATTAAAGATTCGGAAGATTCTGTAAAATGTGTGGGTTCTTCAATAATTTGTTCCATGCTGAACTGTTGTGATATTGAGAATATTTTCTTTTTTGAGTTGATGTTTAATGCATCGTAATTGAAGTCACCTGTGACTATAATATCAGTAATATTTGTGTCAACAGCAAGTGCGATAGAATCCTCAATGCTACTGTTATAATTTGCATCTGCATTTGGAGCACGGTAAAAAAGACCAAAAAGTACATGTTTGTTATTATCAAGAGTGAGTTCAATCCAAATGTTTTCTAAACGGTTAAGTTCCAAATCATATCTTCTCTTATAGTAGAGGTTGTCTTTAATATACAGCATGACTCCACCATGTGTATCCCCATAGCGATCATTTCGTTCGGGTTTGTGAAAGGACAAGAGCATGAGGTCCTCATCTGACACACTATCATTAAGCCAAGTTTCTGAGAAAGCCAGGATGTCAAAAACGTGAAATTCTGTATAAAGCAAGTCAAGTTTATGCCTCACACTTTGAACGTTTAAATGGACAAAAGACAAATGATACTTCAAGCTTGATAAGATATCTGAGTCTGTAGAACTAGTAGATACGGGACCAGGGTTCTTATGTATATCTCCAGCTTGTAGGAGAAGAATGAAGACCCATAAACAGAGAGTTGTTTTAAAAACAAAATTCAATGCATCATATGTGAAACAAATGTTAAAATATAACCGAGAGTGGTTAAGAGTAGCTTTTTTAGTAGGAAAATATATTTTGACATGACAGTTAGTGGCACTGATTACACCAATGTATAAAGAAAAAATGCACAATTGTGATGAGTAAACATTCAACAGGAAAAATAAATGTGTGAACATAGGTAATAACCCAACATTTCTATAGTTGTCCATGATAGGAGGAATGTTTAAAGTGTCATATCTATGTGACTGATGAAGTAAGTATCAGATATAACTGTATAACCATCATGGACATGGTCTTAGTTGCAGAAATGCGTTTATGTATAGCTATACCAATTACAAAAACTTGATGTGAGGCAGTAGAGTTTAGAATAGGGAAGAAAAGAGGAAGAGAGGAAATGATTATAACAATATGAAAGGTGGAAGACAAAGTCCCTATCATTAAACTAGGGTGAATGGTGAATAGAATTGGCTTTCATATATCTAAAAATGTTATTTTACAATGTTTATATAGAAAAAAAAAACACATTGTCAAATTGACGATTGGCTGGGTATTTACATATAGATTTGAAAAAGTACATCATAAATAACGTCAATGTTTACATAGAAAATTTTACCTAAACAAGTTAACAAAATGTAGTTACAATACATATTCGTAGAAGGAATTTCGAAAATATAGAAATAAATTGCTTATGTGTAATAAAAAATGATTCGCGGTAAGCGATTTTGTCATGTAATAACAAATAACCAAATAGTGTAGTTACAAACCCCGGAAAAGAACAATGATTAAAGACGACCGCTACAGTTTTCCAATTTTGTTGTTTTGGCCTACGAGGGTATCATTAAAATGAACATGGTAACATACATTTTTTCTATTTGCATTTTGTTTAGTATGAAATTTTACATAAAACAAAAATCAAAGTAATCTATGAGTAAAAATTAAACTGTAGCTATCGTCATTAATGGATAGATGTCATTTCATTTAACGCAGCAGCTTAGAGTAAGATACCTTAGAACAGTTTCAATATGACATATAATCATACACCATAATATGAAGGGGGAAAAAAAAAGCTAAGACAGAAAATAATAACACATGAGTTATCATAATACAGTTTCATTATGTACAATTTTTCATAACTGTACATGTATAAAATCTTTACTTGTATCACTTCGACACAGTGCCGTGATAATCTGTATGTCTAATTGCCACATTTTTTGCGCTTTTATCATTTTAAAAGGGAGATAAACAAAACATTGTATTTATAAAACATGTTGATTTTGGTTGCGAACATTAGATATTACATTTGTATGCATTTATATTGGTAGAGTATCTCGGTCTGAACTACACAATAAATAATTAGAGTCTGAAACATGATAAGCTTTTTGCATATTTACATTAGAAGAGAATACAAATAATGCTTTCTAGGACATTATAATCTATTTATAAATATACAAGGCAGGGTTTTTCCAAATTTTCTTAGATAGAACACAAAATTATTTTGGTTTTCCTTTATTCTAAAAATACACAATAAAACATCGCTTGACGTATTCAGATAAAGGTATACGACTTGACTTTTGACAAAAGTGATTGATCTGATAACATTTGGTTGAAACAAAGATGGAACATTTACTTTGTAATTTTGTTTGTTTTTGATTTTATTTTTGTTTTTGATTTTTAAAAGTATAAAAAGATAGACGTTATAATCAGTGGATGAAAATAGGCTCTGTTTTGGCCCCTTAGGCATACCTTTGAACGAAACGAAAACTTCAAAGGTAAACTTTTGGGAACTGATCAGTGGATGAAGATAGGCTATGTTTTGGCCCCTTTGACATACCTTTGAACGAAACGAAAACTTCAAAGGTAAACTTTTGGGAACTGATTTAAAAAGAAGAAGAAAAAGAAAAAAAAATAAGTATATTCACAAATCAACATGAAAAAAAGAAAGGATACATGACAAACTCTTAGTAATTGGGTAATAAACAAAGCAAAAAGAAGAAAAAAAATAGGGACAATTTTTGGAACTGATTTGAAAAGAAAGAAAAAAAATAATTACGTTCACGAATCAACATGAAAAAAGAAAAGGATATATGAAAAACTCTGAGAGACATGACTTGCACCATGTTGGTTGATTTTTCCTCGGAATTAAACATATTTATTCATATTGTTATCAGACCACCTTTTCATATTTATTTTTTTATTTTTTATTAATTTATTTTTTATTTTGTTTTGATAGATAATTTCGATAACTAAATATCACCATGCTAAAGAGATTTATCTCCTTGTAATTGTCTGGTCATTTCTGTCTTTTCAGTATTAACAGTTTATATGTTTTACTAATAAAAACAAAATTGTCTAAAACCATTAAACATTTTGCCAATCTAACTAATTTCGTAACAATTTCACGTTGGGAATATAGATCTTGGAAGACTAATTTTAAAACATATTAAATATATATGTAAAAGGATATCTGTTTCTGATAAATAAAAGAAACATATGACAGAAACGAAAATAATTGTGAATTCAAAGGAGAATTTCAAGTAATAAATAGAAATCAAACAAATATTTACATTTCTTAGTTATTCAGTGGAGACGTTTCAATGTCAAATGTAAACTGTAATGCAATCAATAGATATCTTTTGCACTGTAACAGCGCACAAAAAAATAATTTATAAATGGAATTGCTTAAACAAAATCTATTGGATAAGAAGAGAATTTCATCAAAACTGCATTAATTTTGCAAAACATCCTAGTTTCCATTAATATATTTGCAGTAAATGATTTTATCCACGAAGTAAGTTTAAGTATATTTCAGTCAGAGCCTTTCCTTGCACAATATGCCTTTGTCGTCGACAAACGTCTAAGTACGAACGGATAATAATACTTCATACTTGGCATAATACCGGTATTACTTTAGATCGATGTAATCCTGATATAAGCTTTATAAGCTTATGATTTAGATAAATATGAAACATTCGATACACATATTTTAAAAAGTAATTCTGTCATAACAGGAATAAGAAATAAAAAGAATTCTTTTGGGGTATTTTTTCTTAAAAAGAAAACCAAAGTTATTTTTCACAGCTTTTTTATTCCATGCTGTGTTTCGCATTCTCAACACAACTTAAACACCACTTTTATATCTGAGTCTTTACATGAATTCCATTAAACAGAAATGGGGGAATTATTTGTGCTGTCAAGGTAGGCCTGCAGCAGTATATAAGGGAACTGTGTCATTCAACAAAACAGGCCTGCAAATTTCTTAAAGGAGCGACCGCATAACTGTTGTCAAAACAGTTTAATGTTTTGTTTTGATTTTTCGGTACTTTCCAGTTGTGGAAAATGGGCACTGACCAAATGACTGTGTTTTTTTCAAGTTGTGGAAATGGGTTCTAACCAAATGACAGTGTTTCCACTTGTGAAGAATGGGTACTGACCAAATGACTATGGAGAGATACTTTAGACATGAACATTTGACATGGTCCATTTGTTTCACGCATAGCTTAAGTGAAATGATATTGTGAGCATTTTTCAATCGACTCATTCACAAACAATTCACTCAAGTGCTTTTATGTAACTACATCTATTTTCAATTTTTCAAGAGGCAACGGTACTAAAAATATAAAGTTCATTTAAAAACGCTTTATTTCAGAAAGGTTCTTTGTGCAATGTTTTGATTTCTTATTACTAAGGTGCATATTTAAGGGCATATTTTTGGTTTAAATAAAGACTTTTATATAGCACCGTTCAGGAAGAGAAGTTGTACCGGTCATCCTTTATCAAACACTTTCCTGTGACAATTCGATATAGATTTTCGTGGGTAACAGTGTTAGCCAAATCAACAATGCTTTTTTACTTTCTTATTTTCTTACAAATGCTCCCGTCTCCAAAATGTTCTTCTCTTGCATTCGAATACTCCTATGTTATCTCAATGTGTCATATTAAATACTGAAAAGACGTGCAATAGTTGAATCAATATTTTTTATGCTATTTGACATTATTCTTCGAAATACTCCCGCAATTAGATTATTCGAACATTTATAAAAAAAAAAATATTTTCTTTGGAAAGGTAAAATCTCTTTAAAAAGGAAAAGAAGACACTTCATATATCAAAGCTTTTTTGATAGTCAACTGCTCACTCGAAATCCCACTAGAACAATTTGTTTACATGTAACTTATAATTCAAAAAAGGAGTCACTTCATAAATACATGGTTTTAAGAGTCTAAAACACATGCATCAAATTTTATTCCAGTTACTGAAATTCCCACAAGAACTATTTGCATACATAAGCATTTGTCTTTAAAGGCCTTTAATGATGCCAATGTATTTCATTTCCCAAGTAATAAATCACTTGTTCAGAAAAGCAATCTTCTTGGGCTCTTTGCTGTCAAAGAATATTCCTGTTCTTATATATAAGGTCAAATGTATATTTGTTTTGTCATCATTTGACTGCTTCAATCGTCGTTTTCATAATACCTTAATGAAATCATACAGGAAGTGATGTGTCAAATTATTCTCTAGATATACGAATAATCAAAGAAAAAAGATGCAGCAGTTTGTGAATTGTGCTAATCAATATCCCTTAAAACATCTGAGCTTTTTATAATATGAATCGAATGATAAAGTTGAAAGCGAAGGTTTGTTAAAACAATAGCTCAAGAAATAAACATTTATATCAAATATTATTGAAAAGCAAACTCCAACTTTATTTTATACTCGCTCCTATAATGTGCTAAAGCTAAGATTGAGAGAATGTCTCCAAAATGCTAGATAAGAACAGTAAAACTTGTATGTATCGAATTTCGATTAATCTAGATTCTCGATGTTTCGATGTTTCTCAAAAGTTTCGTTTTATTTGTCTATATACAAATGTAGGTCATTGCAAATCAATGAATAAATGGCACATTTATTAATCGATTGTTGCAATATATGGAAGAAAATTTTAGTTCCGTGTGTGTACAATAACTGTTTAATTCTCCACGCGCATGAAATGGAGTTCGAATACCTGTAAAACTTATCTTGGCATTGTTTTCACCTCCGCGATAGCGGAGTTTGGTCGGAAAGCAGTTTGATCTGTTGACACATTGAGTATACGGTATCGATAGTGTCTGTTGTAGTTTTGCAAAAATTAACCAATTTATCTAGTTACATTGTGAAATCATAGGACGCCATTTTAGCTTGAGTGGCATTAATTATCTCAAAGTTTGTATTTAGCCGCAATGAATGTAACAAACAATATCTGTACTGCAGGATCAAATCAACACAGACTGGCCATAGCACTAAAATTTGGGAAAAAAATCAAATTTATACTTGTCGCAAGCCTAGAATTTTTTAACACATTGGTCAAGTCATAAGATATATATTAACTTCAACTTCACCTTAATACTGCCAAAAGTCAATTCTGACTATACTATGCAGGTGCGTGTCAAGAACATTAAAATTATGAAAGATAAAAACAAAGAAAACAAGGTTTTACTAAAGATTTTACTTAAACATTTATTTTGAACATTTAAAATTGATAAAACTTCTTCACTCCACTGATAAAAGCTGGCGCAGTTGGGGTAGCCTAATCTCGGTCTGTAATTTGTTCCAGGGTCGTATAGTCCTTGGGAAGAAAGAATTCATGTAATGTTGTGTTTTTGATTGCGGGATGAGGAATTTTCTTATTTCTGTAAGGTGATTGTGATCGACATTGACCTGTTAGGATTTTTTGTATAGCATGACCAGGCTGGCATGGTTTCGCCTTTGCTCTTGTGTTGACCACTTTTATTCCTTAATCATGTTTGTTACACTGCTTGTATAGTGGTAATCTTTATGAACATACCTTGCAGCCGACCCTGGACCGTTTCTATTCTGTGAGTGAGACATTTCTGCCATGGTTGTCATGCGGTTGAGCAGTATTCGACCTGTGGTCTTACATAAGTTTTGTATCCTGCTTCTTTGATTTGTTTGTTTTGTGTTTTGATATTTCGTCTAATGAATCTTAAGCTGTTTTTGCTTTGTTTGTGACGCTGTTTATGTGGGATGACCAGTTCAGATTACTACTTAAAGTAACTCTAAGTATTTTGCATTTTCTATGGTTTTCAGAATAGTGCTGTGTAGAGTGTAGGGAAAGATGACTGGTTTCTTTTTCATGTGTATTCTGAGTACTTCACAATTATCTGGGTTGAATTCCATTGACCATTCTTTTTTCCATATTTCAAGGTTGTGCAAATCATTTTGTAAACTTTGCGCTAATGCTTGTGATTTAATTGTTAAATAAACTATGGTATCATGGCAAATAGACACACCCGGCTCCTGATACTTCCTGGTAGGTCACTGATGTATGCAAGAAAGAGACACGAGCCTGATTCCTGAGGGACATCAGAAAGCACAGGAATCATGTCGGAGACCTTGTTTTCGTCTAATACTTGCTGTGCTCTGGTTTGGTACTGATCACTCCTGTGAAGTTTCATCCAAATTTCACCAGCAGTTTGACCTGTGAAAGCCGAAGAATGTTTTTCTGTTTTTTTATAGCTGTGGCGGCCACATTGTGCAGTGAAGTGGGACATGTCGGCTATATAATCAAACGGGGTTGGTACTGATCACTTCTGTGAAGTTTCTTTAAAATCGCACCAGCAGTTTGATCTGTGAAAGCCGGACAAGGATTTTCAATTTTTAGCTCTGGCGGCCATTCTGTGCAGCCAAGCGGAACGTGCCGGTAATTTGCACAACTAGGGTTGGTACTGACCATTCCTGTGAAGTTTTGTCGAAATCCCGCCATCAGTTTGACCTGTGAAAGCCGGACAAGGTTTTTATATTTTTAGCTCTGGTGGCCATTTTGTTCAGCCAAGCGGAACGTGCCGGCGATATGCACAGCTAGATTTAGTACTGATCACTCCTTTGAAGTTTTGTCGAAATCCCACCCGCAGTTTGACCTGTGAAAGCCGGACAAGGTTTTTCAATTTTTAGCTGTGTTGGCCTATTTGTACAGCCAAGCGGAAAGTGCCGTTGATATGAACAACTAGGGTTGGCACTGATCACTCCTGTGAAGTTTTGTCGAAATCCCGCCAGCAGTTTGAACTGTGAAAGCCGGACAAGCCGAATGCGGACGGACGGACGGCGAAGGCAAAAACAATATGTTAATTGCAAACTGACCATCGTTGATTGGCCAGCATTAATCCTATTATGAGATTTGTCTGCTTTTTGTAATTTTGTCATTTCTTAAAAGTCTTAAAATAAACAATATGAAAAAAAAAACATTACATTTTCTGTTTTGAATTTTGATGCAATTTTCCAAAATGGAGAAACGTAAAACAAAACTATAAAGTTGAATCAGGGAAATGACAAGAGCAATATATGTATTCTAAAAATGCAGCACATTTTGCAGACTTTGTTTTATGTTTTAAAATGAGCATTAAATTCCAACAGAAAATTGTTATTTCTAATGTTATTAAAGCTGATATTTATTTAAATGTGTTTATTTAAAGTGTCATATATTCCTATTAATACTTGGTTATTCAGTATTGAAATATTCCAAATGTTAACGGTAACCCTCAAATGGGAAACTTTGGTCAATCCGCTATTAAGACCAATTCGCTTTTAAGAACACTTTATGGAAGAACCATTGCAAATCATTTGTAAGGGCATGTCTTGGAGCATTTGTAAATGGTTGTACTTGACATTTCTTTTAATCTTTCAACAAGAAAAATGAAGATAAATGTTAACTGTCCTTTGCTTTATGCGTGATTTCAAAAAGATAACTTTAAAATATCTATTAGGAAAACATATGTCACCCTTAATATGGATGTGTACTGTTATATGTTCTATATTATCGGACATATCATCTGTTGAAGTAACGTCATCATTATAAATGTACTACAGATATAGTATTCGGCGTTCTTTTCGCTAATAAGTTTAATCATTTAGTTTAGTTTATACCAAATTTATTTTAGTTCGATTGTGTAGGAAGCTTTTAGCTTATAGACACACTCTCGAATCCGTTCCTGGAACTAACCAGTACTAAGCAATGTGTGTAAAGTGTCTTGCTCAAGGAAACAACGGCTTGTCCCTGACGGGGTTTGAACCCGTGAGGCTAGCAATCCTTTGACTACTAGTCCAACGCGTTAGTTTATATAAAGATTCTCGTTAAATCTGAATAAAAGAATTCTAAGCAACAGAAATCAGAAAAGGACTATAATTGATCCACAGAGTGATAAAAGAAAGCTTAAATATACATCATTTTCTCAACAGCTTAATGTTCCTGTCTATATTAACAAGGATACGTGTGACTTATAGTGATTATATCAACGCTACAATCACCATATGTTGTCAAATAAAAAACAAAACAAAAATCTTAAAATAGTGATTTGAGTTTTTTCACAGATAGCATCTTCAGGCCAGTATCTTCATAACTGTACACTTAAGCCAGGTCTGTAGTAATATTTCATTTATGATGTAAACTGCTCTAGAGCCTAAGTGTGTAACATGAAATCCTTTTGGCCATTCAATTTCTGGTTTGTTGCTTCGAAACATTTTATAATAACGTTGAAAATTTAAAAGATTAACCATTTAATAGTTATAATTAAAAACACATATATTTGACAGAAAAACACAGAGTTTCTTTTCATTATTGGAATTCTCAAATTATATTAATTGTTTACATTAATATGTCTCGCTTGATAATGTCAGAGAAACGAAAGAGAGTTTCTGCGTCAGTACATTTATCTTTGGTTGCAAATGATAGATTAATTGTAAGATAATATTTCTATAGATAGAACTAAAAGGACGTTCGTTATAAAGTATAATATAGATTAGCAAAATTGTTACTTGCTCAAAGTTCAATAAATAAGTAAAGCAAAAAAATAAAAGGTCTCTGAGAAGAAATACGGTGCATAAGAAGGGCACTGCATTAACGCAAATAACAAGACTATACTGCTACATAATAATAAAGCAAAAGGATCATGTACACGATGCAAGTAGGTAGTTATTAACATAAAAAAGATACAAAGACTGAACCTTTAACGACTTGTGTTTACTTATGTTGGAAAAAAAAACAATTACCGGTTTGCCAGCTTATCAATCGTTTAACAGAATGAAGATTATAAACATTTGACACTTTTATTCAGACAAACTGTCGAAACAATAGCATTCCTTAAGTAGTGTAATATTTACAGTAAAGTAATCATCTCAGCTGGAAAAGCAATAACACGTAATAATTCCGCAGTCATAAATACAAAAACTGTCTTCGCCGAGCATATTGGCGTCTTTGTAGAAAAGAACCATGTGCGTGCAGAATTCAAATCGTTCAGAGGTTCAGAACATAGTTTGTTTGTTTGTTTGTCGTTATATTAGGAGCAACTACAAATGCTTTATACCAAATGTTCCTAACAGAAAAAGCAACGAATGTGATATTTACAAGAACATGAGTCACGGACGTCATGTTAACAGTATAATTACATTTTCGCTATTTAACGTAAAGGTGTATGCGTAAGCTTTAACTATGCAATAACAATGCAGCTAACAACATGTATTTTCGAAATGTTCTGGTAACTGACATCGTTGAAATAAATATTATTGCTTCACAGACAATGTGTAAATAGCTTAATATTTATGTTTGAACGCGTAAGGACATGAAGGGCTATTTTCGTGCTAAATTTGAGCTGAAAATTTTAAATCTAAAGCAGAGGGACTATTGAAATTTGACTTGTATCATAATTACGGGAATTGAGTAGAATAAAAAGATGGACACGAAAGCGACGTTCTTCAATGAATGAAATCTATCATGAAATACATTAAAAATACATTAAGACAAAACAACGGAGAAAAAACTTAAAATATTAAACCTGTAAAAATGTATTGTTAAAATCTCTGGATTTCGTTTCCCTTAAAAATATATTAGTATTATTCAGTACGTATCATTAATGATACAGATTCCAAAGTTTATTCATATGACTCGAATTCAGAAGTCTACTTTTAATGCGTTTGTTATTGTGCCTGTTTGAGCACTAAAACCTTTATGTGCTTATCTGCATTGAGCAGGTAAGACAAGTGTCTAAGGCAGTCTTATAGCACAACCATACGACCAAAAATAAAAGGAATACAAGAAACTGAACCTGTTTCTTTCCCGGGATTTTATCCGCAGAATTTGACCTGATGCAACAGAGAGATAAATTGTCGTTCATGTGCAGACTATAAAGAATTATGGTATTTGCTGGAAATTTTATAAAGTACGTTTGAAAGCCTAAATGAAAATAAAATATTTTTATAGCCTTTTTAAATCTTTAAGGTCTTATTTAAATAGATGAAAAGTATCTATATTAGTGGTTATTTTGTTCTTTTTGTTATTGTTATTGCTCTTAATTATCTCAAGCTCTTAATTATCTCATATTCTTTTATTCATAGTGATACACACTTATGTAGTAAGATAACTGGAGCTTGACAAATTTATTGAGAGAATGTGTCTAAAATATATATTCTCAAGGGTATTGTAGCTTAATGAAAAATATAAATCACAGAGACTGAGTAGCAATAAATATAATACCTATCATTAGGCAGCATATTGGTTTCAAAGCAGGAACAGCTCTTCAAGAATGTGTGTGTATGAGTGTGTGTGTGCGTGTGTGTGTGTGTGTATGTGTGTGTGTGCAGAACTACATTTGTGCTTAGGCTTAGGCGTGATAAATAAGTATCGAAGAGGCAAAGTCACAGATCCACACTAGCAATGAAATCATGGAACAAACCATAATGGCACATATACTTTTGAAACAGAAAATCACCGAAATAATACTACAGACAAGACAACATAAGGAATAAATCTTACCATTTTAAAGATGAATGAAGATATAATTTTAAATTTTTGATTACACTTAACATAATTTATAAATGTAAAGTTAATTTTCATACATAAGCATACAAACTTTGCTAGAGAGAAAAATGTTGTTTAATTGTGTGACTGTCGACCCGTTTTACGGACATCGTCGATGTGTGCTCGGCAACTTGTTTCTTTGATTATTAATTTAAATCATGCAATTTGACTCTGAAGCTCATGCATATTGGTTTCAAAGCAGGAACAGCTCTTCAAGAATGTGTGTGTGTGTGTGTGTGCAGAACTACATAGTGCTTAGGCTTAGGCGTGGTAATTAGTATCAACGAGGCAAAGTCACAGATTCCCACTGGCATTGAAAGCATGAAGCAAAGCGTATCCAAAATAAATATATTTTTGAACAAGAAAATCATCAAAATAATACTACAGACAAGAAAACATAAGGAATAAAATTAGTCATTTTAAAGATGAATGAAAATATAATCTATATTACAAATACCTTAATTTATAAATATAATTTAATTTTCAACCTAATGTTTACAAACTTTGCCAGAGAGAAAAGTGCTGTTTATGTTACAATGTCGACTCGTTTTACGGACATCGTCGATGTATATATTGTTACTGGTTATACATTTTAGCAAATTTTGATCGGCGCTATATTTCCAATTAAGGAATAAAGCACGTAAACATCAAGCATTTGAAAAACAGTTTGCTCTAGAAGACTACCAGTTCTTCAACGCGCAGTGAAATAAAATTAAGACTTTCGTAATGCGTCTTGGTAAAACGAAATCACAGGTATTTTAAAAGTACAAATACTTAGACAATGTTCCAAATCTACTGGTACTTTGTTATAAAGAATGCGTAGACTATTTATTCTGATCTATTTCTGTATTTTTTTCGATAACTTACAGTCTGCCATAGCTCTGTCGTATATATTTGTCATAAAAAAGGATTACATTTTTTCATTTTCCATTACAAACAACATTCTCTTTGTATAAATATCCACTCATTATTAAGGATTTGACGTTTATGAATAGTTAATATCATCATATTCTGTAATAATGGTGTATGAAGCCATCATACAGAAATAAAAATTATGTTACTTGTATCAATACTCCATAAGAGGTGAATATATCTGATTAACAGATTTCTAAGTATATGCATTTATCATAAGAATTAATAAAAATTATAGTTAGTTGGATATTTGAAATCCTAGAAGAATATGTTCCTGCAAGCAACGACAAGTACCTTAAAGAATCAATGTCGGTAGTCTGTTTATTATCACCATATGACACATAAAGTATAAGGAAAATATAACTCAGCTGTACGAGATTTCTTTATAAGGTTTGTTTATGCCATTGCATCAGGTGGACGGGATTTCCGACATCTTAATACAGCATAAATTACTAAAACAAATTCAATGAAAGACTAATTAAAAATATTTGCATGAAAGGGGAACACTTTTGAAAAGCCATAAAACTTTGATCCTTATTTTATCTAGAACAATGCTGTAGTAGTATAACACATGTTCATTTTTTTATCAAATGAAATATTTTATAATAACAAATAGCAATTATTTTTATCTAGGGTATTGCACTCTTAATGGACTGTTTCAACCTTTCAAGCCTGTTGCAAAACATAAACAATATAAAACGCTTTTACCATAATATTTGAGTTCAGAATAAAATCTTTTGAACTCTTTGCTTATAGAAAATTTCTAATTTGATAATTTACTCGCCTCTATATTTCTATTGTCTGAGTTTGACATTACAATAGTTTTAATTTACATGATTATTAAATTCATTCCTGGGGAAAGCGTTTGCCTAATGTATCTGTTAGAAATATGAAATCTCCTTATAAAAGACACGCACAATTGTAAATCCTTTAATGCAGAACGCAAATTTGTTGTACGAAACCAATTTATTCAACAGATCCATCGGTTGAAACCTGCATAATAACAGAGAGGCCGTCTGCACAATACTATTTTTTATTAATATATGAATTTTGCATTGTTCCTTAATTCATCCATTTGTGTCTTGATACATGGAATCGGCTACGAAGTGAGAGCACGGTTGTGCAAATCATACATCTTTTAATTCAGAAGGCGTATTTTGTTATAAGAATAATACTTGTAGCGTTGAGGAATAAGAAAGAAGCTGTCAAATAGGATATCGATTTGGGTAATTATCAAACTAATGTATTTCAAGGCAACTTTGTCTGTTTCAATATTTAGTCTTTCCGTTTTAGGAGGTCAAGAAGTTGGTTCAATGGCGACCTTGCTTTACATACACATAAGTATAGCGATTAAACACAACTTACGTTTCAAATGAAAATAATTAGTTTTATTTCCAAAATATATACAGCCATGTGTGTGTGTGTGTGTGTGTGTGTGTGTGTGTGTGTTGCCATTTATTTTCGATAAGAATATGTGGTTTACGGAATATCTTTTGTTTCATGCCAGTTGCCTATGGGTTTTTACTTGTGCATCATTCAACGGCTGAAAATTATTACTGCTTGGCAGAAACAACAAGACAATGTAAAGAACCATAGGATTTACTGAGTGCTATGGTGTAATATTACAGTAAAAAAAGCTCCCTAACATAAACAATAACACGTAAAAATGAAGCACCTGTCTACACTACTGTTGAATCATTAGAAGGAATGCTATGATAATCCGAAGCGTAACACAATACACAAGTGGTTTCTTAAACACATGTTATATATCTTTAATAGTGCTTTTATTCGTTTTTTTTTATTTTCCATTAATAAAAATATAACATTTATCGCTAATAACTGTCTCCTCTCTTTGTTTTATTATGCAGTTATGAAGTTTGATCACTCATCTTCTATGTTAGGGCATTCGACTCTTTAAGAAAATCTATTTTCCAAAAAAAACGTTATTTCATAGCCATTTTCAATAATGAAAGCATTGGTAACAAAAGATAAAAAAGAAGTTGTTGATCAATTAAGAATGATACCGTTAATTTCAGACAAAATTGCAAGAATGTATGTTAGTTTGTTGTTTTGTTAGAAGAGATCTCAGTCATCTAAATGTTTGCACCTGCAGGAAGGTGAAAAGTGTGCAAACCTTTTATAATGCCGGTAAGGCATTGTATGTTTTAAAGAATATCATGGTACGCATGAAACTATTTATTAGTGTTTCTAAACAGCTAATGTTGTTACGCCACGAACAATTCCTAGCTATATTACAAGAGAAAATGGCATGCTTTATATATGTCTTGAAATGTACAAACACGCTGAGATGCTCATTTCTGATTATCACACATCCTTTAATGCAGCTATTGCATTTTGAAATTTATTTTGACAGCATTATTCAAAAGCGTATAAAAGCAATGTAATTTCACTGTGTCTTTTTGCCGAGTTTTGCGTTTTAGCAAATATTTTTCGTGGCGACGAGTATATAGTAACTAAAGGAGTATATAAACCAAATAAAAAACGAGCCCCTGAAAATAAGAAAAGACCAGTAGTTCATCAACGTTTAATGGAATACACCAGACACTTTCGTACAATAGGCATGACAAAAAATCAAATTACGTCACAAACGATCAAAACATTTCACTTATTTCAGTCAGGGACTTAAATCGCACTATGTTGGTTGATTTATCCTTGGAATTACACAAATGTATTCATAATGTTATCGGACCACGTTTTTATATATAAACTTACTATGATTTAGGTAAATGTGTAACACATATTTAAGAAAGTAAATCTATTACAGCCAATTTCACTTGATTTCTTCTTAGATAATATAGTTTCATACAGACGTAAAAGAATAGACGATTATATGTATATACACACTATTTATAACAACTTATTTTTAATCATAATTTTCCTTAAAGCAAAATAATTTAGCAGCTTTAACTTAAACATAAAAAATGTAATCATATTAGAGATAACAGCAAAAACAAATTAAAGAATTATTCTTAGATATGTACTTTTAAAAAGGGACAACTAAAACTGGTCTTTTCGGTTAGTTTTTTTATTTATTATTTCTTGCGGTGTTTCGCATTTTCAGCTCAAGTTAAACATTCTTTTATATCTGAGTCTTTACATCAGTGCCATCAATCAGTAATGGAGAAATATTTCAGCTATCTAGCCAGTACTTGTAGCTTTGAAACTGAATGTCTGGCAAAAATGTTCATTGTGCAATATTATGATTTCTTGTTACAAAGGTATACGTGTACAAGTATACATAACGCTAAAATAATGACTTGTTTATAACACTGTTCAGAGAGAGAATAGTACTCTAATAGTATATCAATTGTACATGCTTCACTTGGAAACATCAGTAAAACGAATGACAGGCTCAGTGGTCAGTACATATTTTGGCTGAAATGGTGAATTAACGGTAGGATGATAGTACAAGAGATAGTACAAATAGACATTAATATCTATATTACATATTAGCCAAGAGATAGTACAAATAGACATTAACATCTATATTACATATTAGCCAAGAGATAGTACAAATAGACATTAACATCTATATTACATATTAGCCAAGAGATAGTACAAATAGACATTAACATCTATATTACATATTAGCCAAGAGATAGTACAAATAGACATTAACATCTATATTACATATTAGCCAAGAGATAGTACAAATAGACATTAACATCTATATTACATATTAGCCAAGAGATAGTACAAATAGACATTAATATCTATATTACATATTAGCCAAGAGATAGTACAAATAGACATTAATATCTATATTACATATTAGCCAAGAGATAGTACAAATAGACATTAATATCTATATTACATATTAGCAAAAATATTACCGGCTCAACGTTCAATAAATAACTACAGCAAAAGATTATGGGTCACTGAAAACAACTATGGCGCATAGAAATAATACTGTATCTTTTCAAACAACATGATCATATTATTACACGATAATAAAGCGAAAGGAACATTTACACGATTCTAGTAGATATCAACATGTCAGATACAAAAACTGAACACTTAATGACTTGTGTTGACTAGTTATGTTGGAAAAACAATTACCAGTTTGCCAGCTAATATTTGACACATTAATTCAGAAAAAGTGTCGAAACCATAGCATTCCTTGAGTAGTGTAATATTTCCGGAAAATAATCATCTCAGCCAGAAAAGCAAAAACACACAATAATTTGGCATTCATAAATACAACAACTGTCTTCACCGAGAATATTGGCGTCTTTTAAGAAATGTGCAGAATTCGATAAGTACCGGGGCTGAGAGTATAGTTGGTTTATATGTCGGTATATCAGAAGCAACCTCATGTGTTTCATGCTAAATGTTCAAAATTGAACAAGCTACGAATGTGATATTTACAGGAAATGGTGTAAGGACGCCATTTTAACAGCATGAATTTTTCGCTATTTTACGTTAAGGTGTAAAAGTACTTATCATAAATGATACAGATTCCAAAGTTTATTCATATGACTCATATTTGAAAAAAATCTACTTTTAGTGCGTTTGTAATATTGCTCATTAGAGCCCTAAAACCTTAATGTTCTTGTCTGCATTGAGAAGGTGAGACAAGTGTGTAACAACATCAATGTCGCAATCTTTTAGTAGAACCACACGGTACCAAAATGAAAGGAATTCAATGTACTAGGAAACTGATCCTGTTTTCTTCGCGGGATTTATCAGTCTTTTGCATAAGAGAGAAAGTTTGTCCTTCTAGTGTAGATCATAAAGAATTAGGGTACTTGCTGGAACTTATATAATACTTTTGAATACCAACATGAAAATGAAATACCTTTAAAATCTTTTTTAAACGTCTTTTTAAATAGATGAAAGGTGTCTTGTATTTGTTGTTATTTTGTACTTTCGGCTGATGTTGTTTTTTGCAATTATCGTTTGCCTCCTTTCTTAGTGAATTCGACTGAAAATAGTATGTCATATATATATCACTCTTGCCATTCTGTAAGAAATGGGGTGCACAATTTTGCTAAGAGAGCAAACTTATACAGTTGAACGTAATTAATGATATAAAAGTATACGAATTTATATGAATGAAAGTAACAAAATACGGCAGATATCTATAAACACTATTAAACAGATTGATTTCATTTTAGTTCCTGGTGATCAGAGAGAAGACAAAGCATTTATTAAATGCTTTCCTCTGATCCCTTTCTGAAATGTAATTTGGAAGCTCTTTATTACCTCCTATTGTTTTATTAATAGTTGAGAACACTTAATGCAGTACTAAATGACATAGATAATAAGAGCTTCACAAATTTATTGACAGAATGGGCCGAAAGCTTAATAAAAATATCACAGAGATGGAGAAGCGATAAACATAATTCCCATCATTATGCAGCATATTCGTTGCAATTCAAGAACGTGTGTGTGCAGAACTACATAACTGCTCAGGCTGAGGCATGATAAATTAGTATCGAAGAGAAAAAGTCACAGAATCACACTAAGAATGAAATCATGGAACAAACCATATGGCAAATAAATACACTTTTGAACCAGAAATTCACCGAAATAATGAGAAAATATAAGAAATAAAATGCACCATTTTAAAAATGAATGAAAATATAATTTAAATTACTAATACCTTAATTTATAAATATAAATTTAATTTTCACACTTATGCATACAAACTTTGCTAGAGAGAAAATTATGTTGTGACATTGTCGACTCGTTTTACGGACATCGTCGATGTGTGCTCGGTTACTTGTCTCTTGTATCAAAAAATCATTGACTCTGCTTATACAAATTAATATAATCTGATATAAAGTAAACATTATGAACCAAACTTTACGTATAAAATGGAATGTTTTACAGTAAGAAAATGCGAAGTCAAAATGTTTAGATTCCACAAAAAAAGGTGGCATCTTTAGCAACATTTGTATTTAGTCATATTTTTAAACTTGAATTTCTGTACTTCAACTTTCGTCTCCAAGTCTCCAAGAGTCGTTTGAAGAATTCTTTTTTGTTTGTTTGTTTGTTTCTTTTTAATTCATATATTTTGCATAATGGTAGTATGAATAAATATATCTTGTTAATGATTATGCATTTTAGAAAATTTTGATCGGCGCTATATTTCCAATTGTGAAATAAAGCAAGTAAACATCGAGCTTTTTGAAAAACAGTTTGCTGTAGATCATCAATTCTTCAGCGCGCAATGAAATAAAACAATGACTTTCGTAATGCGTCTTGGTAAAATGAAATCACAGGTATTTTATAAGATAAATACTTAGACAATGTTCCAAATCTACTGGTACTTTGTTATAAAGAAGGCGTAGACTAATCTGATCTATTCATGTATTCTATTTCCATAACTTATAGTCTGTCGTAGCTCTGTCGTATATATTTGTCATAAAAAGGATTACATTTTTCCATTACAAACAACATTCTCTTTGTATAAATATTCCCTCATTATTAAGGATATGACGTTTATGAATAGTTAATGGCATCATATTCTGTAATAATGGCATATGAAGCCATCATACAGAAATAAAAATTACGTTACTTGTACTTTATCAAAACTCCATAAGAGCTGAATATATCTGATTAACAGATGTCTAAGTATATGCATTTATCATAAGAATAGATAGAAATTATTGTTAGTGGGATATTTGAAATACTTTTCCAAATGGTTTACATTCTAGAAGAGTATGTTCCTGCTTGTGTTGACAAGCAGCAACACGTGCTTTATGGAATCAATGTCGGCAGTCTGTTTATCATCACCATATGGCACATAAAGTATAGAGAAGATATAACTCAGCTGTGTGAGTTTTCTTTATAAGGTTTGATCAATCCATTGCACCAGGTGGACGGGATTTCCGGCATCTTATTACAGCATTAATTACTACAAGAAATTGTACTCTTAATGAACTGTTCAAACCTTTCAAGCCTGTTTAACAATCTGTCTTTTGCAAAAGATAGACAATATAAAACGCCTTTACCATAATATTCGAGTTCAACAATTAAATCTTTTGAACTATCTGCTTATAGAAAATTTCTAATTTGATAATTTATTCGCATCCATATTTCTGTTTTCTGAGCTTGGCAGTACAATAGTTTTGATTTATATGATTATTAAATTCATTCCTGGGAAAAGCGATTGCCTAATGTCTCTCTTAGAGACATGAAATCTTCTTATAAGACACGCATAATTGTGAATCCTTTAATGCAGAACGCAAATTTGTTGTACGAAACAAATTTATTCAAAAGATCCATCGGTTAAAATCTACATAATGTCAGAGAGGTCGTCTCCAGAATAATGATTTTTTAAATTGATTTAGGAATTGCTATAATACAACAAATGATTTTTTAGAAAATGTTGGCTAAAATATTTCTGTATGTAGAGTTTCAAGCGCTTGTAACTTTCTACCGCTAATGAAGTTACGATTTGCATGATTCCTTAATTCATTCTTTAGTGCTTGATTTATGGAATCGAGAGCACGATTGTGGAAATCATATACCTTTTAATTCACAAAGCTTATTTTGTAATAAGAATAATAACTGATAACTTTCAAGTCAACTTTGTTTGGTTCAATATTTAGTCTTACTGTTTCAGGAGGTCAAAAAATTGGTTCAGAAGCGACCTTGTATTGTATAGCTTTACAAATGAATAACTTTCTATAGCAATTAAACAGCTTACATTTCAAATAGAAATAAAACTTTGGTTTTCTCGGCGGCATTTTCACTTTGAAAACAAAAACAACCAAACATATACATGTTGCCATTTATTTTTCAATAAGAATGTGTGGTCGACGGAATATCTTTTGTTTCATGTCAGTTGCCTATGGATTTTTGCTAATAATGCTTGTGCATTATTCAACGGCTGAAAATTATTACCGCTTGGCAGAAACAACAAGACGATGTATAGAAACAATATGATTTATTGAGTGCTACGGTGTAATTTACCTTAAAAAATCTCCCTAGCATAAACAATAACACGTGATGAGTGAGTGGATAAGAATATAACACCTGTCTACTGTAGAATCATTAGAAGGAGTGCCATCTTGATAATCCGAAGCATAACACAAGACACTTGTGTTTTCTTCAACACATGTTATATATTTTTAATCATGCTTTAATTCGTTTTCTATAACCATTAATATATATAACACTTACACTTTCTTTTTATTTTATTGTGCAGTTATGAAGCCTGTTCACTTATTTTCCATGTTAAAGCAAAAGCATAATTAACGCTCATTCATTTAATGAGGTAACGTAATTTGTGATAAGATTTCTTAAGATAAGATATAATCTAAGTTTACTTACTCGTTCGATTACAAAATATTTTAAATAGATGAGGTCTTTAAAATGTAATAATTCAATCAGTACTAGGAATTTATTGGTTAGGGGAGACTCTGAGCGAGGGAACAGAATATGATTGATTCAAAAAGCGTTACTGATTAATTAAGATTAGGCAATTACCAGATATGTTTCTGTGGGTAGAGGTATTGCGTTGAGTTCAGTATTGTATAATGCACCTTCTATGTCCTATCTCTAGGAGTGTATCTGTTATTGTTATTGGTTCCCCGTATGACCAGCGCCCCCTAAATGGTTTTAATAAGCTATTATAATATGTGGGTTATAGTTCGTTTTAAGGCTCAGCGTTTAGCAGAAACACATGGACCCAAAGTCCGAAGGACAATTGATAGTATAACAGGCGTGGCAATCAATATCGAGAGTCCCCTGATTTACTTGTGTGCATTACCACTTGACCATTGCTCCTTTGATCAACAAATTCGGTGTGACAGTGGAATAAAAATTCTCTAAAAAAAAGTGAGAAAATTTTAATCACGGTTTATGCTATTAGTTTATTTAAAATATCAGGAAATAGACGCTTGGGGGACATGCATTATCGATTAAAAGCCCCATTTAGTTACTAGGATTGTTCCAAGAATGCTTAGGACTATAACATTTCTTTACACATGCAGTTCTCAGCTTTTCACCACGACGCTTTATTCATAGGAGCAAGATGCTTTTTACCGGTATCAAGTAGGTGTTAAGAGGATGTGTTGAAACAATAGGTTTCTTAGGATGTTAAAACTGAATGTTTACAGTAGAGCAATATGCTTGATTGAGTTGCTATAAACATGAGAGCTGTCAATACATACAACATTCGGATCATAGAACCGATAGACAAAAAGAATACGATGTATGAATAGTTCTATATTAAAGAAGGAAGAAATAAATGTACCTTTGGTGTTAAGGGAACAACATGCCCTCATTTCTGTCATTATGCTCTTGTTAACAACAGCACATTGTGCTTAGCTTTAAACATCGGAGCTGTCAACACCTTTAACAATTAAAAACAAAACGAACTGTCGCAAAAATGCAATGTATGAAAAAATGACGATTCAGTATTTCAAAAGGAAAAACCTGTAAGCGTGTGAAACTGGGAGAAACAATATGTTTGCATTTCAACGGCAATCAAAATACCCTGGCAATCGTAGCCCATCTTACGTAAAACAAAATGTCATCCATCGCACAATTTTGTTTTACATATCCTTCTGTTAATGTATACTTAATTTTGATACTCATGAAAACACAGTAATAAAAGAGTGAGTCTTGCAATGTACTTGTCTTGACAAAGATACTTAAAATAACTGATTGATGAAGTAATTCCCAAGCACCATTGAACTTTAATCCATTTAACGGTCAGTTTCGTCTTTAAATCGTTATTGAGAAACTATATATTAGTCACTATTTTGTAACAATATGTATTTTTGTTTATATTTTCCCCACAGTGTATACCACATATCTATTTTACTACCTCTCTACGTATATTTTAATGGCTCAGTCACATTCATAAAGTTATAAAAAGTTGGGATCGTCGCACTCTTTATGACCTTGTTTACTTCTTCACTATCAAAACAATATTTTTCTTGATCTTGTCCTTTCTTTATTTCAAAACACGGATACAAGAAAGTTTCGTAGTCTGCAATTTATTCGAATATGTGAATCATGTATTTTATTGGTAAGTTAAATTACACTGAAAATGTTCAAAAGAATTAACTAAAGATATCATATTCTTTAATGCATCAACTGAAATTGTTTTAACAACAATTCAAAAGCGTATGAAAAGCAATGGCATGTCACTATGTCTTTCAACAGATTTTTGCATTTTAGCAGATATTTTTCCTGGCTATATGCTAAAAAATAAAGCAAGCGAGAATTAAGCCCCTGAAAATAAGAAAAGACCAGAAAGGCATCAAAGCTTTATGGAATACACCAGACGCTTTCGTACTGTGTCGTGACAAAATAATAAAATACGTGATACATAAACTGTTAATATTTTCGTGTCTCAAGTGGCAAGAATGTACCAAGAATGTACAATTTCTAGATTTGTTAACTAGTATATCATTTAGCACTTGAAAATAATTAATATTAAGCCATTTTGTAATACCCTGAGTAATGTAATGCAATGCAATGTCTACAGTAAAATAATCCTCTCGTTTGGGAAAAGATATAACATACTGATTACGCAATTATAAACACAAGAGTTCTCTTCACCGAGAATACTGGAATCATTGGAGACATTATTTCAGAGAATAAGGTGTTCACAAGATTGTCTAAAAATAGAGTTTAGCCTCTAAAAGACACTGTTTCATATTAATGCCTCACCAGGAAGCTTTTTCCAATCCTGGTACCTTTAGACTTGTGGTGACATTTTACAGAAAATCATCAAAACCATATCCATTTTCACATCCATTTAAATGATTTTTTAAAGGTGTCCAGGAATTTTTTGCAACAAGTGATTAAGGATTACAACACTTTGTCAGTGTTCTTCACTTGTTCACAGTAGTACATATAATTAATTTTATATTCATGTTACTGTGATCAAAAGAAATAAAGCATTAAGTTTGCTCTAGACAGCAGCGGTCATGCAGTTGCTTCGAGAACAATATTTTTCATTTGAATAAAAAATGATAAAATTACAAGTGGTATACGAAATACTTGGAAAATGTTTCAAATGTATTATTTATTGTTATAACAAGTTAAAATTATTTTATTCTGGTCTATTTCATTTAAATTATTTAATTACCTTATAGACTGTCATAGCTCTGGCGTACATATACTTCTTAAAATTTAGCCTTTTTTCTTCTTTCACACAAAAATACTCTCTGTACAAATATCACCTCATTATTACGGATATGACGTTATTGAATATCTTCTCGCAAAATATTCTGTAACAGTGGAAAGTTTGGCCATCTTTGCATGCAACGCCAGATGTACGTTATCGGACACGTTGGGTCTATCAATCATAAGGACATACAGTACAAAATCATTTTTTTCAGTCTGAGCAAAACAATAAAAGAATAATTATGTAAACATTCAGATTTATGAACACATCACTGCTTACAACACAAAAAGTGGTGAGAAATACTAAAATGTGATTACAAACATCGCACCAATTTACACCACTATCTTCATAATGCTCGCTGACTTTAAATGCATTTATAGGAATTGAGGTTAGCAGGAACTGAACACGTTTTAGGTGGAGATAATGCATTTGGCTACTGTTATCTTAAAAAATGATAGAAAAAAAATATATGCCAAAGAGGAAACAAAAACGTAGTACATGCACAGCTTATAAAAAAGACTGAATAGATCTTGTTTTAAAATTCGTTCTCTGAAAATACTAGTATAATTATCTTCACATGATAACTACAGGCATTGCAATTTTCTATCCCCGCAATGTACTGCATTTCTAAATTAATGAATCTCGTTCAAAATTGCAATTTATTGCAATCATTGAAGACATTATTTTAGAGAATTCAGAGACTGCATTGCATTTCCAAATCAACGAACATCATTCAAAAATGCAATCGTTTGAATCTCTTAACTTATAGAAATGTTTCTGTTTTTATACATTTAGATTCATCTAAATTTCTATTAACTCATCTGAGCTTTTACAGTCATGGTTAACATAATAAATAAATGAATTTCAGACGAAAATGTTCTGTCTAATATTTCTCTTTAACACTTACCCTGCT
Source organism: Cyclina sinensis (assembly GCA_012932295.1). Classification (NCBI taxonomy): domain Eukaryota; kingdom Metazoa; phylum Mollusca; class Bivalvia; order Venerida; family Veneridae; genus Cyclina; species Cyclina sinensis. The sequence goes on from JAAONU010000011.1 coordinate 41,548,885, forward strand.
AAATATCTAAAGGGGACTGGCCATCTTTCAATTTGGACAAGTTTATTAATGGTTTATGGAGTGTTATTTGCAAATTTAATGACTGAATGGCAAATAGTGCAGACCATGAGTGCAAACAATGATCAGGCTGCACCGATGTGCAGGCTGATCTTGGTCTGCACTGGTCGCAAAGGCAGAGTCAGTTTCATTCAGCAGGGTAACGCGTAAATTAGAAACTATCTTGTTAAACAGACGCTCTATTGTGAATCCCTTAATGCAAAACTGTGCATTCTGTAATCATGTTTATTGTAATAGAAATATTTATACATCTGCTCAATAGGATGTACTATTAATTCAAAGAACTTCTCTAAATATTGTTACATGAATAATAATAGTAATCCAACAAATGTATTTTCAGAAAATGTTGACTAAACTATTTCTGTATTGAACAATTCAGGGGCTAATAAATTAGTAACATCTGCATTTGGCTACTCCAGTTATGATTTGCAAAATTCTTAAACGATTCTTTGGGGAAATTGGCCTGCCTAATATCTTTCATGAGAAATGGAATCATCTAAGAAACGAGACGCTCAATTGTGCAAATCAAATATCTTTTAATGCGCCAGTCTTATTTTGTTATAAGAAATTAGATGTGATGAATCAATAAAAAGACGCTATCAAATATGATTTGGGTTTGTCTCTAAAATATAGCTGTGGGGGGTTTTCAAACTAATGAATTCCAAGGCAGTCCTGTTTTGTCCAATACTCGGTCTTATTGTAACAGTATGTGACAAAGTAGGTACAGGCCTTTGCCAGACAACGAATGCAGCTATTACATGCATGTAACAGTCTATATAACATAAAGCATTCAGGCACAAATAACTTTTCATAAGAAGAGAATTTGCTATAATTTGCTATGCTCTTGCAAAAAAAATACAGCCAGAGCAACATAAATTCATATTCACATTTTCTCTGAAAATGAACTCGACGGAGAATTTGTTGTTTTTGTTGTTGTTGTTGTTGTTTTGGGGGTGTTTTTTGTTGTTTTTGTTGTTTTTTGTTGTTGTTTTTTTGGTTAGTGTTTTTGGTTTTTTTTGTTTTGGTTTTTTGGTTTACAGCATTCAACAGTTAACATTAATTATTCTTGGCAGAAACGACTGGAGTTGTGTAGAAACAATAGGATTCATTGAGTGCTATGACGTAATCTTTACAGTGGCAGAAAAGCTTGACTGGGTAAACCAGAAGCACGCGATGACTGAGTGGCGGTAAATACAGTACCTTTCGACACTAGAATCAATAGAATAGCTTATGTGACAACCCGGGCCATAAAACATGACACTGTTTTCTTCAGCATAAGTGATTTCGTTTTCTATAACGTATTAGTATATTTGATAATTAACAGAAAATGATGGCGGAATTTCTCTCGGTTCTATCATGTAATTATGAATTTAGCTAACGCCAGGACTTTATTGTTGGTTAGAAGATTTATTAAAAATTAGATATTGTTGAAAGGTTTATTTGCTCGTTGAATTACAAAATACTCAAAAGTGATTCGGTCTCCATAGTATAATGATACATGATTTGATCATTGCTAAAGTTTTAGAACAGGATGCCTGAGTGAGCGAGTAGAATATGATTCGAGAGGAATAACTGAAAAGCGGCAATGGTCAGATATGTGTCTATCTGGGAGAGAGAGAGAGAGGAGAGAGAGAGAGAGAGCCTTTGAGCTCGGATCAAAACGACAGTCTTCGGCCAAATAAAAGGGTCGTGGGTTTATTTATCGTCGGTATCGCTTTCCCAACTGGCCGACGCTTGCCCCTTCCCCATCTCTGACATTTCAAAAATCATGCTGAGAATTACATGGCCGATAGCATTAATTGTTGATTTTAATCAATTGATTACAAAAATTGTTCCAAGAAAATTAATATTTATTACTTTTCTATTCACGTGTAGCTAGGAGCTTTACCTCTCGTTGCTTTATTTATGGAGTTAAGATAATCATTACTGGAATTTAATGGATGTATTACGACTATGTGTCGAAACAACAGATTTTCTAAGGATGCTTTAATTGAATGTTTACTGTAGAATAATTAACTAAGTGATTGAGGCTATAAATATGTAAGGAAAATTAACTTTTATGCCAGTTTCTGGTATAAGAATTTCTTCTGAAAAGTATGAACGAATACAACTCTACTAGTCAGATCATATTATTTTAGATATTTTCAGATCTTACTGATTAGCATATTATCATGACTGAACACACAGATTTAAAACCAGATATTTGTTTGTATCTCCAGTCTCGTCACAAAATATCTAACTTTCATTGCCTTCTCTCCCTTCCTACCATTACGTTTAAATGACAGTACTAGTCTTGGTATTTACTTTCCCATTTTTTCTAAATTCAGTAACAAGGTTCTGTTTGTCAATTAATGCGGGAATTGTTATTTAAGTAGCATTCGCAAACACATGCGAGAAAAGCTGCGCAGATGACCGAGGATCTCCTTTAAGGGGTTAACTGGTCTTTAAGTATGAACGCTTCTACGTATATCAAGGAAGCATGTTCGGAGATATTTCCTTCATTTTGAAGCTGCATACTCTAAGAGTATTCCATTTACTTTCAAGCTACGTAAATGTGAATAATATTTAATGAATTATTACCAGATGTCAAGGTGTCAGTAAACTATTCTAAGTACAAGAGATAAGCTGAAAACATTATTGTTAATTTTACTAAAGAGAGTTGTCGTACAATTTTTGAGAGGATAGCCATTTATTCCAAATGAACACTTTCTGTGTGGCTTAAAGCATAAAGAAGAAAATTTTGAACATAGGTTCTACTTTAAATAATCTTTTTTTCATTTTACAGTGAATCAGTCAATGAAATAGCTATGCAGCATTTCACAGGTTAATTTTAGGGTATTTCCCTTTACAATGAGGAAAGATTTCCTCAAGTTTTCATAAGAAATAGTCAGATGTTGTAACATATTCTCAATACACGTGTAATTCAATATAACATACCATAGCCTTATATCATATACAATTGAATGTTAAATACTTACTAAATGAAAGAAAGTGAATCTATTAATGGCTTAAGAAACGTGTGCAGAAGCGAACGATACAAATATCTGATTAAAGAAAAGTACCCACTCACCTTAACATTTCTGATGTTAGTCCTTTAAATCGGCCAAATTCACTCTTAAATCATGTATCACCTATTTAGAAACCATGAAAATTACATGTAGCAATTTACACTACAATATGTATACGTCTCATCTTAATGTGTCATATGTAGATTTATGCAGGATAATATTGTATTTTACTACCTTTCCACTTACTTTGTTATGGATCAGTCATCATCATAAGGTTAAAAAAGATTTGGGATCGTCGCATGACACTGTTTTTGTTTTTTTTTTCTCTTATAAAATAATATTTTGCTCTTTTATCTCACCTTGTTTATTTTGTTTGTTTGGTTGTTTTTTTGGTTTTTTTTTTTTTTTTTTTTTTTTTTTTTTTTTTTTTTTTTTTCGTTTTTGTTTATTTTGGTGATTTTTCGCTTTTTATATAATTTGAATATACTTTTTAAAACTTCTTGAAATATTTTGATTTGGTACTACATTGCCGACAAGTTAGTTATGATACGAGAGATGATGATGAAGATGAATACATTGTACGTTTGTGTGATTATCCATTATAGTATGTACAATGTAACATGTACAATATCCCCGGCAGGTCATTGTTGTTTTCTGTCATAAAAAACGTTTCCATAGGGAAATAAACGTTTCGCCATAAGCAGTGAAATTTCGTGCTTAAAAAAATTCCCATCTCGAAAGAACTAGTTGAATATGTGGAACTTACCGATATTTTTGATCAAGAGAAAGCTGAAATGCATTTTAAGGTAGTGTTAAATGTTTTGGTTATGGCGCAGAGGGCATATTGTAGAACTTATGCCAGTATACAAGCGCTTACAACAGAATACCAATAAGACATAAAAAATCTTCTCGTGAAATAATTATAAATAGCTTTGAATGGGGACATGTTTTTTATTTTCGCTTGACTTATCTTTTAACTTTTGGTGTGATGCAAGGGAAGTAGCCACTGCTACGAGTGGCACTGTGATACTTAACAAGTTTTCTCCCTTTATAAATCAAAGATGGCGGGAAATTAGAAACCATGGTTTTCGAAAGACTTCCCGAAAAGCTCGTCAATCGACTGATGCCATTCCAAAAAGATGGTGTCCAGTTTGCAGTAGGAAAGCATGGAAGGTAAAAAGCATAATATACTATCGAGATGATTTCCAGATTCTGAAAATCAGGTTTGTCATGTATTTTCGTGACAAGTATTTTTCCCATTCGTTTTTTACCGATATAAAAATGCAGTAAGTTTAAAATATTCATAAAAAGGGCAGTTTAAAGTTAGAAATAATAAGACAAACATTAAGATTCCATCTTCTTAACAAAAGTATTTGCTTTTAAACAAGTAAACCAAAGCAAAGTAGAAAAGTGCATCCAAGTTGCATCCGGGTGCATGGAAAAACCGGAAAGCACCGGATAGCACCGAAAAACCGGAAAGCACTCAATTTTCTATTAAAAACACTTGAAAATAATGTTTTATGGCATTTTAAGTATTACAAATAGATTTATTAATGATATTTCAATAAAATGAAATGAATAATTTACCAAAATCATTATTAAGTTGACGAAAGATGAGCTATATTTGTATAAGGAGTGCTTTCCGGTCCCGTTAAAATGAAACGCACATCACCGAAAAGCACTCAATTTTCTTTTTAAAACACATGAAAATAATGTTTTAAGTATTAAAAAAGATATATTACTGATATTTCAATAAAATGAAATGAATAACTTACCAAAATCATCATTAAGTTGACGAAAGATGAGGTATATTTGTATAAGGAGTGCTTTCCGGTCCCGTTAAAATAAAACGCAAATCACCGAAAAGCACTCAATTTTCTATTTAAAACACATAATAATAATGTTTTAAGTAGTAAAAAAGATATATTACTGATATTTCAATAAAATGAAATGAATAATTTACCAAAATCATCATTAAGTTGACGAAAGATGAGCTATATTTGTATAAGGAGTGCTTTCCGGTCCCGTTAAAATGAAACGCACATCACCGAAAAGCACTCAATTTTCTATTTAAAACACATAATAATAATGTTTTAAGTAGTAAAAAAGATATATTACTGATATTGCAATAAAATGAAATGAATAATTTGCCAAAATCATCAATTAGTTGACGAATGATGAGGTATATTTGTATAAGGAGTGCTTTCCGGTCCCGTTAAAATGAAACGCACATCACCGAAAAGCACTCAATTTTCTTTTTAAAACACATGAAAATAATGTTTTAAGTATTAAAAAAGATATATTACTGATATTTCAATAAATTGAAATGAATAATTTACCAAAATCATCATTAAGTTGAAAATGGTTTTGAATCTGAAAATAAAATTTAGTTAAAAATTGTGGAAACACCGAAAAGCAATGTTTGACTAATTGGCAAACAGTAGTTATAGTATTGTATATCACACGTGCTAATCCAATCACTGTCGATTAAAGAAGTTGTTTTATCGCCTTAAGGTGTTGATGTAATCAAGAGACATGTTTATAAACCAATGTGTTAACTGAAAATGATATCAGTCATTCAAAGAATACTAATCCATTCCGATAAAGTATTAATAACCTGCAATGAGTTATCATTAGAAAAGTACATGTTAATACATGAAATTTCATTCTTAATAAAGAAAGAATATCCTGAAAAAAAAGACTATATTGAAAAATATATCAATAGAAATGAAATATAAATACACAAATCTATTATGAAACATAAACAACACTTACAAAGTTACAAACCACACATAATCTAACATGCAATCACTAATCACTAAAAAAGTACAATTATATACATAACTTTAATTTCATTCATAATAAAGAAAGAATATCCTGACGGTGAACAGTTTAATGCGTTTAAGATGTACTCAAGATGGTCCGCGTTTATGTTTTGTACAAAATTAGTTTCATAATCATCACGCCAGATTGGTTTCCTTGATTTATGACAAAATTTATTACTTAAATTAATCTTTTCACATTTTATGGACCAGTGTAGTGCACTGTGACCGTCGGAAAAGAGCGCGTCCGTTTCGTTTATTTCAAAATCACTTAGAAATTTATAACAATCTGGGCTTGCTATTAAATAATCTATCACAGATTTTTCTCTAAACGTAAAATTGCCTATATTTCTGTCTTTACCTAACCTCCCGTTTGCGATAAAAAGATTATTATTACGACATAGATCTATAAGCATTAAGCCATGTGTATTCGTTTTCTTGTCCTTAGAAGTACGGATAAGGGGAATTGACAAATTTTCTAAAACTGTGTATTTTTCAAAATGCCTTATAGATTCTGAATCAATACCAAAAATGTCATTTAAATATTTATCAGATTGTATGAAGTCATTCAACTGAGCAATTCTGCCATTCACATCTCCAACCAACATAACATACTTATTTATGCTGAAAAATATATCAATAGAAATGAAATATAAATACACAAATCTATTATGAAACATAAACAACACTTACAAAGTTACAAACCACACATAATCTAACATGCAATCACTTATCACGAAAAAAGTACAATTATATACATAACTTTAATTTCATTCATAATAAAGAAAGAATATCCTGAAAAAAAAGACTATATTGAAAAATATATCAATAGAAATGAAATATAAATACACAAATCTATTATGAAACATAAACAACACTTACAAAGTTACAAACCACACATAATCTAACATGCAATCACTAATCACTAAAAAAGTACAATTATATACATAACTTTAATTTCATTCATAATAAAGAAAGAATATCCTGAAAAAAAGACTATATTGAAAAATATATCAATAGAAATGAAATATAAATACACAATGAATGATAAGAAAGTTTTACCAAAAAATACACAATGAATGATAAGAAATTTTTTTTTTTGCATTATGTACACGAAAAAACAACACAGACGTAGATAGGCAGACCCATAGGAATGAATATTATATGGGAAAGAATGCGTACTTACTTAAGAATGAGTTAAGTCCAAATATCACCAGTCATAATTTCAGTTCAGTAACCAAAATTAACTTCAGTGTAATACACGTCCTTTAGTCACTTAATATCACTTAATCCGACCAAAAAACAAACGCAGGAACCTTTAATATCCATTTTTCTCGCGAGCATCGAAAAACTTGACCACCATGTCTGCCATATTTAATAGACATTTAAATGATGTCACTCAAATTGGTACATTTGCGATGTAGCCAATTCCTACAATTTGAACACTGAATCGTATCATCATTACACTCAAGAGTACAGACTACGCAAGGAAACTCAGACATGATTAAGTAATCCACAGAGCAATGAAAAGTTGCGATAGAATATTTTAAGATTTATCAACGATAGCAATTTTGAAATTAATAAAATTGAAAAACCAAAGGTTTATATACTTTTTCGAATTAAACTCAAAATTGAGTAATAACTGTTTGTTTTTATGCATATTAGGTGTTCAAAGGTATTCATTATAATAATTAAAATCATTTCTATTGTTATATTTTTTTCGGCAAAATAGTCTTCCCTTTATAAATAATGAAATTAAAGTATCATGTATTAAATTGCACATTTCTAATGATTACTGATTGTATGTTATTAAGACATTATCGAAATGGATTAAATAAACATGTCTCTTGATTACATCAACACCTTAAGGCGATAAAACAACTTCTTTTATCGGCAGTGATTGGATTAACACGTGTGATATACAATACTACAACTACTGTTTGCCAATTAGTCAAACATTGCTTTTCGGTTTTTCCACTATTTTTAATAATATGGGAAAGGAAAAAAATACAAAAAGGAACAATTTATCATAATTTAACACTTTATTTGCAAACAATATTACAGAATTGATAGTGCTAACAACGTTCAAACCATGAAGTATTAACGTACGAAAATAACATTGATAATGTTAATAAAAATATATGGTATACCAATGCTTTTCGGTGATGATACATATACGCTATAGGACCGAAAAGCACTCGCATATGCTAAGTAGTGTCTAAAAACAGATCATTATCTATAAGTTATTTCATTTGATTTGTGCTCAATAAAGCCTGTCAGAAAAAAAATGTAAAAGATTAAGGATAAGTAAAATTAAGTAAAAATTGCTTTTCGGTGATGTGCGTTTCATTTTAACGGGACCGGAAAGCACTCCTTATACAAATATACCTCATCATTCGTCAACTTATTGATGATTTTGGTAAATTATTCATTTCATTTTATTGAAATATCAGTAATAACTCATTTTTAATACTTAAAACATTATTATTATGTGTTTTAAATAGAAAATTGAGTGCTTTTCGGTGATGTGCGTTTCATTTTAACGGGACCGGAAAGCACTCCTTATACAAATATAGCTCATCTTTCGTCAACTTAATGATGATTTTGGTAAATTATTCATTTCATTTTATTGAAATATCAGTAATATATCTTTTTTACTACTTAAAACATTATTATTATGTGTTTTAAAAAGAAAATTGAGTGCTTTTCGGTGATGTGCGTTTCATTTTAACGGGACCGGAAAGCACTCCTTATACAAATATAGCTCATCTTTCGTCAACTTAATGATGATTTTGGTAAATTATTCATTTCATTTTATTGAAATATCAGTAATATATCTTTTTTACTACTTAAAACATTATTATTATGTGTTTTAAAAAGAAAATTGAGTGCTTTTCGGTGATGTGCGTTTCATTTTAACGGGACCGGAAAGCACTCATTATGCAAATATACCTCATCTTCGTTAACTAATTGATGATTTTGGTAAATTATTCATTTCATTTTATTGAAATATCATTAATAAATCTATTTGTAATACTTAAAATGCCATAAAACATTATTTTCAAGTGTTTTTAATGGAAAATTGAGTGCTTTCCGGTTTTTCGGTGCTATCCGGTGCTTTCCGGTTTTTCCATGCACCGGTTGCATCCTACGACCCCTCGGGTTTTTGTTAGTAGCTCTACCAGAGACGAAGATACGGCTCTGGCTCTACTAACTGAACTAGTTGAGCAGTTTGCAAGAGTTCAGTATGATTTTTATAAGTACTGAGTAAATTTTTTGATGGCAACATCTGCACACACATTATCTTAAAAATATAACACAAAAAAACTGAAAACATAGGAATTGCACCACTCAGCTCTGATGGGCATACTTACAGTGACCCAGTGTCAAAGGCGAACATACTAAACAAACAGTTTGAATCAGTTTTCTCAAAGCCTTCACCACTCAGTCACAAACAAATAACTAAAAGCTCAATGTCATCACTTGGTCACCCGACCAAGTCCAATATCCATCTCAGTTCAAGGAGTTGATAAGTTGTTGACAGGACTAAACCCCCACAAAGCCCAAGGTCCAGATGAGATTTCACCTAGGTTACTCAAAGAGCTACACACAGAGATAGCACCAATCCTTAAAATCATATTCCAAAGATCACTAGACACAGGTATTGTTCCTAAGGATTGGAAACATGCCATCATCACACCAGCATACAAAAAAGGGTTAAAATCAAAACCTAGCAATTACAGACCAATATCACTCACATGTATAGCATCAAAACTAATGGAACACATCATTGTTTCAAACATGATGGATTACTTTGACAAACACAACATACTTTGCCCACAGCAAAGTGAGACACAGCTCATTGGCTTCACACAAGAAATAGCTGACAACCTTGATCAAGGTCAACAAACTGATGTCATAGTCATGGATTTCAGTAAAGCTTTTGACAAAGTAGACCACCACAAACTCATACACAAGCTGAAACACATGGGAGTTCATCCACACATCAGTTCATGGATACAAAACTTTCTCAAAAACAGATCACAACAAGTATTAGTGGAAAACAAGGTCTCTGACAGGCTCCCCGTGCTTTCTGGTGTCCCGCAGGGATCAGTCTTAGGTCCGTGTCTCTTTCTCGCATACATCAATGACCTACTGAAGTGTCAGGAGCCGGGTGCGTCTATTTGCCGACGACACCATAGTTTATTTAACAATTAAATCACAAGCATCTGCACAAACCTTACAAAATGATTTGCACAACCTTGAAATATGGGAAAAAGAATGGTCAATGGAATTCAACCCTGACAAGTGTGAAGTTCTCAGAATACACAGGAAAAAGAAACCGGTCATCTTTCCTTACACCCTACATAACACTAAACTGAAAACCACAGAAAATGCAAAATACTTAGGAGTTACAATAAGTAGAAACCTAAACTGGTCATCCCACATAAACAATATCACAAACAAAGCAAAAAACAGCTTAAGGTTCATCAGACGAAACATCAAAACACAAAACAAACAACTCAAAGAAGCAGCATACAAAACATATGTAAGACCACAGGTTGAATACTGCTCAACCATATGGCATCCATGGCAAAAATATCTCACACACAGAATAGAAATGGTCCAGAGGTCAGCTGCAAGGTACGTTCATAATGACTACCACTATACAAGCAGTGTAACAAACATGATCAAAGAACTAAAATGGTTAACTTTAGAACAAAGGCGAAACCATGCCAGCCTGGTCATGCTACACAAAATAAAAAACAATCAGGTCAATGTTGATCACAATCACCTTACAAACACAAGAAACAGCAAATTCCTCATTCCACAATCAAAAACACAACATCACATGAACTCATTCTTCCCAAGGACTATACGACTCTGGAACGAATTACCGACCGAGATTAAGGCTGCCCCAACTGTGCCAGCTTTTATCAGTGGACTAAACAAGTTTTATAGATTTTAAAGTACTTAAAATAAATGTTTAAGTAAGATCTTCAGTTAAATCTTGTTTTCTTTGTTATTAACTTTTATAATTTTAAATGTTCCTGACATGCGCCTGCCTAGTATAGTCAGTATTGACTTTTGGCAGTATTAAGTTGAAGTTGAAGTTGATATAACATCCCATAAAGCTGGTTCAGAGATGAAGTAGTGAGACTAGCATCAGGCATTCAAATGATCAATATCTCAAGCACGACTACACGCAGACCTTCAAACTTTAAAGGATGGTTGCGCCTAGTCCAAATTATTAGACTTGAAAAAAGTTATTTAACGTCTAATATTTATCAGTGTGACTTCTTACATTTGATATTATCAGGGCTTTTTTCAACGTCCTAACGTAACATGGAAAATGTAAAATATCAGATATAATGAAGGGTAAATGTGAAATAGGTTACGTATAGGTCTTATTATTAGGACTACAAGGTAGCCCAGCAAATTGTGCGACAGGGCTTTTTTTATTATATAGACGATGGTCACCCTTAACACACAAACCACTTACGATTCAAAACAGTCAGAAAGTTTTTCTTCTATGTGTATATGCCAGCGACCAGAATCTCGTTGCTAACTTTGTCGGCTTCAAATATATATTTACACTCAATATTTCTTGAAAAAAATATATACCTGTAAAGTTTATTCCAAACTGAATCAATATAAGAGAAAATAGATAAGAAAATTTTATGTTTTTTTATGCATTACACTTATAAACTCTACAAATGTCAACATGTTTTTGTTGGACACCCCTAAAACTCTACCTGACGGCAATTTATCGATCGGTTATATTTAACCTCGATTTCCGACACAGTTTTGAATCTAACTGGTTGAGACGTAAAGGCCGACATAGATCTATGTAATATCAGTTTGTATTAAATATTGATCTTGGGGATTTCTGTTGTGCATAAGGGGGGCATCACAGACATTGTGAAAGCTGTTGTTATTATATACTTGTACTGACCAGATTTTTCCTATACATTATTGCCACTACACTTTTTTTGAGAAAAGTGAAGTTCATAAAAAGTTGTCATTTTAACTTTGATTGGTTTCTTGATTCTTTTTCAGATGCCTTATTGCTGACGAGGTAAGTCATATGTCTGATATTTAAATTGATCACTGGAAAATTTTAAAAAAAGATCTCTTTAAATTTGAATTATATATGGTAGATAAGTCTGTATTTACACCTTTTTGCAGATTTTACACCTGTGTCATATTTTTTTTGTATTTTACTAGACAAAATATAAAGAAAAGAAATTGCTAATAAGAAGGCATGTATATTGATAGTTGGCTTGTTGACTTCTATCATGATAAAGGTATTTTTTTTCAACTACATCTTGATGTTTGAAAGGTACAATTTTCAATGGCTGTGGTGTATACTTTTATCTTTTAGCTATATAGTTGATTACTTCAAAGCATTAAAGTTCTTTTTCTCTCCAGATGGGACTTGGGAAGACACTACAAGCTATTTCTGTGGCCTATTACTATAAACGTGAGTGGCCCTTGCTTATCATTGTCCCTTCCTCTCTGAGGTACTCCTGGATTGAGGAGTTTGAGAAATGGCTGCCTGATATTGATCCAAGGGACATAAATCTTGTACAGTCAGGAAGTGATGTCAGGTATGAATGAAATAATTTAGATTGGTTAGTCCTACTTCTGACTCCTAAAGTTATGATCCCATCTGTCAGGATTAGATTTAAACTCTAGTAGACAGCTGAGAAGATTACTGTATGATTTTCCAGTTTTCAAAATGTGAATAAGTTATTTAAAAGAAAGTCCAAAAAAAGACATGATGTTTACTCAATTTATCGATCAGATGATTTTTTATATGTTACAGATTGCAACTGTTTAACTTGCATTTAACAGAATAATTCTCTATTACTATGAAGATAAATTTTCAGGTCTTTAAAATTTTTATTTTGTTTAACATTTATCATACCTCATTGCTGTTTAACAACATTCCCTGAAGAGCCGAATACTTACCTGTGGAAAATTGCAGCACCACTTTCTCTTTTATGTTTTGTTGATTTTTCAGTGATATTAGTACTGCTAAGGTAACTATCACTACATTCGGTCTGCTGAGCAAGGGAACCAGTCGTATCTTGAGAGAAGCATTAATGAACCAAGGATTTCAGGTTGTCATTGTTGATGAATCTCATTATATACGAAACGCAAAAACAATCTCGGCAAAAACAGTGGTGCCGTTAATCAAGAGTGCAAACAGACGTATCTTGCTATCAGGTACTCCAGCTTTGGCAAGACCAGTCGAGGTGATTACAGCATTGCTTTTTTGTTTTAATTGAGAATAAATTTTAAACACAATTTTTAGGGATGATACAGTGTTATACATTTAACATGTTATGAAGTTACACCTTATCTGTGTTCACCTTTACCATGTCTGTGGCAGATATTTTCTGTGGGTGTATAGTGCTTCACAGAAGACTACATCATTTGCTCCACATACATGGTTCTCCGTGGCCTAGTGGTTAATAGATTGCAGTATGATCCCTGGTAGGGCCTGTCCAGATACAACATTGATTGTTGTTGAAAGGGACATGAAACCTGAGCTCATTCACTCATATATAATTGAATAGATAAGATTGCTGACCTTAAATCACTGTTGCTAGTGATTGATTAAGGGCTGTGGGTTGAGCCCTGTTACACTTCTAACATATATAAGAAAGTAATTTGTTATTTGGAAAGGGGGTCTAATATTGGACTTACATGCTATAATAATTATCTGATATGCCAGTCTTCAGAACTAAAACTGTATGAAAGGAGATGTTATTGAGAATAAAACCACCAAAAATATACATCATAGTTGAATAGTGTACATTCTTTTATTTTGGCTGCGGATTTTCCTTTAACGGTATCAGTCAAGGTGTAAATGCAAATGTGTTTGATGTTTATTTCAGTTGTACCCTCAGATAGATGCAGTCTGTCCAGATGAGTTTGGAACGTGGTGGACCTACACAGCAAGATACTGTGATGCAAGGTTGGAATGGATTGGAAAAGTAAAAAGGAGAAATGTGAAGTAAGACATCATATGAATTCAGGAGAGCATTGCAGATGGATTCATTCCTCAGTCTGTTTGTGTTAATTTTTATGGGTCACATGAAATGTAGTTCTGAAGATTTACAACTTAAATTGTAGTTATTAATTCAAGGATTTGTAAGATTAGTGATACAGTCTTTTGTATTACATGTAGTTAAAAATGTCATTAAAATGTCAAGGTCATGATGATATATTTATATACTTTACAGTGGTGCAAGTAACCTAGAGGAACTGCAGCATAAATTGTCAGACAAACTGATGATTCGACGAGAGAAAAGCCAGGTTCTCACACAGCTTCCTCCAAAACAGAGGCAAAGAGTTCTCTTTGAATTGAAAGACTCTGACCTGAAAAAGGTTAGTACATACTCTCCAGCTTACAAAATTTAACGTTAACTCAGTGTTATTGCTTATTGACAAACGGCTTTCTTAAAGTGACTGACTCACTCAGATGGGTTGACGATGCATAAAAAAGAAAATATTTATACATATAGAAATCCTAGTTGTAATTGTGAAGAATATATCTAAACTAAGTTACTGTCTCATTTTTTTGTTACAGGAACATCGTAATATAAAGTTTTACACACTTTAATCAGTAAAAAATTTACCCCATTAGTCAGAGGGTAGATACTTTGATTAAAGTAAATTCTATGTGTCAGTCGCTTTAAGTTCAACCTCAAAGAAATAATCCTGTTAGAAAAAAATGCTTGGTAGGTCTTTAAACATTGTTTATGCATATGCCTTTAATATATGCAAAAACTGTGATGACAAACTTTACAAAGGAAAAGCAACCTTGAACTGTTAGCCAACATTCATGTAAGTTAGAATACACTTGTGGTTTAGGCTTGTTTGCATAAATAATTAAAAAAACGTAAATGATGCTTCTGACCAAATTCTGCCTTTTACAGTAATTTTTACACAGACTATGTAAGACTACTTTGACCATTGAATAATTCTTTCTAGATGAATGCAGTTTAACTAAAGTTGTGTATTTTAGGAGATTAGGCAAACATTTGATGAGTTGAGGCCCCTGATGAAGCGTTCTAACCAGGATGATTTTGAGGTTCTGACGGGGGGTGGGGAACATGATGCTAAAGATACAAACATGCTGTCACTGATACAAAGACTTTACAAACTCAGTGGAACTGCAAAGGTAAGAAAGAACCAATTTCCTGTTTTAGTTTAGTATGCTTTTTCTGTGTTCAATTTTTTAACATTGACTAAAGTTTGTTGATTGTATGAATTGGAAATCATATCGAAATTGTATCTTTATAAAACTTAACAGCCACATGCTTAATTCAGAAGAATTTTACTGTTTATCATGTAGCTCAAGATTATATGCAGAACTTTTATAGAATAAGCACATGCTCAAGGTTAGTATTTATATTTTGCCTAATCCCTGTGATACATTGATAAGTTCATGGACAAATTTAAACTTAATTGAGATAACAAGAAGCATGGTCCATATGGGAAGAACAAGACAAGTAAAAGATGACAAACTGTGTACAGGTCTTTGTTTTAGCAGTAGGGATTAGGTTTGCTTCAATGTTCAGTTGTGAATATTGATATCTGGTTTGTCTTATAGATAGGACCAGCAAAAGAGTATGTGGAGATGCTATGTGACAACCCAAAACTGAAGTTCCTGGTGTTTGCCTACCACCATGACATGATGAATGGGCTTAGTGAAAGCTTACATGATAAAAAGGTCAAATTCATCCGGATTGATGGTGAAACCCCACCTTCTGAAAGGCCTGTAAGTGTCTAGCATTTCCTTTCAAATGTTTGCCTTTGATGAAATATAAAACAAAATCATGGCAGCTACATGTATTATTTTTTCAGTGGGCTATTTGAAGTTTTATTTCTGGAATGAGGACAAATATTTATTGTAAAAGTAGAGAAGAATATTACTAGACCCACTTTATGGGTAATACAGTTGCTGAGTATCATTTTCCTGGATTCCTATCAGATATGGCAGTTTTTATTTATGCAGAACTTTCCTGAACCTGTAACATGAATTAAAATTTTACTCTGATTCACTTAATCATGTTACGTTAGCTTTAATGAACAAAAACATTTCTTTTCAGCACTTGGTTCATCAGTTTCAGTCTGATCCTGATACTAGAGTGGCTGTACTGAGCATCCTAGCAGCTGGAGTGGTAAGTTCTTGTAACAAAAATGCTATTGAATGGACTGTCTCCTTTGTTGGCAACTTTTTATGGAAGATTTGGTCAGGAGTTCCTTCTTCACATGAATGATTGTAAGCTTGACTTAGTATCAAATAAAACAAAACAAAAATATGATCTTTTTTGTTCATCTTTTAAAGTGTTCATTACATTTTACTGTGTCTAATTTTTATATGTATATACATGTATGTATCATGTGTACACTATATTTTAGGGACTGACATTCACAGCTGCTACTGTTGTCGTGTTTGCAGAGATGTATTGGACACCAGGCACCATGATACAGTGTGAGGATCGAGCACATAGGATAGGTCAGACAAGTTGTGTGGCTGTACATTATCTGGTTGCCAAGGATACAATGGATGAATGGGTGTGGTCAGCTGTCTGTAAGAAGGTAGCATGCATTTATCCCTTCAAGTATCACAAAAATTGCATAGTGAATGAAAAACCTGTTTTTGACCATGTTAATATCTTCCCAGTCCTCAACTTGCTGTGCCCACCATGTCTGTAAAAATAAAATAGGTTTTGAAATTTCACCCAGTGTTTTCAGTTCTAGAGAAGTTAGATCCTGTAAGTGTGTCTTTCATTGACAAATATTTTGAATAATTTTCATAAACTCACCTGTATAGTTGTTTTTATAAAACTGTACTTTCAGAAAAATATGTTTATAGATATCTTTCTTCAGCTTGATTTGCTGTCTATTGAAAAAATTGCATTGCTTGCTTCGTGTGTTAAAAATCAAAGAATTGCCTGTCACTTGTAGTAAGTGTTTCTTAGCATTAACATAGCTGAAATATTTTTATGTACAGGTACGTACATGATTTGGAAAGAAAAAGGGATAACCGCATTTCCAGTAAAACATATATTAGCCAAGAAGGCAAAATAAAGAAATTCTGTTTGGAGTCTTTGTATGTTCTTATGTTATTTTCATTTCAGATTAACTTCAAGGGGGGATGTGGCGGGGAGGGGGTTGATTAATTTTGAAAGTGCCTTCCTGGGTTGGGATATGTTTTAGTCAAATGATTTTAAGTCATTTACAACCTAGAATTTGTTACTTCCAGACTATAGTTACATCAACAACATTAACAGGGAAGAAAAGGAAGATGGAGGCCCTAGAAGGGGATCGGTACCAGGTTGATGTGTTGTCAAATGCTGATGTCTGGGTGCCAACCAGCAACAGTGAAAATACCCATCTTACACAGTACTTTGAGACCACATTGGTAGGTGAAGTTTGTTAAAAGAAAAGCTTAGGTTATTGTGTAAAATACTTCAGTTTGCAAGATGTATTCACTTACCAAAGACATGATATATTGATTGAAATGAAAGCATCTGATAAACTGGCAATTTATGCATTTGCTGGACAGTACTTTGTTATATCTTCCAAGAATGTTCAAATTTGAACTCTGTGAAGAACTGAACACATTTGCTGTTGAACCAGCTTGTATGATTTGCATCTTCTCTTCAGATTTGTTCTCGGAGAAAAACTTGCAGATAAAACTGATTTGCTACCAAACAATAGAAAACTGGTTTACACTTGTTCAGAAACTAAATGCTGAGATACATTCAATACCAGTAACTTTGAGCAATTAGAATATGATCTGGTCAGCATCACATACTGGTAAATATGGCTTTTCATTTTCAAGTGTTGTGATTTTTGGAACATTTCTTTAGAGAGGTTTGATACGTATAAATTTTCATTTAAAGTGATGCACCTTATGTGTTTGTAAGTTTCAGAATGCCCAGACATGTCATTAAGGACATAATGTGTGAGAAACTTAAAGAAGTTTATTATGCTTTATTTCAGGATTCAAGTCAGAAATCTATTCTTCAGTTCTTTTCACCAAAACATTTAGAAAACCAAAAGAAGCTAAAATCTCTTCAGAAGATTAACAAATTAGATGCTTTGGAAGTTTTAACAGGTGTTGAAAAAAGCAAAACAGTGCATGAAGACAAAAATGCTTCTGAAGAAATGCTATCTGATGAGTCAAACTGTTTTACCCCAGCAAGTAAAAGATTAAAGATAGACTCAAACCACACTTCCAGAAGTGATGAAAAATCTTCAAAGAAAAACAAATTGCTAGTGGCAAAGAAAGACTTAGGAGGAGAAAATGCTATAGTAATAAACAGTGATGAAGATGACTTTGTTGAGAGTGGGTCTGCGGTCAAGTCACAAAAGAAATCGTCAAGTTCAAAAAAGAGGAAAAGGACAAAAGGAAGGGATGCTGTGATATCTCCCAGGTATAGTTTGGAATCTGTGTTTGAAAAGGTGAAGAACAAAGAGCATATGAAAGGAAGTGTGAATAAAGAAAGTGAGGATGTAACTCAACAGCAAGATGGTAAAAATGCTCATTCTAGTCATCGTCCTAAGCAGGGCAGTAGAAATGATAAAGAGGAGGTCAGTGGAGAGGCAGATGGATATGGATCTGACAGACATGGAGAGGCAGATGGTTATGGATCTGACAGACATGATTGGAACTGTAGTCAGTGTACATATTTGAATCATAAAGATCTAACTTACTGTGAAATTTGTGAAACACCAAAGAAATCCAAGTCTGTTTCTAGGTTTCAGAAGTCACAGAATGCTAAAAACATTCTAGAAAGTTCATTGGAATGTGGAACCACAGTGCAGTCAAAAAGATCAAAAGATACTATTTTATCTGTAGCCGAAAGTGTTGTTCTAAAGGATAGTAAACTGAAACGTGGAGGAAAAGCTTTAAATGAGATCAGAGACACTGAAGAAAGTGAGCTTGATGAAGAAAGTGAGCTTGATGAAGACGGTGTTCATTATATTGATGATACTATTGATTATGATACTGAAATTTATCCTGATGGTGGTGGAAGTAATGAGGAAATGGATATATCACATGACGAGGAGCCTGTACCTAGCAGGAATGATTATACAGTAGAGGAGATTGATAGCAATGACTCGGATATGTCACCACTGGTACGGAAGAAGCAGATACAGAGCAAGGTGACAAATAGACATTTTTCTAATTGTGGTAGAGGGTCAGAGGACTGTATAGGTTCGACTAGTTATTTCGGCATTGTAGCTGGAAGGGCAGAGTGCAATAGAGCTTTAAAGCTAGACAAAGCTCAGTCGCTGTATTTCAATGGTGAAAATTTGTCCAGTGCAGAATCTGTTAGGTTAAAAAGAAAAGAAGTTGTGATTGAAAATAATTTGAAGTTGAACAACTCTGCTAAGAGAGATAGAGAAAGCAATAATAGTGAAAGTTCAGACAGAATGTGCAATAAAGAGGCAGTTGATACGCTTATAGGTAAGATTGATTCTCCATCATCTGGTAAAATATACAGGTTCAAATCAGTTAGAAAAGGCAAGGGTTTATATAATAGTCCAGTAGTTTCTAGTCCGAGTTTGTTTCCTAATAATGCAGTTTCTTCAAATGAGAGTAGGTTGAAAACAGGAAGTGATAAAATTCAGATATGTGATGGTGATGAAAAGAATATTAAGTGTAAACGTGATGAAAAAGATGGAATGGAAGCTGACAATTTTCCTAAACCAGATGAACTAAAAATTAGAGCCCAGGGACTTGCAGACACTGGAAAGGGAAAAGCTAAGAACAGGAGTAATGTTTCTACACCAAGAACGGGGGAAGTTTGTGATGAATATTCCTTTAGTTCTCCAGAGAATGACTTCATGTTAGCAGCTGAAACAGAACAAATCACTGCAGAGGGTAAGTGTCAAATAGATTTACAAGCTTTCTTGTCATTCATGAAATTAACCTCCATCTAGAAGTTTGATAAGTGGACAGTAAAAAGTGACTACTGAATTCTACAAAGCTACTGTGTAAGATGTCTTCAGACTGTATTGATTGATATGGTGATAACATTGTTTTAAAATATAAATACCAGACTAAAAAGCCATACCATAGCATATTTTCACTCATGAGTTAGTGTAATGAAAATTATAATGTATTAAATTAACGTCATAAATAAAAGTCATCAAATTCTTTTTATTTTTTTCTCTCTTTGATTTCAGTCAAGAAAGGTGCAGATGAGGAAAGACGAGTGGTAGATCTGGACAAAGTACCAGTCTATGTCATGTTCAAATACCAGTGCAGTAAATACACAGACAGGATTTATCTGCTCACACAGGTAGGATTATACATTGTACAAAAAAGATAATTGTAATCTTTATTTGTTACATTTTTCATTGGGTCATGGCATAAAATCATTGTAGGTCTCTCCTGTGGTTACAGCAGCCCAGCTCCATTTATAATGGAAATGGGTGAGTGTTTTAATGCTTGTATTGTCAGGTCATGTTAAACATGTAAGACATGAAAGAATTTTTTAAAGTTAGTTTTTATGACCAATAACAGCCAGACAAGTGTCCCTCATATTTGTGTTTTCTACAACTCTGTTTAAATAGGCTCGTAGAGCATTTTGTGACCTAGAAATCAAACACTTTGGTATTGGTTGAAAGATAAAACTCTAAAGAGAAGTTGGAGTCAATGGTTTGATCCCTGACAGCAATGAGACTTTTCATTGACTTTTGGCATTCCACACCTTGGGCACAAGTACTGGCTTACACAATGAAGCAATTATGGAACAGGCTTGGTACAAATTGCACAAACATGTTTCCTGGTTGATGTCAATTAAGTTAAAATAAGAAAGTCATAATAATGAAAAAAAATTTAGATTTTATTCACATTACAAGATTGGTTTTACAGGATGATGAGGCATTAAACATAAATTTCATCCCATCTGATGTCCAGTTTGGGAATGACGATGGTCTGCCTGATGTACTTCTACATCCTGACAATCTGCGTCTGGTGCAAAGGTTTGTCAGGGAATGGCAAAGGTAAGACATACATAACTACATGCTAACAACTTGCGTCTGGTGCAAAGGTTTGTCAGGGAATGGCAAATGGATGTCATACATAACTTTACCCTGAAAATATCTGTCTGTTGCAACATTTTATCAGGGAATTGCAAAGTTAAGACAGAAATAATTACATTCTGACAATCTGCATTTGGTGCAAATGTTTTGTCAGGGAATGGCAAAGTTAAGACATAACTAATACATCCTGACAATCTGCATCTGGTGCAAAGGTTTGTCAGGGAATTGCAAAGCTAAGACAGAAATAATTACATTCTGACAATCTGCATTTGGTGCAAATGTTTTGTCAGGGAATGGCAAAGTTAAGACATAACTAATACATCCTGACAATCTGCATCTGGTGCAAAGGTTTGTCAGGGAATTGCAAAGTTAAGACATAAATAATACATCCTGACAATCTGCATTTGGTGCAAAGGTTTGTCAGGGAATTGCAAAGCTAAGACAGAAATAATTACATTCTGACAATCTGCATTTGGTGCAAATGTTTTGTCAGGGAATGGCAAAGTTAAGACATAACTAATACATCCTGACAATCTGCATCTGGTGCAAAGGTTTGTCAGGGAATTGCAAAGTTAAGACATAAATAATACATTCTGACAATCTGCATCTGGTGCAAAGGTTTGTCAGGGAATTGCAAAGCTAAGACAGATAATTACATTCTGACAATCTGCATTTGGTGCAAATGTTTTGTCAGGGATTGGCAAAGTTAAGACATAAATATATACATCCTGACAATCTGCATTTGGTGCAAAGGTTTGTCAGGGAATTGCAAAGTTAATACAGAAATAATTACATCCTGACAATCTGCATTTGGTGCAAATGTTTTGTCAGGGAATGGCAAAGTTAAGACATAAATATATACATCCTGACAATCTGCATTTGGTGCAAAGGTTTGTCAGGGAATGGCAAAGTTAAGACATAAATATATACATCCTGACAATCTGCATTTGGTGCAAAGGTTTGTCAGGGAATGACAAAGTTAAGACATAAATAACTACATCCTGACAATCTGCATCTGGTTGCATGGTTTATCATGGAATACCAAAGGGAAGTCATACATAACTTTATTCTGTCAACCATGTGTTGCCAAGGTTTGTCAAAGGTACAATATAAGTCATGCATTACTACACCCTGACAATCTGCATCTGCCAGGGAAAAGGTTTTACAGAAAATGCAAAAGTATGTTATACATACCTAGATCCTGGCAATCTGCATCTCGTGTAAAGGCTTTTCAGGAAATTGCTAAGGTAAGCCATACATAACCAAATCATGGTAACCTGAATCTGGTGCAAGGTTTTTCAGGAAATTACCATATCCTGTCAGTTTGCATCTGATGCAAAGGTTTTTCAGGGAATGGCAAATGTAAATCATACATAGCTACTTCCTGACAACCTGTATCTTGTGCAAAGGTTTGTTACGGAATGGCAAAGGTAAGACATACATGTACATAACTACATCCTGTCAACCTGCGTCTGGTGCAAAGACTTAGGAATGTCAATTACTATTTACTTACTAGGTAAGTTTGGTAACCTATAGCTTTTGCTGAGTTTGTCAAGGAATGGCAAAGGTGTATAATACCATTCTTTTAAATTTCTTACAGAGGATGGGGATCTATTTTGGTGAGATGAACTGCCCGCCTGATATTACTTTGACTTTTAGAAGATAATAAACCCTACTAAACCAAATTAAACTAAAACCTTCTATACAGCAGTGTTCATATTCATCCCAGGATTTTTTTTAAACAGTCAGAAATAAAGTTTAATCTTTTAAGTTTGACAGAAACCAAGAGAAGACTAATAGTAAAGTCAGGGGAACCATTCATCAGTCCAGTGCTGCAGTATGAGAAACTAAGAAGTTGTAAAACAGTTAACACTCAGAGGCATAAAACAAAGGTAAACTTTGAATCGGAAAAGAACCTGATCTTGCGAATTATTTATAGAATTTCATTGATTGTTGTATCATGTCTATTGTTCCTAGCAGAAGGCACTAATTGAACTGTGAATAAATGTTTTTATAGTAAACAATAATTCTGTTTTATTGCATTTCTCTTGGTAGCAAAATGGTGATTGAATGTTTATAAATTCAGCACTGTGTACTTTGGAAAATGGGCAACCCAGTGTAAAAAATAAAACATAGACAACAAGAATTTTCTTGCCATTGTTTTCAGTTTGATACCAGCTTAGCTGCACATCAGAAGGCCAAAGATATAAATGGTTCTGTTAGAATAGTGTCTAAACATTCTGGTGTACATAATGAAAACAGTGGTGAGAAAGGCGTTACACAGGTATGCAAGCAATTCCCTCTCAAACCACTAGCTTAAGGTTTTCCAAAGTTCAGTCCTACCAAACTACCAGTACATAGAAATTTTGATAATATAAAAAATGTTGGATTTTATATGGATTCCACGCTGTTTATGTAATTATTTGGGAGTGACCATACAATTTTTTTTTATGATGAAGAAATAGTTAAAATTAAGTGCCTTCACATTGAACTTCTAGTATGTAGTTTTCTTCATATAGACAGACCGGAATAGTACACGGACGCTACCAGTATGCGGACACCCAGGTATTCGGCACATTTAAAAACATGTAAAACATCACGTATAGTATTGATGTTACATACCTATATTCGTAACTAACTTATCCTTTTTCCGGTATTATACATGTATGTTTACACTTCCTGTTTATTGACTTATAACCAGACAAACTCCAAATAACATCGAAAACAAATCAATACTTGCAGTTTCCCTGACTGTTTCAAACGTGTTATTTTTAAACAAAAATAAAGTTGTTTTTTTTCGTATCATATGAAAATAAAATAAATACATATTTAAAAACATTTTCAGGTGAGTTCACCTTATTTGACCTCTTTTCCATCGATATAAACAGGTGTCCGCGTACTGGTTAAAAATAACAATAATTTTGAGTCTTATCTGTACCTGCCGCGATGCCTCACTGCGCATGTGTAGTGTTTTGTTTACAATCGCGAGTTCCTGTAAATTTGAAGGCAAGGATTCATCTTTAAAACTGCAAAGTCTGGATGATTTGAAACACAACTTGATTTACACCGATAAGTTACATATAAGAAAAAGTGTCCGTGTACTGTTCCGGTCTGTCTATACCTCCAAAATCTCAAATATTAGGACTTTAGTAAGAAATTAGTGATAATATCAATGGCAGAGGTACATGAATTTTGATTTCTCGACAGTTCATTTTCCCCAAAGTCCCAGTAACAAGAAGATGGCAATTTTTGTTTTCATGTTTTTATTCTATGCTACAGGCAGTTACAAAAGACGGTACGCCTCTATGTCTACAGTGTTTCCAGCCTTTCTCTAACACCCTTGTAACAAAAGCTTCTATACAGGATGAAAACAATGCCTGGAATACACGATTCTGTTCCAGAAAATGTTCACAGGAATACTGGGTAGGCTAAATACTCTAAATATTTGTTCAGATTCTTTTAGCTGACTTTGCTACAAAACTTGTGTACTAATGTAAAGTTTTCTTATGTGCATTTTTTAAACTGAAAACATTGAAAAATTGGGGAAAAGGGAACAGAATCGAAAAGAATTTTTTCCGTCAAAATATGGGTAATTTTGGAGTTTTTGATGTATTGATAAATTTACCATTAAATTTGTGTTCTATTGTGTATTTGTAAGTATCTGTACAGGTAAACTTGCATAAAAATACAAGAATCTGATCTATTTAGGATTGGTAAATCAGTAGTGACACTTTATCTGAAAAGCATTCTTTCTTGCCAAGAGAAGAAAAATCAACCTTGTAATTGATAAAAAAAAGTAATGAGATTTAACATTGCTCTCCCTTTAGACATTACCAAGATTAAGGAATGACAACTCTGTAAGTTCAAGATACTAATTGAGAACTGTTACTGCTCTCCCTTTAATATGAATGGCATTTTTTGATATGTGTCGTTTAGTCCATTTTAGAAAGATATCTTTGTTAACTTAGATTCCTCCTAGTAAGATTAAGCTGGTTACCATTCTTAATCTCTGTAATAAAACAATGAGAAAAAGAGTTAAACCTTACCCTGCAGAATATCTAAAATGGACTTTTCTAGTATTCAGTCCAGACCATACCATTTACTATTTAAAGGGGTGTTTACTCAAATTTACTGCCCGAACAAGGAACATTTCTGACTTTGGTCAGATTGCATGGTTGTTCAGAATGATCTTGGTCTACAGTGCTTGTAAAACCAAAAGCAGTTTCAACCGTTGCGGTAAACCATTGAACAGTGTTTTAGATACATGCTGTTTCAGTACAGGTGCCCAGTCAGTAGAGTAATCCAGGCTTGTCACTTTAACTTTCAGATGGTATGTAACAATGATTACATTAGGGACCAAGTGTTTGAGGCAGAACATGGTGTATGTCAGCTGTGCAAATTTGATGCTCACTCGCTGTTTAGACATATCAGGTATGGTGATTTTCATTCAGTGTATAGTCTTATTTTCAAATTGATATGATGTGGTGAGATACGTGTGTATCTACATCATGTTACCATGTCAGTACCAACATATAACTTGCTCAGTACCACCAGATTGAGACATGTGTAAAAATGCTTTTGTTTACTTAAAATGGCTTTATGTCTTCGTGGTGTAGAGAAATAATTGATAAATCTGAGTAGGGCAGAAAAAAAATATGCTACTTAAATGACTATGAGATAACATCTCCTGAATATTCATGTGACCTTACCTAGGTCATGCCTCAACTAGGAAGTTAATGTGCTCCTTTTGATCAGAATTAAGTGACAGAATTTTTTTTCAGTGAGTTCCAGCAAGAATATTTGAAAACTGGTAATTAAAGATAATTAGATTCTGTTTGTGTTTAAGTCATATAACCTTCATGTAATTTTAAGCCAATCATCTGTTGAAATTCTTTAAAGGATTACAACATTTAAAATACATCTTTCCTTACACTGTAAAAAGAATCATGCTCATTCTAGCTTTATAATTATGCTTATTTTACTGTAAATGTAAAATATAAACACTGGTTAAATTACATGAAAATTCCTGTAAGCAGTTGCACTGTTTATCATCTATATGAAACAACGAAAATGTCAAATATTTAAAGTGGCATTTTCTATATTAGTGTTCAAAATGACAAAGATGCATTAAGGTCAATATACTTGCGTATACACAATAAATGTTCAAAAGTCAAATAGGAAGTAATTAAAACTACGAGGTATGAGGAGTTACCTTACATAATTTAGAAAATTTAATTTATGACTTGGCAAGTCATAAGATCTTTTAACTATATCTGACTACAGTAAAGACCCGTTATAAAGGACCACTTTCATCATTTCAGGTTTATGGGAAAAATAAACAGTATGAAAGAACAAAAGTCTTAAATTTAGAATAAATGAGAGTCACTAAGACCGATTCATTGGTAAGACCGCCTTTTGACCGGTTCTATTAGCGGTTGTATTAACGGGTCTTATTTCCTGTATATGTTAAATGGCAGTTAAACCTTCTTCTCAATGAACATATGTAAGGCAAAAGGTTGGTTATGTTTGTTTGTCTAGGGACACTCATCTGTGCTAATTGAATGTTGGAAAAAATTCTGGGTCATTTTGTCCACTAAATTAACTTCAACCATCTTGTGTTTTCTAGAGATACCACCGACCAGAGAAAACGTGCGGAGATTATAACGAAGAGTAAATTTAACTCTCTGACAGTCAAGGTTAAGGAACAAATGGTCCGAAAACCTGCTGCTGGACAGGTAATTGTAATTAACATCAGCTGAATAATCAAGGTTTCATAGAAATTACTTGAAAATGTTTCGTTAACTACATGTAAGTCTTGGTTGTAGCAGATTTTAAAATGGAAATGATGTGAAAGTAAGTGTCTGTGTTTCAATATTCTTTAAGAATACTGTCTCGCTACAACAGATAAAGACACTTATATTTAGAGAACCTACTGGTAAGCATTTCACTAACATTATATATACTAACATTACTCAGTTTTAGTGTAACCTTTTTCACTTACACAAAACATAGACAACTTCTTTCATTCAGTAATGTTTTACATCCTATGAACATACATAAATTAAAATGTGAAGTTACTCCAGCTAGCACC
Source organism: Cyclina sinensis (assembly GCA_012932295.1). Classification (NCBI taxonomy): domain Eukaryota; kingdom Metazoa; phylum Mollusca; class Bivalvia; order Venerida; family Veneridae; genus Cyclina; species Cyclina sinensis. Next base: position 41,575,947 of record JAAONU010000011.1, read on the forward strand.
TGCTATATAACTTCCATTCTATTCATTTTCCAGTTCTGGCATGTAGACCATATAGTACCTGTTTGGGAGGGTGGAGGACAGTGTGATATTGACAATCTGCGCACGCTGTGTGTCATATGTCATCAAAAAGTCACTGCCAAACAAGCCTGCCAAAAGAGCAACTGTTCGCAAACTTGGGACAGCCGTTAACTTCTGGCGATATCACAGCTTTCTTTCAAAGAAACTGATCAGAATTATTGAAGACAGATTAAATGTCATCTGTAACAAATTCAAAAACTTTGAAAAGATTTTTCCTACATTACCACTTCAGGCTGGACACTTTCGAGGAAAACTTCTGTAGAGATTTATTGTTCAAAGTAATTTAAGTTTTGGACAACATGTATCTGTATATTAAAGGTGATGAGGAATGGATCACAGCAACTGTTGATGGCTTCCTTTATACTTAAACAGTGATAGGCTCTGAAATTGGATCATTTAATAAACATTATTGAAATGAAACCTAAACCATTGAAAAAATTGAAATTTATGCAAGATTGCCATATAACTTGAAAAAAAAAAATCAAGCATAGAAAATTGAAAAATAAACTGAAAGGAAATATGTTTGTTTGCTTATGGAGGAAAGTTTCATCATTTTTATACCCCCATTATCTGGGGGCTATATTTTAATCATTTGCATTGGTCAGTCTGTCCCGCTGGCCATCTGTATAGACAAAATTTATCCAGACTGTTTCTTAGCAACTATTTCTAATATTTGAATAATACTTTGCAAGCAAGAATCAAAACTAACAAGCCTAGTTGTGCATATTGTTGTCACGTCCCACTTCAATGATTTTTCACTGAATTATGGCCCTTAGATATATATATGTTTTTTTTACACATCAGTTTTTCTGTACTGTTCTTCGTCAACTATGATTCAGATTTTAATAATACTTTGCAGGAATCTTAAGTATCAAAGGTAGTTGTGCATATTGTTACCACATTCCACCGCCATGATTTTTCACTGAGTTATGGGCATCTGATTCTTTTTAACTACATAAATTTGTTCATGATATTTCGCACCAACTATTTGCCAGATTTCAATAATATTTTGCAAGCTTCATATAAGATAAGTACCAAGTCTATTTGTGCGTGTCGTTGTGTTCCAGAGCAATGAAGTTTCACTAAGTTAATGGCCCTTTGATTTTTGTTTTCATATAAAAGATAAGTTTGTCCATTGTAAGTTTGTCTGTGCTTTTTTCAGCAATTATTAATTGGAGTATAATCAAACTTCTTTAGTTCTTAGCCCAGGATTTGCATGTCCTCATCATGTAGTATTTGTACTGAGTTCTGCTGATTGTTTTTGCAGGATGGTTAAGTTTTGTGTGTTTATTCCATTTACTGCTGAGTTAACTTTTCACAGGAGTTCGAGTTTTGAAATTTTCAGCCAAATTTTATATTACGGCAGAAAAACTGAATGTAGGAACTACTGTGTCAAGGTGGTATCTAGGGGTATTCATCACCTTAAGTGATAGATCTTGTTTCTTTATGTTTTCAGTTTTTATTGTAAGTTTTTACCTGTGAAAGACCCATTTTACTTATAAAGATGAAATATAAAAAAAAAAAAAAAAATTACATCATGTGTTACTGCTATGCTTTAAATATTTTTGTTTTCAAAATTCAAACGGTAAATACAATCCTAAATACTTATAATACCAACAGTTTCACTTACTGGAAGATACATCCACTAAATGCAAATTAGCTGTGATCACATGGTTAGTCTTGAGTACTTAAGCAGATCTAATTTTGTAACAAAAATAACAAATGTCCGAGGGCTAAGTTAAAGACAAAAGAGGGAAGAAAAAACGATATATACTGTCTTAACATGTTTGTTTGTCTGACAAATGAAACAGATTAAAATTGACATTCATATTTGTTTTACTTTTTTAAACATCCAAGACTGAATATATGTTGTTTTGATGCGTTTATGCACTAGTTATAGAACAAGTGTGGAAACGGCAGATAATACCTAATAATACCTTTTAATTGTTTAAACTACATGTTCTGTTTTAAAAATATTTGTACTGAAACACTGTGTAATGCCTGAAAATGGTGTTAAGACAATATTAGATAAATTAAAAGAAAAACTTACTAAACTATATATTGTTCTGTCTTCTCTAGTGATGGAAAACTGTTATTAGTTTAGACTCATTTATTTTACATCGACTGAGATACAAGTTCTTACAGCTTAGATGCATTACGCTCGATGACTGCTTCCTGGGTTCTATACCAGTATTCGCTCAGTGTGGAGGAATATGAAGATGGTGAGAGAATCTTGCCTCTGACGGGATTCAAACCCGTGACCTCCAGATCCGGAGCCCTGCGCTCAACCCCTGGACTACAGTGTCTCCGGAAAACTGTTATTGAAGCAATTATATGCAAAGAAGAAATCATTTTAAACATCTTGTAACATATTTTCAGCCTAATCATGGTTTTGCTGTTACAACAGCGAGGAAGTTTTCAATGAAGATGAGAGGGTACATCCTTGTAATATTCTCTCCAAGTGCAGAAATTGCAGGCTTTTCATGAATGACATTTATGTGCTCTAAAGGCCTTGAGTGTTATAGTATAAATAATGGTAAAAACAGTGAGTGTTAGCAATACATGTAGCGATAAGTTAAATCAGAAAATTGTATTTTGGTAAGAATTTGCAAATTTGTGTGAAATCTCAAATATATATTTCATGCCATTAAGTAATCTTTTTGAAGCAGTAGATCTATGTCAATTTTAAAAGAATATGATGACTGGCTGAACATCATTCTGACAGAGGCAGTATTCAAATTCTTAATTCCAGCTTATTGGCAGATATACCAAAATCAGTTTAGTGAAATACTTAAAAAAAAAAACTTTTTCATGAAATCTAGAGCTGGTCTTGAAAAATGTATTACATGGGATTTGTTTTCAGGAAGCCAACCTGTATTTTATATTCATTTTATATTCGACATCCAAACTTTTGATTGGAGCAAAGGTCTAATAAGTTCCAATTAACCTTTAGTCAGTGTTAAAAACTTGAATTTAATAATTTATCTTTCTACATTTTAAAAAAGTACCATTGGAGTAATACCAACTTAATGTCCAGAATATTACACCTTACACTGGCTGTAAATAGATACAAAAAAAATGGGACTTAATTCTGTAAATGCTTAAGGACGAAAACTAAGAGTTGTCTCTCTTTGTTTAACAAAAACTATTGGTGACACTCCTGTTTAAAAATTCTGTTTTTTTCTTATTAATATCACCCTTTGATATAACATTTTACCCTCTGACATGATGAAGTATTTACCATTCTGTGCATCTAAGAAAAGACTGGAATTCCAAGTGCATATTAAAATGTGTCAAAAAAACTGACTTCTTATGCTCTCAAATGTCCGAATGACATTTTTGCCATTACATTCCATTTTTTCACTGGATTTTTTTTTCAGTATGGAAAAATAAATGTCAGATCTCAATGAGGGTCTAAGTACATAATTTTGACCCAAGAACTTTAATGTCAACTGAGGCATAAGCCAAGGTTGATATTAACTTTCTTGGGTTAACATCATGTACTGTTGCCCTTAATGAGATCTGATGGTAATAGTATATGAATAAAGGAGTGTTTTCTTTTTGATTTGTAGAAAAAGAAATCAGATAAAAGAACATTGAAGTCACATGCTACATGTACTTTAAGTTGGTAGTGTGTCTGGTTGTAAAACAAGGCATATATTGACACTGGCTAAAAACACATATTTAAATGACATAATGCTCATTTAGCCTTGAAATAAATGCAGAAATAAACAGTAATGAAAATAGATATTATATGTATTTCTGCTGTTTTTAGGTTTTATATGTAAGATATTTGTTAAAGGGTGCTACAATAAATTAAATGTAAAAATGAAATTGTTAGTTAATCATATTAAAGTCAAAACTTCTATTCAAATGTGCAATAATTTATTAGTGCAGTGAGTTCAGACTGTCAATGCTATAAGCAATTACTTGACTTATGTGGGGAAAAAAATGTTCTTAAGTTTGAGCTCTGACTTGTGCAGTTGTGAACCACATGCAGATATGTTAACAATTGCTTAACCCTGAACATGCTGAAATTTTGTAATGGATTTGCCCAGCTTTGAATTTGGAACAGTCCATTCAAAGTTTAAGGGATTTCAATATCAAAATAAAAAATGGAGCTACCAACAGTATAGAGCCTGGTCAGACTGCACGGATGTGCAGACTGACCTGGCTCTATACTGGTGGCAAAGGCTAATCACTTTTGGTTCCAGCACGTTAAGGGTTAATATTATAAATAACAATTGACTAGTGCATGCTTTAAAAGTGCTGAATGTTTGCTTGTAGAGAGTGCATTGTTCTAGTTTTACATGTTCTTCCATTAAATACTAGTGTTAAGCATTCCCTGAATATAAAGTACTTAAGTTCATTTGAAGAGAGAAAAAAAGGTGTTTAAGTGCTGTTATATAGTGAAATGAAGAGAACCATTGTACTTTCAGCAAGTGTTTCATTAAGACCCGGGAGCCGGGTAAATTATTTTGATTTTTTCCCGCCTACTTTTCTTAAAATCAAGGCTTATTTTATAACAAACTGGCAGCAAATCACCCGCCTACTTTACATATACTCCCTCAATCTCAAAAACTTAATGAAACCCCTGCTTTCAGCATTGAGTTTACTTTTATATGATGAAGAAACAAGAAAGACTAAAAAACAAATACCTTCATTCTAGTTGTGTCTCCAGGTTGTGTCTATCTATTTGAATTTATTTATCATCATAACTGCTTTCCCATATGACTGATACCCCTGAAAAATTTTGTTTCTGTAGGTTGTGGGGGATTGTGCAAGATACAGAAAGTATTCTATTCCAGAGACACTTCAGTTTCTTTTCCATGCTGGGTATAGCACCGATATATGGGACCTCGGTATAATGCCTCATCCTAAATACAATTAGTTCTGTTTGTTAAAGAGAAGTGGATCAAAATTATGACCCCTGCATTACCAGTGAGCATGTTACCATTGATCCACTGATCTGCCCCATGTTTTACTAGATTGAGTTAAGATATATGCTATTTCAAAGAGTAATCAATTATTCTTTGAATTTCAATACCCGGTATATCATTTCACACCTGCTTGCAAAGTTTAATATTTTACTGTATATTATATATATGTATTATATTAATATAATTATAATTATTATTATATATATATATTCTGAAATGCCTCATATATATATATATATTCTAAAATACCTCTTCTAAATGAGCAGGCATCAAATTTGGCCCTAGGGGAGTGCTTGAAATGAAATTTATTGTTGCAATGAAAGAAGGTATTTTACGTAGCTTGTTGGCAAATGATAGATATAGTTACTTACCTGAGCTCAACATTAAAAAACCTGACTTTTCTTGAAATATATAGACCTACAACACCCATAGATCTTTTTCTTCTTTTTTCTTCGCTTCTTTAATCATAGTGCAGAAGTTTTTTAGCAATTTTCTTGATAACTGTCCAAGTTTTTCAGCAACAGTTCTAAGAAATGGAAACGCCTATAGATTTCTTTTCCTTACACTGAGGTAGACTCCTATATGTTTGATTTATATGGTATACATGTATATATATTGCAGATGTTAGGATGATTTTGATTAGGTCAATAAAGAGACTATGCATGCAAAGAAGTGAAAGTGAAACTGTTGTAACTGATATTGAGTATGGAAGCAGATAAAACCTTTTTGCTTTCACCTCTCAATTTTATTTTCATTGCTGAGTCATGCTAAGAGATACTTGAACAATTTAAATATGTGAACCATAATTGTACAGTGTTAATATATGGACCATAATTTTACTGTGTAAATGTATAAACATTATTGTAAAGTGTTGATGTATAAAACATAATTGTAAAGCATAACTTTTCAGAGTAATTGAAGGAACAGTAATTGTATTGTACATTGTATGAACTACAAATTATATAAAGTGTAAATGTATAAACCATAAATACACCCTAAATGCATAAACCATAGTTGTATAGTGTAATTGTATTAACCATAATTGCACAATGTAAATGTATGAACCATAATTTTACAGTGTAAATGTATGGTTATAATGGTACAGTGTTAATGTATGAACCATAATTACACAGTGTAAATGTATGGTTATAATGGTACAGTGTTAATGTATGAACCATAATTACACAGTGTAAATGTATGGTTATAATGGTACAGTGTTAATGTATGAACCATAATTACACAGTGTAAATGTATGGTTATAATGGTACAGTGTTAATGTATGAACCATAATTACACAGTGTAAATTTATAAACAACTACAAATATAATCAAGCTTAATGTATAAAGCATAACTTTACAGTGTAAATGTAAGAAAAAAGAACATGTAAATTTATAATGTAAATGTAGAAACCATAATTTTAGAGCATGACTGTATAAAATGTAATTGTACCAGGTCTTCACTTTACAGCATAACTGTTTAAACCATACTTATTCAATGTAAATGTATAAACAATACTTGTACAATGTTAATGTATAAACCATAATGTAAATGTAGAAACCATACTTGTACAATGTAAATGTAGAAACTATACTTGTTCAATGTAAATGTATAAACCAACTTGTACAATGTAAATGTATAAACCTACTTGTACAATGTAAATGTATAAACCTACTTGGACAATGTAAATGTATAAACCTACTTGTACAATGTAAATATTTAAACCTACTTGTACAATGTAAATGTATAATCCATACTTGTACATTGTAAATGTATAAACCTACTTGTACAATGTAAATGTCTAAACCATACTTGTACAGTATAAATGTATAAACCATACTTGTTCAATGTAAATGTATAAACCGTACTTGTACAATGTAAATGTATAAACAATACTTGTACATTGTAAATGTATAAACCTACTTGTACAATGTAAATGTATAAACCTACTTAAACAGTGTAAATGTATAAACCATACTTGTACAATGTAAATGTATAAACCAAACCTGTTCAATGTAAATGTATAAACCATACTTGTACAATGTAAATGTATAAACCATAATGTAAATGTATAAACCATACTTGTACATTGTAAATGTATAAACCTAATTGTACAATGTAAATGTTTAAACCATACTTGTACATTGTAAATGTATAAACCTATTTGTACAATGTAAATATGTAAACCATACTTGTACAATGTAAATGTATAAACCGTACCTGTTCAATGTAAATGTTTAAACCATACTTGTTCAATGTAAATGTATACACCATACTTGTACAATGTAAATGTGTAAACCATACTTGTACAATGTAAATGTGTAAACCATACTTGTACAATGTAAATGTATAAACCATATTGTAAATGTATTAACCTAATTGTACATTGTAAATGTATAAACCTACTTGTACAGTGTAAATGTATAAACCAAACTTGTTCATTGTAAATGTGTAAACCATACTTGTACATCGTTAATGTATAAACCATACTTGTTCATTGTAAATGTATAAACCATACTTGTACATTGTTATTGTATAAACCATACTTGTACATTGTAAATGTATAAACCAGTCTTGTTCAATGGAAATGTATAAACTTTATTGTACATTGTAAATGTATAAACCTACTTGTACTGTGAAAATGTATAAACCAAACTTGTTCATTGTTAATGTATAAACCCTACTTGTACATTGTTAATGTATAAACCATACTTGTACATTGTAAATGTATAAACCAGTCTTGTTCAATGAAAATCTATAAACCATAATTGTACATTGTAAATGTATAAACCTACTTGTACTGTGAAAATGTATAAACCAAACTTGTTCATTGTTAATGTATAAACCCTACTTGTACATTGTTAATGTATAAACCATACTTATACAATGTAAATGTGTTAACCATACTAGTACAATGTGAATTTGTAAACCAAATTTGTACAATGTAAATGTATAAACCTAATTGTACAGTGTAAATGTATAAACCCACTTGTACAATGTATATGAATAAACCTACTTGTACAATGTAAATGTTTAAACCTGCTTGGACAGTGTAACTGTGTAAACCTACTTGTACAGTGTAAATGTATAAACCTACTTGTACAGAGTAAATGTATAAACCATACTTGTACAATGTAAATGTATAAACCATACTTATACAGTGTAAATGTGTATACCATACTTGTACAGTGTAAATGTATAAACCATACTTGTACAGTGTAAATGTATAAACAATACTTGTACAATGTAAATGTGTAAACCATACTTGTACAGTGTAAATGTATAAACCATACTTGTACAGTGTAAATGTGTAAACCATACTTGTACAGTGTAAATGTGTAAACCATAATTGTACAGTGTAAATGTGTAAACCATACTTGTACAGTGTAAATGTGTAAACCATACTTGTACAGTGTAAATGTGTAAACCATACTTGTACAGTGTAAATGTGTAAACCATACTTGTACAGTGTAAATGTATAAACCATACTTGTACAATGTAAATGTGTGAACTTACTTGTACAATGTAAATGTATAAACCATACTTGTGCAGTGTAAATGTGTAAACCATACTTGTACAATGTAAATGTTTAAACCATACTTGTTCAGTTTAAATGTGTAAACCATACTTGTACAATGTAAATGTGTGAACTTACTTGTACAATGTAAATGTATAAACCATACCTGTGCAGTGTAAATGTGTAAACCTTAATTTTACATTGTTAATTTATAAACCATACTGCACAGGGTAAATATGTATACTGTAACTGTACATTGTGTGAGAGTCAGAAAATTAACCTTAAGCACGGAAGTTGTGGTTTGAAGCCTGTTCATTGAGTTTCACATTGCTTCTTTCAGCAGAAGAACAGACCAGGACAACAAAAAGCAGGTGTGGAGAGCAGTTTCCTTTACATTATATTTTGACTAAGACTCTTGTAAGACTCTTGTGATTTCTGTAAAAATCTGATTACGTTTTACTACACAATAATAATGCATTTATAGTTAACTGGGCAAATATTCCCAAAAGAATTTCTCACTTTAAAAAAATGGTGCAGTTCCTTATGTTGTATGGAAAATGATCTGCCTTCATATGGTAAAAATTAAATGTATGTTGATTCAATGGGGTTTGGATCAATTTCAGTGATTTTGTTTCTGTATTAAGACCTTAAAGTGAACTTGTTAATTATTATTACGGGTAATGCTTTGAGACTTAAATGCGACCTTATCAATTATTCATAACAGAACAATGGATTGCCATACTTTTATGCCGACCAATTAACATAGATACTGTGCAGAAAGTCTTTCTTAAACATGTACATATTTCATGCATTCAAAACAAAGAAGTGACTAAAATATTTCAAAGTAGTAACTTTGAAATAATAGAAAAAAATAATAATAGTAATGTCGACATTTGGATGAAGTGTCAGTGCGTAACTGACCTACATAAACTGTGTGCATTATGTTTATGATTTTAGATGAATTTTGTACCTCAATGATTTATTTGTTTTTTGTATCTCGCATTTGCTCTAGTGTACAGTGCTGTATTGTTCTGCTGTTATATGCATGAATAAATAAATCTACGTATCTACATTTGTTTTAAAGGATACACTTATTGAAATAATGTATAATTTCTAGCTAGAAGTATTCAAACGATATGAAACAAGTTCCGCGTACCAGATTTGTATAAAGTACTGAAAAAAAAGATTTTCCGATTTTTTTTGTTATCTTTTTCTTGATAATAGTCTGTGTGTAAGGCAAACATGGTACTCGCTATGTTATGCACGTCTGTACGTGAATACATGTATATAACAAGTTGAACCGATAAAAAAGCAGTTTTGCGGCAAAAAAGTTTTCGACTTTGTAAATAATTTCCTTAGATATTTTTGTACTGTTTAACTCAGCATGTTTGTCGGTTATTCAATGTAGCAGCCTAACTTCAGATTCTTGTAAGAACCAGGACAGGTGATGTATTATGACGTTAGAATCTGCCAACTTTATCATGAGTGTTGTGGCAGCGCGACTCGAACCTAAAAAACCAACGGATCGTTTGAGGGGACTGTGTCTGTGAATTACGGAATCATCTGCATTTAAAACGTGCAGAGATAACTTTCAATCTTAAAGGTCCATTAAACACGCTATCCGTAATATAGTGCGAAGTGTCGTCTGACTCATGGGCGGAACGAATTTAATGGTATTGAGGTGCAGTCACGGATATATAGAAACGTGACCTTGGGAGGTACATTTTGCTGCATGCAAACAGCATAAGCTCTAATGAAAAATAAACCTGTGGCTTTATTTGATGGCTCCAACTTCCTGCGTTGAGGTGTGTTCTTCCACGTTCCTGAGTTCTGTGGTGTTCTTCAGGAATATGTTAATACTGTCCTTGGGGTCCCTCATGTATTAGAGAGCATGCAGTTTTAAGGGTATTTAAGTACATCTAAATAAATGTAAAAAATCATTGTTAAATTGGACAGTTATTTCCACCAAGTAGCCTTCTGCACTTAAATTACATGTCAAAGTCTTCCGTGCAACCTGAACGAAACATCTTTAAGAATGTTTATTGTGTGAAATTATACTACCCTCCAATAATTGATATTCTTTTTCTTTGCTTAATCCAATGCTTAAATTGGTATATCGCGCAAAACTTCCAGTCACGAAAAACTCGTGTGCATTCACAATACGTCATCACTAAGCACTTAATATATCTAATTTAGACTTATTTATTTTACATTGATTGGGAAGCAAGTTCTTGCAACTTATATTAATCCCTCTCGATGACTGCTTACTCGGTTCATACCAGTACTCGTGCCGAAAGTGAAGAATGCGGAAGGTCAATATAAGTTCTCACCCCTGTTGGGATTCGAACAGTGACCTCCGGAACGGGACTCCGACGCTCTAACCCGTCGACCACCGCTCCTCCTCAATAACCTAACACATTTGAGATTATTATTGTCTGTCTTGCAAAGTTGCTATGCAGACATGATTCCACAAATTCTAACATGCCTTTAACTTGTGCCCATATCAATTAAACTCGAAACACAAAAAATATTCATTCTTCTTTATTAAAAACTTCATTTCATCATCTCGTAACTCGAGCTGTCCGTACATTTTTATGCTGAAATTCCAACTCTAACACAGGTACAGAATCGAACTGTGGCGTGTTTCTTGTAAACATCATCCCGCCCTGCCCAAAGCTTTCAAACCGCTGTTGAACACCCTGTTTTATCTGCGTCTGAATTTGATTGCGGTATTTCTGTTCATTACCTGTGTATGTATGAGTATTTTCTTCACTGCTTACGTAATCATGAAGGTCGCTTACGGAATTAGCCAAATACTGTTCATGGCTAGCTTCCCATTTCATAAATTCTTCTTCTCTCTTTCTTTTCTTTTTCCTCTTTCTGTTCGCTCTTCCTGGTAGTTGCTTCACTTCGCTGTTTCTTTGCCTCTGAGATAGTTCAATATGCTTATGAATGGTCGCATCTTTTAGTTGAGACTCGGGGCAGGCTAGAGTTGATTCCTTGCTTCTTTCTCGCTGTAGTACTGGCAGTCTTTGCGGTGATTTAAGCGGCTGAAACGGCTTGAAAAGGTCTGCTCTGTGAGGTTCTTGGGAGTCGTTCTTTGAAAGGTGAACCCCACCATATTTGCATCCACCGATGGTCTGTTTCTCGTGGTTCGAGTAATGTGAATAAACTGGATATCCAGGGATATAAGATTTATCAGTTTTCTTACTTGATTTGGGTTTGGGAATCTGGATATTTCTGCTTCTCTGCCAGCCAGTAAACGCCTCGTGAGCACCAAAGGGACGTAGAGTTCGGGTCGGCGGAGGTGGACCAAGCGTGACTAACGGCGGACCTACGCTGTTGTCAGAGGTTTCCAAAGGTTTGCCGCAACAGGCAAAGTAGCCAAACCGTTTTAGGACCCTTTCCAGACGTAACTGTTGAACAATACAATCAGCTGCAGGTACGCTTATATCAGGGGTGTTGTAAATGCGCTCATGTGGAGAAAACATTTCTTGACATCTTTCCTCTGTCATTCCCTTCAATCTGACGTTGTTACCAACCGTTGTTCGTGACGTAGCGGTTTGCGTAACTAAAAATGACGTTTTTGACGTCGACCATCGCACTTTTTCAGTATTTGTTTTTCAACACTGTCGAGATTAGTCGTTATAAATATACAGATTGCTTTTTATAAGTAAGAAAATTTGCCCAGATGATCAAACAGCTACGGAGATTTTCACGTGCATACGGCCATAATAAGGATTTTCCGTCGCCAAGATAGAAGACAGACACAATTATATGGCAACTTTACAAATACATGAGTTAATACTATATTTTAGACTGTTACTATAGTCTACTATTGTAAATGATAAGTACATAATTATGTCAATTGCTTCCGTAAAAGTTGTTGTGTTTTTGCTTTATTTCCTTATTTTCCCCGCCTGTTTCTCTTTGTAAGATTTTTAGAAGTACATACATCACATTGTATCTTAATATTTTAGTGTTTTTGCCAACATCTAAATTTTAATCTTCTTCTTGTATCACATAGATGTATTCTTCCTGTTACAACAGTTATTTTGATTCTGTTTCATAATTTCCCTATGTACTTTTCTCGTTGATTCTGCGACAGATGTTTAGTTTTTAAAATCCGTGACAGGCCGTCTCTTTGTGGTAGAACAGAAAATCTTTGTATTTTTTGCAAACATTTTTGACAAAAAGTAACCAATAATGGTTTCTATAGAAACTATACTTTTTACTGATGCTTGTTTAAACTCTCGGCTTAACATATTTTCCTATCTTTTCTTTTATCTCAGTGTCATGACCGTTCATGTACATAGCATATAAACCAGGCCACGGAACTTAATCAATAACCTATGATTACAGTTTCCTCCACAGAAAATCTCTTACATATCTTGTACATTGTATATTGAAATTATGAATTTTCCTTTTCTCTTAATTTAACACAGATTGAGTTTATTTTACAACACCATGAAGGCCGATTTTAAAACTATGTTATATATGATTAGTTTATTTTAGGCTCCCCACAGGTAAGTACCGAACAAGTAACAAAGATGTATATGCGATAGTCAATAGGACGAAATGAGGCACGCGTGGGGTATGCACTGAGGGAAAATAAAGCGTTTTGTAGTAACTTGGGGGTCATATGGGAATCGTCGCATGAGAACTATTTTCTTTCGTGCGCAGGCAGGTTTGTTAGGCCTAGGCCTAGTCTGTATTTTCGATTTGAATATTAATTACACTACTAAAAGAGGGTCGTATAGAAAGTAAGGAAGATAATCTTCACGTATTATGTAAATCATGCACAATTTGAAATTACATGTGATCGATTGAGTTGTAATATGTTGTCACCAAATATAATTACTGCCGCTGTTTTGCAATAAAATCATTAATAAATATTATGTAATATTCATTTTACTTAAAACGGTGTAATTCCATTTAATAATAACCCCACCCTGACAAGTGTAAAAAAAAAACGGTAATATGTTGTGGTTGGAGATATGACAAATGTCTGTACGCACGAGAGCTCGTGCTGAAGATATCTTAATCAGGAAATTTTCTGTTTTCATTCAGTTGTATTTTGAAGCTTCAGTTTTGACCAAAAGATTTATGCACGTGGACACGTGCCAACAGGTTTTTAAAGAGAAACTGTTAGAATTCAGGAAGAAATCACGGGTGAAAAAGGAATTTAACTGAACTTCTTTGGTCAGACGACCGGTAACTTTCAACTTACCACACAGGTTTCCAAAAGAGGTGATTATCTGTATGCACGAGATTTCGTGCAGTATTATTTTCGGCTGACTGAGGTTTGTTCGTATTTTGTTTTCGTATGAAATGCTGTTTTTGTTTCGACCCGTGAGCCAACTACTAACGAGAGCATAATAATGTTCCTGTTTCGAAAAATTACATCGTTTTCACTGTAATGGATGACCTGTCTCAATAACTTTCTTTCAAAATACATCCTGTTTCTGGAAATCACTAAAGCCTCTCGTAATAAGCTCGATAGGTGGGGTAATGGGGACACACATTCCACGCTTTGTATTCAAATGATATGATGCTTACATGTTGTTTGAACTTTTGTTTTATTCTATTTTGTTGACTGACTGACTGACAGACTGACTGTTTGTTTGATTGATTGACTGATTGATTGGTTGATTGATTGATTGATTGATTGATTGATTGATTGAGTGAGTGAGTGATTGATTGATTGATTGAAGTCTGATTGACAAGGCGAATGCATCTGAAATGAGGTAGATTGTGTTGTCTTTGTCAATTTACTCTAAAAAGCGTTGTTATATTTGTTGGTGGTGTTGTCGACTCTATTCTAAAATCTTCGATGTTGCTTTGAGTTAGCAACGCATGATATGGGTCACATCATGCGTTGCTGACTCAATGGGTCATGTGTTCGTTCCATTTTTTTTAGGCAGTTAGCTGTTGTTTCTCTCTCCCTCTCTCTCTCTCTCTCTCTCTCTCTCTCTCTCTCTCTGTCTTATATGCTGCTGTTGTTGTTTTTAGTGTTTGTGCTTTTTGGGAAAGGTCGCTAGTAATTGTTATTCCCTGTAATAAGGGTAGGGTAAAACAGGCCGTCTGGTTGTATCAGAATACTGCTGAAAGTTCAAGACAGAAATTAATGATTTTGTATTATGCAAATCTTACGTTATGTAAGGGGGAGTGATTTATTCCTATATAATTCTGTTTTGGTTGGGTTCCCAGTATGTAGTTTAAAATGAAGTATCAAAATATTCAAAATGAAGTATCTTCCACCCCGTCATGGTTAAAACCACAGTGAAGTATTTAAACTTATGAATATATTTGAACTGATCTCAAGCTGCCGTGGCTCAATAAAGGGTCCTTCCAAAGAAAGGGACATATCCCGGCACCATCGATTTTTATTTAACAGCCGAATTCTTTGTATAATACAAAGAGCGAAAGAAATACATAGAAAAGTCAAGTTTTGAATTCTTTCCCACTTTAGCTGATAACAAAATCAACACGTTAAAATAGGCCTAATGATAGGCCGTTTTGTACATGATCGGCCTTACTTTGCCTCCGGGTTAATTTTTGATACATTTCATGTTGTATTATGCATATTTTCTGGCGCTATCCGAAGTTGACACTACACACCAAAAATAACCATATTAAGCATGCATAAAGTATCGATTTTGTGGTTTAGAAACCCTACTGATCATTGTTCTTTCTAAGGCCTAACTTGAGAGTAAGGCCGAATCTAGTTTAAACCGGTCTCTAAAAATACTGTACACATAAAACAGGGCCTGTGAATATGATATCATAGCTAAAATAATATAAGTTAATGGATTTTCTTATTCTGTCGCTTTGAGGCCGGTCAAGGTGAATGTATATATTACATAAAACTGAAACAGTGTTAATTTCCTGCTCAACGGTTGCATGGGTCAGGGTGAATTGAAGCATTAGCATAATTTACAAAAGTTATGTTTATCATGCACGGGAATAACTTCTGTCTTCATATCTAGGGACAGGCACTTCAAAATTGAAATTATTTGCTAAGTCAAATGCTATTGATCGGCTCTCAAAACTTACTGAAAATTTTAGATGACTAACAGCTAGCAGGGGCGGCAAAGTTTTCGAACGTCGCGCCTCCGCAGTGTCTCTTTTGAGCTTATTTATCGTCGGTACCGGTTGTCCATATGGTGCAAGATAGAGAAAAAATCATCCCATTCCAGAGATACCACTGGTTCTTTTCCATGTGCTAAGTGTATAGACTGCATGAAACTCCGGTTTAACGTCTCATCCGAAGGACAGTTATTAATGTTAATGGAGGACCGGGTAATCGAACTCCCCACTGGCTTCGTTAGTATCAACAAAATACTTAAGCATTATATAAGTTTCTAGTTCTCACTATCTTTATTACACTTGCTATTGTGTTTGACTTCAAATCAGATATACATATGCAATTTACGTTCCTTTAATCAAGCTGTTCCACACCCCGACTCCTCTTTTTCATATTAAGATGGTTGGGACCTAATATGTTCGAACTTAGAGTACCAAGAAGTGTTCTTTACACCACACACAACATGGGATATGTCTGATCAAAATTTATGGATTTAAAGCATTTCTTCAAATGAAATGGCTCTTATAGAGCATTTGGCCTCCAACAACAACTGTGTTTCCTTATACATGTATATAGTTAAGGCGGAAATGCATTCACAATTCAAGAAGATTCCTTACCCCTGGGGATAAATAATGAAACTCTGAGTCGAAACTTTCCTAACCTTCTATTTCATTTGCATGTGGTCTTCATTTTTTGTAGAATCAGCAGTACAATAGTGCATTGATATCAGTCTAAGTATCAGTGAATAAAGATGTCTAAACCTCTGTAAGCGTCTGCAGTACAATGTCGCATTGATATCAGTCTAAATATCAGTGAATAAAGATGTCTAAACCTCTGTAAGCGTCTGCAGTACAATGTTGCATTGATATCAGTCTAAATATCAGTGAATAAAGATGTCTAAACCTCTGTAAGCGTCTGCAGTACAATGATGCATTGATATCAGTCTAAATATCAGTGAATAAAGATGTCTAAACCTCTGTAAGCGTCTGCAGTACAATATTGCATTTGTGTCAATATTAGTGTATATAGATGCATCAACATCTGTAAGCATCTGCAGTACAATTTTACAAGTATTGGTGTATAAAGATGCCTAAACCTATGAAACTAAATGAGTGGATAACACAGCAGAGAATCGTGAGTTTGAGACCTGCTTCCGCCGATGTTTCATCGTGTAAGAAAGTTGACAAAGACTTGTTGGGTTTGGGGAGGAAATAACGGCCCTTCCAATGAACAATGATCAGGTAAACTACACAGCGCGTCAAACCCCTAAAACCCTACAAACTAAATTTTATTTTAAAGTAATAATGATAATAACGTTTCTTGCTGGAACGCACAATGTAGCTGAACTCAAACAATTTACTTATTCTTTCTCATTTCTGTCTTAAATCCCTTAAAGTTTCATTGTTCTGTTCATTTTCATGTTCAGTGACTTCGAAGATAGTCTGGGAGACGGGGACGACGCGGCGCGTGCCTTATGCTTCTAGTTTATGAAAGCAACTTTGATTTTCATTTACTGAATCTTTTTTTTCTTACCTTTGATTAAAAAGACGCATGGCAGTAAAAATATGACCTCTTTTCATGACAGAGATGCAAAGCGGTTTAATGGGTAAGCCAGAACTCACAAAAATCACCATAGTGACGATGGTTTGTAAAATGTGTAAATCAGCAGGTCCTTTTTATTAAGTGTTGAATAAAAGACATGACTGGATATGTACATAAAACTTATTCTTTGAGATCTTTTGACAAACCCCTTTTTGAGAACAACTTGTATATGACACAAGTTTGCCTTCTATCATAACTTCTGGAATCAAAACAGCGCAAAACAGTATTAAAATGTAATTTTGTCACTTTAATTTCCATAAAACAACGCCAATGTCATATTTCAGCACCACCACAGCGATTGGCATTATAATTCTCCTCGCTCCTCGAGCCAAATGAGCAGCTCACACCAAAAGCCAAACATCGCCGAGAGTTCATGCTGTTTATATGTCATATAAAGTCAGCTGTGTAATTTTCATACAAAATACACTTCTTAAGATTTTAACAGAAGTGTAACAATTAATGAATTGACAAACCGGAAGGCATTCTTACATGTACATACGAAAATCACATGAAGAAGTTTGAGCTTATTTGATTCCTCTAACGTAACTCCAAATAATAGGTCTTCCAAACTTCTAAAAACTTCTAAAAATTGATAGTCTCAAATATAAAGAAAAATCTTTCGCACGTCTAGTCTACAATAACGCACAAAACTATATTGTTTTGTGTAATGTGCTACTATATTGCCTGTTAGGAAGGAAGTGTCGACTGTCTGTGTGAAACGACCATTTTACCATATCTTTTTCAGGGCGTTATTGCCTCTTATTTCGGACAGTTTTTTTTCTGCGTAGCGTTACAACAGTCAGTGTTAATATGCTGCAATAGAACTTGGAATTCCTTGATTTATAGACTTGTGAACTTAGAATTCCTTGATTTATAGACTTGTGAACTTGAAATTCCTTGATTTATAGACTTGTGTTTTTTTTAATGAAAAAAATTGTTTATAAACTTCAGTTTTACAAATACAACACGGCGTCCTTCGAACTCCAGGATTAAATGTCCTTTATATAACTTCGAAAAAAAAAACAATTCTACACAGTTATTGCTTCGACAAATTTCGGAAGCAAATTGTAAAAAAAGGTGACTTGTGTCAATCGTGCTATTTTCTGATATGAATATTTTTTTCAGTTGGTGTGACGTCTATACTTTGTCTGAAGACTCATTACCATGCCATTTCCAAAACTTGTTTGCGAGAAAATTTGCACAAGCAGTCTCAGCCCAACACTTCAAATCACGTCTGCGAGTTTGTGAACATGGAATACAACCTGTATTCTCCCCAAATATAACTATATACAGCATACAAATATTTCATTTCATTCATGGCTCAGTCCAATACTATGGCAATTTAAGTTAAGTAAAGAAGGAATTACCGTAGTATGGCGCTGCACCATCGAATAATGATACCTAGAGACGGCAGAAATGATTTAAGGTGACCATTGTTTCCACCAACAGTTAGGTGTAAGGAAGACATATGGTAGAAATATGGTATTTGTACAGAAATAAGATTAAGCTGGATGGTCTCTTTACGCAAACGGTTATTACTGAGGGTATTTCAACAAACCCCTATCTGTTCATAAAATTGGGGAAAGAGTAGAAACTTTCCGCCTACTGGTAGCCAGATACCCTATCCGTACAGGAAAAAGCACACAGTTTAATAAATACACCGATGTTCAGAATGTCCTGAAAAGGGGGGGGGGTGGGGGTGGGGGGGGGGGGAAGGGGGGAATTTGTTCATCTCCCAGACCAACCCTTTTTGCCAGATCCTTTAACAGTTCATAATTGGTCTGCAGATCATTCTGATAACTTCTGCACCGTTTTTTTTTTTGCAGTATTCTTATGACTAAATAAATGACAACTGAGTCTGCGTGCGTGCGTGTGTGTGTGTGTGAGTTTTATTTTTGTTTGTTTAAGTGTTTCCAGGAGATGCTTTCTATGCACTTATCTGATTCTTTGTGTACTTGATTTTCCATATTTTCGGTGTCTCTGGGTATTCATAGAAAAGACTAAAGACTATTTTGTCGCTTTCAAAGATTCTAAGAGCTGGCCAATCTAACAGTGAAAGGGGTTTTTTCTGGTAAAATGCGGGTGGTGGGGGGCGTGGGGTACTGTGAGAAACACGAGTTTGTGAAAAATTCCAAACATATCCGGTTGCAAAACTTAAATGGTGATTCTTGTAAGTTTCATTAATAAAATAGAAATCAGGATAAATTCCAACAGAGTAAAGATCCCGGGAGAAATGAAAGCCTCCATTGTTAACGTAATCCGTCATTGGAGTGTTTCTACAGACCTGACCGTGTAGTTTTAACAAACTCTCGAAGTCATCAGCATTCTGCACCGTCCAGATGATTGACGAGCCGTTGTGACAGATGTTGTCCCACTTATGCATACAGATTTACGCTCTACGAGTAACGTCAAATGTTAACAAAGGATTAGTTTGGGTCAGTCGTGCTCTTGACATTTTTTTACAGAAATTTGGTCAGAATGTATTTCTATCCCGATTTCAACTTACGACGCCTAGTCATGTTTAGGTTGTTTTTTAAGTTTTTAAGTTCCTTTTTTTGTTATAATTCTTCGAAAAGATCAGTTACAGCAGATAAGAAGCACTTTAAAGAAATAAAACACGTGCTTGCTTTTATAACAGTGGATCGAACACTGGTCGCGGATTCTTGGTATGGGGGTCACTGGTTCCTGACTGTATGGAGAAACGCCTTAAATTATGGTATTGAACTGGGGAAAAATGTGATCTGAAGCATGACATTTTTTTGTTTCAGCCTGTTGCATATAAGAAAGTTATGGGAGGAGGGTGGGCGTGCGGGCAATTTCGTTTTCGTGCAATCATTCGGATCATGAATTTGACTGAAAAATAATTGTAAACCGAAGTAAACAGACAGATATTAAGACTCGACAAAAATAAACAGATAAAAAAATAATAACAGAGACAAGCGACGGCAAAATTTTTGGCTATTTTTTTAATCTAGTTGGCGGAGCGGGGGCGGTTACACGGGTAAAAAAATAAAATGTTGTAAAGTCACCCTAGAAGGATCAAACATTGGTTTGCCTGGGTTTCGTTTACACTATGATATGACACCAACTTCAGACAACTTATAGATCAATACCGTCTCGTCTGAATTTCTTCGAAGAAAAGGGATTGTGAAATGTTATGCTTGCAAACGATAGTTTTGACGCGATCATTCCGACATCTGAGTTTGTAGTGAGTCTTTTGAAAAAAATTCTACTTAATTCTCTTCGTTGTGGAGTTCGAAAAAATTCACTAATTAAGATTATGAACATATTTGAGCGTCCAGATCGCCCGAGCCCTAGTAAAACATGTCTTGCCTAACAATGTCTAATTGTATTTTTTTCTCTCGCAGGTTCAGGTGAAAACGTTAAAAAAAATACGTCGGGTATAAAAAAAATAGAGAATATTTATCCCATTACGAGAGGGATGCAGGTAACTTAGACATATAGAGAAATAAATCTGTATATACCACCGAGTAATTTTAATATCGCAAAAAGTTTTGACAAACTCACCACTAAGTCTCTTTTTATAGAATTTAAATTCACAAGTTTTTGGACCAGACGTTTCATTTTCATGATGAATTATTCCCGATCGGCCCGTTGGAAAATTTTGTGTTTTTCAGTTTACTATATATTTCGAGACAGATCTATTTAACTCACAGATACAAGAATCATCATTATTTGAAGTGTCAGTTTGATTGCTTATTGTAATACGCGTTTAAATGATGGTCTACCTACCGATACGTATGTTTATGCATTCCGCAAGCATTATTCTTCCGATACGGGCCTCAGCTGATAATCCGATATTAGGCCTTAACAGATCTTATCAGTAATTATCTCAAATTTGTTAATTAACACAATTAAAATCGTTTTCTTTAATATATCTATGTCGGTTATAATTGGGTTAAGTTTTTAACAATGCCATATTAAACCCGTTGTTCTGACCAATTGATAGACACCCCACATGCCTTATGTCTACACAGAGTCATCACCAAAGTGTGTATTGAAATCAAAAACTGAACGCTGCCGAAGGACGGATGACGTCATGTGTGAAACGAGGAGGAAGACATAAGGCCAAGAGAAATGGCGACTTCGTGAAATGTCGTAAGGGGTGACTGAAATGGACACAACCCAGTTGTAATATATTTCACTTTGGATAAATATATATTCAATTTGGATAATATCAAATACTTCTGAAGGTTTATACTATTCAAAAATGGCGGCAAATATGTATCGAGTCGGAGGTATGTACATTTTCATTTCAGCGTGAGAAGAGGAACCCCATTGTTGGAGAAGGGCGGATGAATACAGTTCCACCTAACACGATTTTAGCTTACATGCAGTCTTTTCTGTTAGTTTTTGGCATTTTATTAAACCAAAAACGCAGTTACTTTAAAAAAAATCATTGCATTTTCATCATGAAATTGTAAATTTCATAAATCTTACCGGCGTGCTTACGGGGCACCATGGCAGTGTGCAATTCGGTCATACTCATAGTATACTTCGAATTTTACAAGTCTTCCGCGGTAGAGACCCTTTTTTGTTTTTTTATTTTATAAATATAAATCGTTGTTTATTAAATATGAAAGATATTGTTCAGTTCTCTTCAGCATTATTTGTTTGAACACTAAACATCCTCCTTTAAAATCTGGAACTACTTTTTGACAGTTTTTTTTCACAAAGTGTTTTTTCTTACTTTCAGATTATGTCTTCTTCGAGACAGCATCCACAGCTCCCTATCAAATAAGAAGGATAGAAGAATTGAACAAGGTATTCAGAATTTTTCTTCTATTAACTTTTCATTTTCTTAGTTTGACTTTTTCATTCACTTGCAAGCTTTACTTAATCTGGGGCTCTTGGGGGGAAATTCTTATTAAATAGATTGATATCATATTATTGATTGCTCAGTTGAGTTGAATTGTAAACCACTGTATCAAGATACATGTGTGTCATTTGTTGTTCCAGACACCAAACGGCAATGTTGAAGCAAAGGTCATGTGCTTTTATCGAAGAAGAGATATTTCAAGCTCTCTTACACTGTTGGCTGATAAGCACCAAAGTAAGTAAGAAAATTTAGGACATCAGAGATTAATGGAGCCATAACTAGATAATGTCAGGATGCCTTAAACATTTCAGTATGTCATCATAAGATGAAAATTATTGTTCATATCCCTTTCTGAAGATTTGAAATGAGAAATAGAGTGAAAATAGTCCCTTTTGTCCTGTTTTCTGATTGGTTGAGAGGAAATCCATTCATACAAATCTTTACTACAATGTTTACTATGGTATTTCATTTGACACACATTTGTAAGTTAGTTGGTTTTCAGTTGTTTTGAGCCTTTCCTGTTGAATTTTCACTGTTTTCTTGAATGAGATGAGTGAGCTGAATGATTTTGATATTCGAATTTCTACAGAAGAGGTTTTAGAACCTGACTCATCAAAGATTGTGAAGTTTAATACATAATATTATAGTGCCTAGGAGATTCTTTGCTCGCATTTGCATACATGTGATATTTTTAGTCTTCACCTGTAGATTTAGGTCAAAATAGCAGTAGATTTAACTTTTCATCAGTAGATTTTAATCCAAAGTGTCCTAAAATATGAGTTGGCAAAATGCAATGGGCAGTTTCTCTTTTGGACTTAATTACATTATATAATTATCATTTTGCATGTTAACAATGACATACTATTACATATCAAGAAATAGAGTAATTAAACGAGCAGTTGATAATATAAGATTGGCATACAATTCACAGAGAGTTAATACATTGATGTACTAGGGATCTCTAATGAAGAGTCCACATGATAACTTTACCCATGGGCAAGATAACAGCCTTGTGTAATTTGCAGAAAGTTACACATCCTGAATGTTTATAAATTCTTTATTTACTCCTGAAAACATTAAATTTGGTGGCAGGACAAGTAGATACATTGAAATACCAGTAGATTTTATCAACTGGTGGTAGAGTTCACACATATGTTGTTTGTATCTTTGGAAAGGAAAGTAATTCTCTAACATCAGCATTTGAATTTACACCCCTTTAATTTTTCATTGATTGGTATACTGTCTTTAAGATGTTTTTTTTTCACTTTTTTTGTTATCAGAGTATGTGACTATTGTCAGATAACAGTAAGATTTTTTTCTTTGACTTGGGAATTTATTTTTTTCTATTTGAGTTTATTTATCATTTGTACTGGTTGCCCATAGGACCGACGTCCCCTGCAGAGATTACTTATCTTATGTTGTTGGGATAGTGCAAGATACAGGAAGTTTCCCATTCCAGAGAAACCTTTTGCATGCTCAGTGAACAGCACTGATATCTGGGACCTCGGTTTAATGTCTCATTCTAAAGACAATAAGTAATGTTAGTGGAGGAGTGGGGGATCGATCTCGGGACCCCTAAGTTAGCAGTCCAGCACATTACCACAGGACCAGTGATCCGCTGTGGCTTTAGAATTCCTTAGACACTAAATTATATAAAAACATAGTCTTAACTTCTGTACTTCACCATAAATACTTTAACATGTTTGACACATAAAACTGTGAAAGGTTTCATAATTACCAGCATATTCTTCATTAAAGCGACTGACTCACGGAATTTAGCTGAAATTTTTTTCTTTTAAATTTAAGAGAAGTTAATATACTATGGGAAAAACATAATATTATGCTTTTATACAGCTTGAAAAAAGAAAAAAAATTTCTGACTTGACCAGGATTCGAACCCATGACCTTTTGGTCAGTAAAACATAGAGCAACATACTACACCACTGAGCCACTGCGTCTAGTTATAAAGTATCGTCAAAACTAATATTATAATTAAAGTATCTACCGCTTGACTAACGGGGTAAAATTTTTACTGATAAAAGTGTGTAAAACTTTATATTTTGATGTTTTTCTGTAACAAAAAATGTGTCATTAACTTAGTTTAGGTATCTTCTTCACAATTACAGCAAGAATTTCAAGATGTATTAACATTTTCTTTTTTCATTGTCGGCCCATCTGTGAGTCGGTTGCTTTAATACTTGCGTCTGTGTAAATCAGAACTTTACAAAAAGAAAAATCTAACTTGTGAAAAAATACTGATTTACTTACAGGGTTTCCATTTGACCCTTGTAGAGGGGTTTTGACCTCTGAAATTTCATAAAGACTTCATTTTGACCCTCAAGTATTTTGACTGAAGGGTCATTTTGTCTTAAAAGAAGGTACATTTTAGCTTAAATTCAGGTATTTTTGACTGCAATTTGGTAAATTTAGTTACATCGCACGAAAAATGACATTTAAGTTTTTGGAACTAGTGGAACCCCTGACTTATATAATTCGATAAAAAGAGTAGTGAAAAAAAAACATCTAAAAGAGCCTAACAAGTAATTTTCTGAATCATAAACTGTTTTGGCATGATTCAATGTAGAAAATCTGTTCTCCCAAATTTGATAGTTTTTTGTATGTCAGAAGTAATGTGACCTAAAAAGTTAAGTACATAAGTATTTATAAGTAAGGCTTTAATATTAAGTTGAACAGATGAAATTGCATTATATAAGGGGTATTTTACAATACAATAGGAAATTTTCATATTGGGAAAGAGTTTTATAGATCTTCTTAGGCCTAGTGTCTAGCAAGGTGTGTAGATCCAAGCTGAAGTCTTCAAGCATCAGACTAACAGCTTGTTGCTTGTTTAGAGATGGAAAAAAACCTTTCTTTCTGTCAAACATCTCAGGAATGATATTAATTTTGTTTCAGATGGTACTTTGGACGAAGATTCCGAAAAAGAGGAGACGGACAGTGAAATCTCAGAAAAACAACGCCACCAGCTGAAACACAGAGAGTTATTTCTGTCACGACAGGTGGAAACTCTGCCTGCCACACATATACGTGGAAAATGCACTGTGACATTGCTGAACGAAACTGAATCCATGACGTCATATTTAGATAAAGAGGTATGACTAGTAAGAATTACTTGGACTTTAACATTTTACATTTTGAAATGTTTAAAACTGATGTTTTAGAATGACAGATTTTCATGGCATTGGTGTTCAAAATGGCAGAATGTTTTTGTAGTTTCAATTAATTTTTAGTGAAGACTAATTGAAGGTTTTTGTGTGGAGCAGGGAACATATGCTTGTTTGATGCTTTTATAGTTGATTCTTGAAAATTGCATAGATTCACCAACTAAAGTTAAAAATTGTATATGAAGTTTTACTACAAGCAACAAAGTTCCAACATTCAGAGTGGCTACAGGTATTAGACTAAAATCAATATATTTGGTCACTCAGTATTAGAGATTTGTCCAGAATATTATTAGTTGACAGGTAGTGATTTTGAGGCTGTTGCTATTCATTTAATGGAATCAGTACTTTCAAAGAGAAGGTTGATTATCTACAACTTGGAAAAAAAACCAATTAAATTCTTTCTAAAGGCATTGAGTGTGAAAGAAAGTCTACACGAGTAAGTAATGGATGAACTGCTTTGAAATGAATTTGTATTAATTATGGGTGTGACGTGTTTCAGGACATGTTCTTCTACTCCCTTGTATACGATCCACAACAGAAGACATTACTTGCAGACAAAGGCGAAATCAGGGTGGGACCGAAATACCAATGTGATATTCAACCGTTACTGAAAGAAGGTAGGTGTAGATTGATTGCACGTAAATGTTTTTTTTTGTTGCAGTGAGCAGCCTTTTTTTTGAACTCCAGTGTGTTTGAATTACTTATGGTGGATTAAAAAAAAAAAAGAACTTTTTAGACCATTGTGAAGAAGTGATATGAAATACGAATATTAGGGATGTCAGGGGATATGCCTGAAGTGTACCACAGTATATTACAATATTCTTACGAAGTGCCGCAGTGTGTACCTCAATGTATTGAACTGATGCCAAATGCTTTAACTTTATATACATACTTCACCGATACCTGTATTTGATATGTGTTTATTCCAAATGCAAGTGTCAGTACAGTGTATCATAAAACTGTTGAAATAACTTTCATAATGCAGATAAAAATCTGAGGACAACGTGACTCGTTCTCTTCTGTTGTTTGATTAGAAGTTAGTAGAGGATGAATCGGAACACTTTTAACAGCAGTGCAGCAAAGTGGGTCATTGCCTTCAAGCAGCAGTGCAACCTTTTTAGCTTGTCTGTTTTCGAAGAAAGAGTTTGATATTTGGTGTTTGGCATTGTCTAGTGGACCTCTACTATGTTCGTTCAAATCATGACCCCGAGTCAATATTGACCCGGCCCTGGGGCTTAATATAATTGTATAGGAAAAACTTTGAAAATTTTCTTCTCTAAAACTGCTTGACACAGCACTTTAATTTGATGTGAGGCATCCTCTAGTAGACCTCTAGCAAGATTGTTCATTATATGTCCTTAGAGCAAATTAGCCCCACCCCAGGGGGCACTTGGTTTTGCATATACTTATTTAGCAAAAATATTTAAATAGGAAGACAGATAGCCTAGAACTTAACTATTTACTTACATGGGATGGGAATGTGACACTTTTTCTAAAGGGCAGATAACCCTCAAATTATATTTGCAAAGTTATGCCCTTATTCGACTTAAAATTTAAAATTTCTTGGTTAACCTTTTTAGTTAATGTCCATTTCTCAAAAAGTGTCAAAGATATTTCCTTAAAACTTGGAATACTTGATCACCAGCAAGACCCCTACAAAAATTGTTGGTACCCATATCCATGGGGTCAAAATTAGCCCCACCCCAGGGGTCACTTGGTTTCGATTAGACTTACATGTATTTATAGGAAAAAACTTCTTAGTCTAGAAATGAACTATTTACTTACATGGGATGGGTAGGTTCTTCCCCCCCCCCCCCAACCCTGTCCGGGACCCTCCGCCATTTTTTTTCCATTCTTTATTTTTCTTTTATATTATGTAGATACTTAAATCCCCTTTGGAGAAGACCTTCTCACTGACCTATATTTACTTGACCTTGAGCCCTGAATGACTGGTCCTCGGCTCAAAGGTCAAAGCACCTGGAGCATTGTCATCTTACTGTGACTGTTTGTAACATTGACCTCTACCAAGTTTGTTCCAACTATATCCTTAGAGTCAAATTTGGCCCTTAGGGGTCAATTAATTTTGCTTATATAGGGAAAACTTTGAAAATCTTCTTGTCTGAAACCACAAGGCCCTGAACCTTAAGATTTGGTATGTAGCATTGTCTAGTGGACCTCTACCAAGTTTGTTCAAAATATGCCCCTGGGGTCTGATTTGGCCATGCCTCGGGGGGTCGGTTAATTTTACATAGGCTTATATAGGCAAAACTTAAAAAACTTCTTGTCTGAAACCACAAAGCCTAGAACTTAGATATTTTTAATGGAGCATCAGCTAGAGGTCATCTACCAAGTTTGTTGAAATTATGTCCCTTGAGTGAAAATTGGCTCTGCCCTGGGGGTCACTTGAATTCATTTAGATTTATGTAGGGAGATTCTTAAAAAAGCTTCTGATGTTTGCTCAACATTTTCAGGTGAGCAATCTAGGGCCATCATGGCCCTATTGTTATGCAAATGGTCTGTAGAATATAATCTTGTCCGTACTTCATCTCAGAAACCACTGGTTGGATTTTAATGAAACCTTCGCAGAAGTGATTGTCATGAAGCCTAGTTGTGCATAGTGTTTGGATTTTTCATTTGGATTAAAACTTCCTGAATTATGGCCGTTCGATTATTTTCATACAAATGGTCTGTAGAATATGATCTTGTCTGCCCTTCATCTCAAAAACCACTGGTTGGATTTGAATGAAACCTTCACAGAAGGGATTGCCATAAAGCTTAGTTATGCATAGATTTTGGATTTTTCATTTGGATTAAAACTTTTGAATTATTGGCCCTTTGAATTTTCATACAAACAGCCTTTAGAATATGATCTTGTCCATGCTTCATCTCCAAAACCACTGCTTATAATTAAACCATCTGTCCGTACATGACCCTTACATGATACATAACTCTGACTGCCATTTTCAGGGTTATGCCATTTTCAGGGTTACTTCTATTTGTATGTTTCAAGATAAGGTTATGGTTTCATGTTCATCCAGTTTTCATTTCTACTACTAATAATAGAGGCATTATCATTACACAGTTGCATACCAGTACAGAGGTCATAATGCAACATACCAGTGCATAGGTTATCTGAGTCATGGCCTTTTTTAAAACTCTTCATTTCCACACGTTTAAATGAAAATACTTGCACAGATTTCATTCACATTTTACACGTAGCTGTGTCTTATTGTTCCTTCAATTATAACCCTTTTTCACTTATTTATGCCCCCAAAGGGAGGCATATAGTTTTTTGTCTGTCCATCCATCAGTCTGTCTGAAAACATTAACATTGGTCATAACTTCATTATTAGTAAGAGGATTTGCTTCATACTTGGACACAACACCCCTTTGGACAA
This sequence comes from Cyclina sinensis, assembly GCA_012932295.1. Classification (NCBI taxonomy): domain Eukaryota; kingdom Metazoa; phylum Mollusca; class Bivalvia; order Venerida; family Veneridae; genus Cyclina; species Cyclina sinensis. Next base: position 41,604,588 of record JAAONU010000011.1, read on the forward strand.
GATCTTCCCAATGACTTCTATTTTTTTTTTACTTTGACCCCTGAATGACCTTCACTTTGAAGATCCAATTGTGCAAAAACTTAACATTGGCCATAACATTGTTAGAAAGTTGATTTACTTCATACTTGGACCTAACACTCCCATTGACCTAAATTTATTTGACCTTGACCCTTGAATGACTGCTCCTCAGCTCAGAGTCAAAGCACCACTTTTGGGGCATTGTCATCTTACAGAGACAGTTCTTTTTCATTTCCTTATTTTGCTTTTTATATGCCCGAAAGCGGCATATTATGTTACGGTCCTGGGCGTCCATCCATCTATCCAGCCGTTTATAAGCAATTTGGTTTCTGGAAGATAACTCTTTGGCCTACAGTCTTTTAACTTCATATGATTATTGCCCACATTGAGTGGATGACCCTTATTGATTTTGGAGTCAGTGGCTCAAAGTTCAAGGTCACAGTGATCTTAACTCTAAAAACCATTTCCACCATGTAACTTGACAATCATTTGTTTTCGAGACTTCTATCTTTATATCTTGATTGGACACATTGAGTGGATGACCCCTATACATTTTGGGGTCAGTATATCAAAGGTCAAGGTCATAGTGACCTAAATGTTTAGAATCATTACACTCTGTTACTCAACAACCATTTGTCATAGAGACTTCAAAATTCATGTAATGGTTGCACATATTGAGTGAATGACCCCTATTAATTTTGGGGTCAGATGTCAAAGTCACAGAGACTTAAGCACTGAAAACTATTTCTGCTGTATAACTTTATAACCATTTGTGGTACAGACATCAAACTTCATATGATGATTGATTACATTGAGCAAATGACCCCCATACATCTTAGGGTCAGTAGGACAGATGTCAAGGTCACAGTGACCTTAACACTGAAAGTATCAAACTTCCTAGGATGATTGCCATCATTGATTACATGACTCCTCTACTGTTCAGGATAAGTACATAAAAGGTCAAGGTGACAATCAACTAAACAATCAATATTTCTGCACTATAACTTGATATCCAAATTAACCATGCATCACAGCATGAACATCATGATTTCTGAAAGAGTGACATTTATATAAATGATAAAACCTAAAATTCAGATATGAGAAAAATCTATAAAACTCTAGAATTAAACTATAAAATGTTAGAAATCAAAATATTAGAAAGCAAAAACAAAAAATTCAAAATTTAAAGCAAATGATTTAATTCCAAAGTCTAAGGTTTCCTCCCTGTTATCACAAATGCATCATACTTAGAAAAAACTGGGTAGGTACTTGCAAGTTGTTTCTGATAAATAAAACAGATAAGCATTGGTACTCTTGTTTTAATTTCTTTCCTAGTTTCAGCCAATAATTATTGCCAACATCGTGTTTTTGGCTGCCTTTTTCTTAGCTTTTTTATTTGGTACAATTTTAAAAACATCAGCGCAGTTGATGTTTTCAGCCACTATTTTGTAAGAGTGATAAGGTGTTCTTTATGTAAGCAAGTAAAAATGTCATGAAAGGATGGAGCTGCAACATAGTGGGAACAGGTTCTCTAAACTTCACAATATAAACAAAGTAAAACAGCAAGCATTATTAATATGGGGAAATATTGTCTCTTCATGTATGTTTGTATCATAGTACATTATTTCACTGGTTGTACCCGGTATACTATATTGCAGATTGCAGTATACCAGAATACCGCTAGTGAATATTGTTTAATATTTATTGTGTGTATATATGATAGATTTTTAGCTCACCTGAGCAAATGCTCAGGGTGAGCTATTGTGATCACCCTGTGTCCGGCGTCCATCGTCCGTCGTCAACATTTTACTTTAAATGACATCTCCTCCTAAACCACAAAGCTATTTTTAACCAAACTTTACAGAAATGTTCCTTATATTGCCCTTTCCTAAAATTGCTCAAACCGTTCTGCTCCATTGCACATAAGGGCTGCAAAAGCTAAAAATAGAAAAATTTCAAACAACATCTCCTAAACGGTTAAGAGATTTTCCACCAAATTTCACAGAAATGTTCCTTACATAGCCCTCTATTATAATTGCTAAAATGGTTCCGCTCCATTGAACAAAATGGCTGCCAGAGCTAAAAATAGATTTTTATCTATATTTGGCTTCAAATGACATCTCCTCCTTAACCACTTGGCCATTTTAAACCAAATTTGATAGAAATGTTCCTTATAGTGCCCTTTTCTAAAATTGCTCAAACCGTTCTGCTACATTGCACATAAGGGCTGCAAAAGCTAAAAATAGAAAAAAATTCAAACAACATCTCCTCCTAAACAGTTGGGAGATTTTCCACCAAATTTCACTGAAATGTTCCTTACATAGCCCTCTATTAAAATTGCTAAAACAGTTCTGCTCCATTGAACAAAATGGCCGCATGAGCTAAAAATAGATTTTCGTCAATATTTTGCTTCAAATGACATCTCCTCCAAAAGCACGTGGCCATTTTAAGCCAAATTTGATAGAAATGTTCCTTATAAGGCCCTTTTCTAAAATTGCTCAAACCATTCCACTCCATTGCACATAAGGGCTGCAAAAGCTAAAAGTAGAAAAGAAATCAAACAGCATCTCCACCTCAATGGCAAGGTAATTTTCCATCAAATGTCACCGAAATGTTCCTTACATACCCCTGCATTAAAATTGCTTGAACGGTTCTGCTCCATTGATCAAAATGGCCGCCAGAGCTAAAAATAGATTTTTGTCAATATTTGGCTTCAAATGACATCTCCTTCTAAACCAATTGGCCATTTTAAACCAAATTTGATAGAAATGTTCCTTATAGTGCCCTTTTCTAGAATTGCTCAAATCGTTCTGCTACATTGCACATAAGGGCTGCAAAAGCTAAAAATAGAAAAAAATTCAAACAACATCTCCTCCTAAACAGTTGGGAGATTTTCCACCAAATTTCACTGAAATGTTCCTTACATAGCCCTCTATTAAAATTGCTAAAACAGTTCTGCTCCATTGAACAAAATGGCCGCATGAGCTAAAAATAGATTTTCGTCAATATTTTGCTTCAAATGACATCTCCTCCAAAAGCACGTGGCCATTTTAAGCCAAATTTGATAGAAATGTTCCTTATAAGGCCCTTTTCTAAAATTGCTCAAACCATTCCACTCCATTGCACATAAGGGCTGCAAAAGCTAAAAGTAGAAAAGAAATCAAACAGCATCTCCACCTCAATGGCAAGGTAATTTTCCATCAAATGTCACCGAAATGTTCCTTACATACCCCTGCATTAAAATTGCTTAAACGGTTCTGCTCCATTGAACAAAATGGCCACCGGAGCTAAAAATAGGTTGTTTTCAAAATATTACTTCAAATGACATCTCTTCACAAGCTGTTATCACGAAATTGCCTCTGCCCCATGGATTTTTTGTATAAAAGATGAGATCTTTGAATATCTTCAGTTAGAAAATGTCATGTTGCATCTGATGTTTGCTCAAGCAAAGTACTCAGGTGAGCAATCCAGGGCCATCATGGCCCTCTTGTTTAAAAATTTTGACAAGTAAAGCTATATGGATGAATCAAAATATTGTGGACATATATTTTTCACAAGGATGGAGTATACACCTTCAGGCAGAGTACATGTAACTAAAGTTTTAGTCCAGGGAAATCCTATAGTGAGACAAAAGATGAAGTAGGGCTTATGCATTGTATATAATGCATTCCTTTCCTGGAAAACATTTGTGCTGATGACAGATGTTATATATGAAATTGCTCTGGACTTAAAAGTTTGCTTTTTGTTAATTGCAGGTGAAACAGATGGCAGAAACATGGACGAGCTGGAGAAATTAATATGGGACCCAGAGTGTAAACTTCCGGATAAAACTATAGACCAGTTTCTTGTTATTGCTAGGTAAGCCAGTATATTCTTTGAGGCCTAGTTAACATCCCCGCACCCACCCTTCCACTCTCAGCCCCTGCTCAAAAGTATTTCTTCTTCCCCAGTTGAAGAAAAAAAATTTGTTTGCTTGGAAAAAAATGCAGCTGTCACAGACAACTGAAATTGTATTGCTTATACGTTTTTTTTTTTTTTAACAACAACATAAAACACAGTTACTATATGAGCCAGCTGTTAACATTGCAGTTATTGATTCTGTTTAAAGGAATAACAAATTCATAACTTTTGTCCCAAAAGTAACATTTTTATCCAGTCAAATGAAGCCTTGACCTAACCCTGTTGCTTAATTGTATAGTCTCACTTAATTTATCATACTGTCCTTGAGATACCCTAGTTTATGAAGGAATAAAAAAGTTGTTTTTTTTGCAAGACTGTACTAGTGTTGCTATACTACCAAGTGATGCCCAGAAGTTTTACATGGAGATATATTTATTTGCTGGATAACAAACATATAAGAGCATTGAAAATCAATACCACTGACTTTATAAAAAAAAATCAGAAATGTACATGTAGCTGAAATTATCCAGCAGAAATGTTGTAACGGTGTAACAGCTTACATGTATATAAATACATGTCTGGTTTTGAAATTAAGTTTGGTTTTGTATCCATTGTTTCGTATTATCTGCCTGGCAAAAGTTGGAAGGAGAAAAGAAATTTAAACAATTTTGTTATGTGTCTTTAAACCTTAAACATGGCAGTTGTGTTCTTAGTCAAATTATAATTTCATTAATCTAACATATTTTCTTCAGGTTTGGTTGTCTTGACTTTATCATATACATGTATATTTTCAGGTCTGTAGGAACATTTGCACGTGCACTGGATTGCACGAGCACCGTACGTCAACCTAGTCTTCACATGAGCTCTGCTGCTGCCAGTAGAGATATAACACTGGTATGTGTGTTTGATTTTATGTTAATACATATTTACATTGATGACAGAAGATAAAAGGGCTGTACTGTCACTTCGTGTTTGAAGATTAGTGCAATTTTGATTGATTGAATAAGTCTTGAGATTTTACATGAAATAAGCTCAGTTAGTAACTGAGCAATACTCATGCAAGTTTTGATGACATACATGTAACTTACAGGTCATGACGTGTATAATGAATTCTTTACTGGAATCATTTCTGGTTAGCACCAGTGTTAATATTATCAAAGGGAAGCAATTCAGAATGCTGATTTTTTTTATGTCCCTTTCATCTATCAAGTGCAGTATTTTGGCAAGTTGGATATTTTTGTTAATGATCTGCAGAGAGAATTTTCATTTGTTTTGTATGTTTCAGTTCAATGCAATGCACACACTACACAGTAGTGGGTACGAAATAGGAAAAGCAATAGGTAGTTTAGTGCCCCCTGGTGGTCCAGTGTTGTGCAGAGACGAGATGGAGGAATGGTCAGCCTCGGAAGCCAACCTGTTTGAAGAAGCTTTAGACAAATACGGCAAAGACTTCAATGATATTAGACAGGACTTTGTAAGTAGCGTTGCTTCTACCTAGGTGTAATTGCAATGAGGATTTTAAGCAGCATATGTATAAAAATGTCTTTACTTCTGAAAGGCATACTATTGTCATTAATTTTTTATTTATTTTTTTACAAAAATTGAAATTGAGTCTCTGATTCTGTGTACATGTTGTACACAAAATGGAATGTTTTTTTGGACTGATGACTTGATCTTAAACTGTCTCTAGCTATTGACAATCTTAATATATATTCCTGTACAAACTTGTCTGCTTTTAAATTCGTAACCCTTACATAAGAAGAAAAAAAAAACAGTTTCCCCAAAATTACTCCATGCCTGATTTGAATGTCAAGCATTTAATTGCATTACTATTTATTGAATGATAAACTGAAAATTATACTTTCAAGTAGCATGACTTAAATTGAGATACCAGTAAATTAAATAAAGTAAACGTATCGTTTTCAGTTACCATGGAAATCCTTAAAGAGTATTATAGAGTATTATTACATGTGGAAGACGACTGACAGATATGTACAACAGAAGAGAATCAAAGCTGCCGAGGCCGAGAGCAAACTGAAGCAAGTCTACATTCCCAACTAGTAAGTATTGAAAATACAGTCTTGGTTGTGCGTGACCTTTACTCTTTTGTCAGCAGTAGTTTTTGCCTTTACAGGCAGTGCAGACCACAATTTGCCTGCATATTTAAACAGTCTGATTTTGGTCTGCACTGTTAGCTGTTCAGTCAGGATGTATTTATTAATTACCAGTATTAATGATAAATGGATTGGTTCAGTGGATTGATGGAAAAGTCCACTTAAAAATTTTAGAAGGGAAGGGGTGGAATAAACCTCTGTTGAAATTGTACCATTGTCTTTGGTTCAGAATGTTGACTTCCAAATGGCTGTAACTTCTGACAGGTTTTGAATAATACTAGTTATACTTTCAGTCTAACTTAAAGTCTGAGTCTTTGCAAGGATTGGTAGTTAGTTTGTTATGGAAAATTAATGTCTAAATCTGGTGCTGGTTTGTTAGGTAGAATTTCCACCTGTGTAACTGAAACAGTATTGAGGTATTTTCAATGGAGCAAAATCTTACTTTAAATGAATTGAAATTAAGAATGCAATTTTTGACTTGAACCAGTTTTAGTAGTACTTGTCCTGATGGAACATTTAAATCTTTTAACAGATGTTAGGTCATTCTCCTTACTTAATTCAGTGTATACAGATAACCTTGGTCATCTTTAAATCTTTTTTATAGCAACAAGCCAAATCCAGCAGCCATTAATGGCAAAATGAATGGAATAGATGGACAGGTGTCTGGCAGGGCCTGTGAAAGCTGCTATGGTATGTATGAACTCAAGGTTTCACAATGATAGTATAGTATTAAGGCTTGGTGAACTTTTGGATTGTGATACAGATCTAATACCTAGGCTTCTCAATGACTCTCGGATTGTTTTATAAACTGTTATTGCTTGTATGCCATATGCATGCGTGAGAAGTTTTAAAATAAATTACTATACTAAAATATTTGAAAAATGCCAATAAATGTATTGAGTGGAGAAGTCAGCACAGTGTTTTGTGCAGTAACTGTAAGGAGGCGTCCATGTGTATGTATGTATATTTGTCAAGCTCTGATCTGCAAAGCTTAATTTCACAGATATGATTTTACCTTATAGCTGCCCATTCAAGTCAGTGGTATGCATGGGGACCAACACACATGCAGTGTAGACTGTGTTCGTCTTGTTGGATCTACTGGAAAAAGTATGGTGGACTGAAAATGCCAACAAGACTTGGTAAGCTTCTATGATCAAAGTTGTGCTTGTATTTATTGCATGATGTCTGTTTATCCATGAAAAGGGCTAGTATGTGTTAGTCAACACTGACCTTATAAGGGGCCAAGTAGTTCTGCCCTGGAGAACAGCGCAGATCATTTTCAGAACATATTATTGATGTGAAGTTTTATGTTCTATTCATTCAAAATATATTTATATAAAATAGCATCCCTGTTAATAGTAAATGGTTTGGTCATTATTGATAGACAAGGTTTACAATTCAAGATGAGTGAAATTAACTGAGGTTTAGGCTGGCTGATGGAAATATAAAGGAATGAATGTATGATTCCTGTTAACTTGGAACATATCAAATGTTGAGGCCAGAGTAATGTCATTCTTTATTCAAAATGAGCGATGTAGAACTAGTATATGTGCTATTTTTTTTTCTTTTTTGGTTTTAAAACAAACATTTTATCTGTTATAGATGGAGAGAGGCCACCGCCAGCACAAAGGCAAGGTAAGAAACTATTAAATTTACATACATGTAGATTTTAGTAAAAGTTTGTCAGGTACTTAGCATCATATGTTTTAATCTCTTGATTGTTTCCTTAGATAAAGAAATTGATTATCAACTTCTATTTCACTACATTCTTATATCAGATACTGCAGGGTATCAGTCTGGAAAAAAAAAAAGATTTAATTTCAGTAAATTCTGTAAATGTTGTTGACCTTTTTAATGTTAAATGAGTGTTAGGCAAACTTACTTGTCAGGTACATGTACTTGCCACAGAACTGAAGTGAATGAAATTGAATCGGAAATAGAGATTTCTCTGTTATATAGAGAATATTTACATGTGCATTTTTATTTTCTATCTTTTTAGAGAGAGTAGCTCACAATAATTTGTTACGACTACATCGATGCACAATCACAGGTTGTGGAAAGGTAAGCTGCATTAATTTTACTCTTTTTATATAAGTCCTTATTTTTTTATACAAGTAGAAATTTATCAACATTTACAGTATGTAAAAAGAAATTGGATAGTATGTTTTATGGATGTGTTCATGCTCCAGCTGAAGAATGTTTTTAGCTCTCATTTTTTTGTCTTAATTCTTTCCTATACTTCTTCTGTACTTTGGTTTTCATTTTCAATTTTCTTACTCAGGAATTCCGATTAAAAGCCCATTTGGCAAGGCATTTAGCAACAGCCCATGGGTTAGCAATACGTGCAGGAAGCCCCCGCCCCGTGATGAAGACACGAGCAGCATTCTGTTTGGTGACTACGCCACTTACTAGAATCTCCCGATATTTATGCAAAGATCTTCTAAGACCGAAACATGCTGCAAGATCTCCGTTCATACCAATCAACATTACAACAATTAAAACAGAATGTAAGTTGCTTCCTCTTCAGTTGTGTTGTCTTGCACAGGTATATCTTGAACTGTAAAGATATACAAACATTAGTTCTCAGTTGTAGACACTCTGAAAAAAATTAACAGCCACCAAGACAATGTCTTTTTCCCACACATTTAGATGTAAAACATTTCATTTTGCGAATGCTAGTTTAATTTCATACAACTAACCTCTGTCTGTAACAAAGAAGATGCAATGCATAAAAAAAAATCCCTTTTCCAACTGGGATTCGAGCTTAATCCTGGTGAGGCAATCTGACCCAGTGCTGATTACTTGATGTAGTGGTAAGAGGTTCAAATTCCTACTGATTGAGATAGGTGTGCACTTGACCATAACAGTTTGTAGACCAGAAAGTTCTGTGATTGCTGATAGATCATCCACATTTATTTTGAGGTCAGAAGGTCAAGGTCACATAACATAATATTGACAGCAGTGACCGAAAGCTTATGAAAACAAAAAAAAATCCAAGAAAACTAGGTGAAAGTAGAGTGCTTGGACCAACAACGCTCGGCGTATACCAACGCTCGGCGTAAATCTATTTTTTCACGGAATTGATATTTTTTCTTAGAAATGATTTAAAACTCTTCTTTACTTCGAGTTAAGTGTCATTTCGTCTATCTTTTCACGGTTTCCTGAATTTCCAGTATCATCACGTGACTTAAGCATAGGTGACGGAAGGGGATCCCATTGGATAAAACAGACAAAACGCATTGTTTTCTACGCTAGATTATGTACTTCCGCTGTTTGATACGCAATGAATAGAAACAATCTATTAAATACTTTATTCATTTTGTGTTCAAGAAAGGGTCTTTGCATAATTACAAAAGATTTCTTTTTGAAAGGTTGCCGATCAGGTCATCTATGGTACGCCGAGCATTGGTACAATTTTGTGCAAACTGCACATGTTTTACTCGGTCTATTTATAGCCTGCCCTGTTGTTTCACATGGGGAAACTTCAAAAGGATTTAGCAAAGTTTACTCTTGAATATAATTAGTTCATAACATGAAATGAGTAATTTGTTTAGTCTCTTCAAAGAAATTCCTTTGATTTTATGCCGACCATTGGTCTGACCACTCTACTGATAATTTATCTGTTTTTATGTAGGTCAGACAAGGCTCTCTGACAAGGGAGGTAACTTTAAACTGCCAAAACACTTGTCCGCTAGAAGTCGCATTCAGCCAGTGGTGAAGCGACTTGGTATTGATGTGACTCAAGATAAACCAGCGATACTGGAGAGACCAGATGGTCCTGCCAAACAACCAGAGAAAATCTTCTTTCCACCACTGTCACCGTCAAAACGTATGTGTTATTTGAACTTCAACATAGCTAAATATCAAATACAGATTTGTCCATCATTTAGTTCAGTTAATTACAAATATCAGAATGTGCCTATCTGAATTGTAACTGAAATTAGACTTTAAAGAAATGATAGAATTTTTAATACCTGTTTTAATCACAAATTGCTTTAATCATTGTTGGCATACATGTATATAAGGTCAGTGGCGCAGGTAATTGTTTGTATTCTGTGTCACTGTTTTTTAACTGCATTTTACAGAGAAACCATTGGATGTTGTTAACAAGTCCCCAAATCAGGGCCCTTCAATCATGAAGAAAAGGGGCTATGAAAACACTAATGGGGTTGATATTGGTAAGTTATCAAATAGTTGTGGTTGAGACTGTAAATTAGGCCATACCAATTGATGTATATAATTAACATTCTATTTCTAAACAGCCTGAAATCAAAACAGTGTCATAGAAATAAGTTGTCATTTTAATAAAATATCTACTCTCAAAAATTACTAAAAAGTCATTCATGTCTCCAGACTTGTGACAAAACTAGATTTTTATATGTCATAAATATTTGGATCATTCAGAGAACCAAGATACAACAGTTCGATAATGACTGTTTTCTTCTGCACCCAAACTTCTGGAACCTCACTCTTCCAAGGACATGTTATATATGCATAATTTGGTATGGTCTAAATTCAGGTTTTATTGATTATTTCTTATCTATGAATCAGCTACAAAATCTGTTGTCAGATTCTCAAATTAGTTGTTGATTCTTAGAATCTGGACTTGAAAATATTTTGTAACGCACATACATAAGTGCATCATAAATAGATTGGTTAAGACATTTTAAAAAAATACCCATTGAGGTTTTAACTGCATGAAAATTATTATGTCAAAATGTTAAGGAAAGAAAACGTTAATAATCTGGTATAGTTCAAGTGGGGAGAATAAGTTATAAACCAGTTGGCTATATTAGTTGTAAGATTATTGGATTTAAAATTAAGTAATCATTACTTGATGAAAAAAGAATGTAAATTAAACTAAACACACTTTGCGTTGTACTCTAGAAGTTTGTTATATGCTTATTTAAGGTCCGCCTTCCAAGAGGCCCAGCATGGGGGTTATTAGACATCAAGCTAGTTTGGCTATGAGGCCACAGATGGTAAGTGTTCCACATTAAACCTCACACTTGCTTTGTTTGGTATCATAAAATGTTATAAATGTGTGAATAACTGTTTTAAGGAAAACAAGTATTTTATTAGTAGAACATTGGTCAGCAGTGGTAAGGATTTGGAAATCAGTCTTTTCAGTTGCAAGTGATAACATGGCAAGAAGGCTAAAAGATTAATTTGAGGAAAGCCTACATTTCATCAGTATGGAAGGTCCATAATATAGATCTGTTGTAAAGAAATTTTTTTGAAGTCACATTCTAATTTTCTGAAGTTTAATCATTTTCTAACTGTACTACTTCCAGATTTAGGGGCGTAATTCTTTTTAGTAGATGGGAACAATTTTAAGCATGGAGTTGCATTGGTTAACAGTTTGCATGGATTATTTCATGAAAATAAATGATAACAACATTAGAAAATGATTTTGTGGAACTGCATGAGTGATTTAGTCAGTCGTTTGTTGTTGTGTTTTGCAGCGTGGTAATTTGATGAACCACAATATCAACGGACGTGGGAAGATGTTACCTAAAGGTTTCCGAATGCACATGATTAGCTGGATAGATTCCTCAGATGATGGATATTTCATGGCTACATCGGCAACAAAGTATGTTGTCTTATAATGTGTCTCTGTTGTTATACCTGATACCTGCTACAGACAGATTTTGGCATGTTTGTTGTATGTCACACCATGTTACTAATTTTCAATTAATCTTTATTTTTTTTCATTCATTAGGTCAGTTTAGATGGTTCACAAAGACATTTTTTTGTAGTCTTTAGTTTTTATACTGCCACTTGAAAAGTGGGAGGCATATTGCATTGCTGCTGTCTGTACATCTGTCCTAGCAGTAGGTATAATGTGCTATCATTTTGTTTTAACTGGAGAACTGCTTTGGTCTAAGGTCATGAAACTTCTTAGGGTTATTGGGCTTTACCAGCAGGTGACCCCTATTGATTTTTAGGTCCTTTTGTCGAAGATCACAGTAGCCACCTTTGTAGAAGCCTTGTCAGATCAGTAACAGGCAAACAGCTGGGCCTAGGTGCATTTAGCTTCATAGGGTTATTGGGTATGATATTATTACCTCTGTTGATTTTGAGGTTACTAGGCCAAAGGTCAGGTGACAGCTTTGGTGAAAATTTGTCTGATTATTAACTGGGGAATACTCTCGCATAGGTACACAAAACTTGGTAAGGATAGAGAGAATGACCAGTTCAGTCTTTTTTCTATCAAATAAATCATCTACCTCAAAGCACCTTTATCTCGCTGTGAAATGTGAACTTCTCCACAGTTAAATCTTCACCAAAAAATACTCTGCATATATTCCTATGGTGTTTCTGTGACAGGCACAAGCACTGGGGGCATAAATGTCCTATTGATATACATCTAGTTCAAAAGATTAACTTGCACTAAGTTAAAGCTGTGTCTTCTGGTTTTAAGCAGAAATATAATAAGGAAGAATTTAGGTTAATTTAAATAAGATACTTAATCATTTTGTCCATTGAAGAAAAATATTTACATAAAAATGATAACATCCAGTTGGCTAAACTGCAAGGAAAATTTGTGAACAGTAGTGATACCTCAGGGGATCCAGGCAGTCAGGAAGGTATTGGTCAAACTGTACAGAAGATGTGCTGAAAAAATGTTTAGAAGTTGCAATGATAAAAATGATGCTGGTGTCTGAATGTTTGTAGGTAGTTTTATACATGGCAATAAAAACATTTATGTCTACTTTCAGAAAATTGCGCAAACAACTTCAGGCACATGAGTTCAAGAGAGCAGCAAGAAACCCCTGGAGGAACCTCAGTGTGAAACCCCCACTTGGGGAGGATGTTGTTGTCCTAGAATGATAGGGAAATACTGGATAAAAACAATCAAATGAAGAGGACAAAATCTGAATCCATATTTGAAGAGCTGTTTATCTGATAGACAAAAAAACTTAAACAAGATAACTCTGCAACAGTGGAGAAAAGATTCATGAAGCGTTGAAGGAACTGTGCTTTTGGAAAACCATAATCTTAGATTTCTCATCAGAAGTGGAATGAAGCTTGTGAGGAAAACAATGTTTTTGAATCATTATGGGATAATACTTGGCAACATATAGTGTCTGATGGCCTTGGTAGAAAGTCATGTGTTCATTGTTGATCAGTGGATTAATAGAATCAAAACATCACAAGTCCTGCCCTCCCTGTATTTGGTGACAATTTCTATGTCAGAGCTTTGCTGTGAGAAAACCAGTTGTGTGTACAGTGAAAAGCTAACAGTATAATTGTACCTGAACTAGTACAGTAGTATTGTTCGTAAAACTTTTTCCAACAAGTTTCAGTTTAGAAATTTCAGTCAAGTATTTTCTTCATGAAAACAAGATATATATTTTTTGTTGACAAATATTGAAGTATATTGGTTTTCATACAACACATTGATGAAAATGCATGAAAGCTCAGTTCACAAATCAAGAACATTGATTTCAACAGGGTTAAATACTTATGTCTGCCTGACAGTAAAACTTAAAATAATCACTTCGAGTAAACGTTTGGTCTCCATGGACAATAAACAAAAATGGTAGCTGCAATGGTTGTGGTCTGAGTAAAGAAACTTTACACAGACACATGTTGTAAATAGTCAAATGTGTACATAGCGAAGTAAATGACATGAATGTATGTGTACAAAATAAGTGGAGATGTATGTTTTTGATATATAAGACTGCTGCTGCAAAACAGACTAATTGCTAGTACACTTAGCTCCTTATTGCATGAGCAGTTTGTCTTTTTTTCCAGAGAGATGTTTATAAATGATTTTCATATCAGGTGTTCATGTGTTCATTTTGTAACTAGTTGTTTGGATTAAAAAATGACTAGATATTCAGGGTCCTTTTTTGCTTTGGAAATACCTTTTGGTTAGTATAGATGATTAAAAGCGGGAACTGCCTTCAAATAATTTTTTTGTTTCGCAGCCGTTTTTGTAAATTTAGATCAATATTGATAAATCTGTTTGTAGGTGAAAAAAAAGGGGGAGGGGGTGGCTGTTAAACACTTATTTTTCAAAAATTTGTAAACTTAATTTTTTCTTTTAATCAAAACTGATTGCTACGTAAATGCAGAGGTGAGCTCACAAAGGTGTGACCAAGTCCTAAAGTTAAAAACCTGTTGATTTTTTTAACCCTTTCCCTGCTATATTTATACAATGGACTTGGCCATCCTTCAGAGTATGAACTAAAACCATACCAAGTTTGACCATGATCAAATGGCAAGATGTGAAGGCAGATCATGGTCTGCAATGGTGACAAAGGCAAAACTGATGGGCAACAGCAGGGTAATGGTTAAACATGTCTTGCTCAACCTTATTAGAAAAATATCTATATAAATGATTTACATGGCAGGAATACATTTAGTCATTTAAATAATGTAAATTAGGAAGTATGACACTGTCATTCCATTGTGTAAACTGTAAGGTTTAAAACTGTTGACTGCAGAATATCTGTAGAAAATGTGTGTTAGGGTCTAGGCAAGTATGGGTTTTTCAATAATCGCTTTACAGTAAAGCTTCATTGTTTTCTGGAGTAGCTCAGAAAATCAGTTATCAGTTCATACAAAGACCAGCAGTTGAAACAATGAAATCCTAACTAAAAACTCCTCTAGTGAGACCAGGTTTTGACTGATTTTGTTAGCAGGTACAAAATGCATTCAGTTACTTGAAGATGATATAAAAATAGGGTGCAAGTGAGTTTCCATCAAATCTGATTTCACATTGTATGCTAAAAGTGACTTGATGTAGACTATTTCAGTTAAAGTACACTTGTAAATCTTGTCTTCCCAAGTTGTTAATTGTTTAAACTACACGAGTGTGCTCATTTCTGAAGTCGTGCTGTATAAAGATGTTCACAAAAGTTAGTATAAAACTATATGTTTTGATGAATTCATCGGCTACAGTATAACTCATTTTACTGTGTTAGTGTACATGGTGGAAAAGCAATCTGTTGACTGCTTAAAAAGCAAATTTAAAGCAAGAGGTAATGTTGTTGGAAGATTTTCTTTCCTTTGGTTAAACTTGTAATGTGCACTTGTCAAAAGTACAGTGAAAATTACTACACCACTTTTTGCCATACTATTTTTTTATATGCAAGATGATTTTCTAAGATTTATTTTATTTTACATAAAATTTAAATGTCAGGTCATGGAAACATGAAAATTTATTCAAAACACAAAGGACAGGTCTGTCAAATATGTAGGTTATTTATGTAGCAGTAAATGAGTTTGTACTATAATATGGACAATGTGTTTGTTGCCACCTGTCATATCATTATTTATTTAAATGTCTCATTGCAGCGAATACATGAATAAATAAGTTTTGACACATGTTTTATTACTGTTTTATTTCAACATCTGCAGGTGTTGATGGGTTTATTTTAAGCTCCCATTCTATATGCCCGAAAGGGGCGTATGTTATGGTCCTGGGTGTCCGTTAGCAATTTGGTTTCTGGAGGATAACATGAGTAACTCTTTGGCCTGCAGTCTTTTAACTTAATATGAATACTGCCCACATTGAGTGGATGACACCTAATGATTTTGGATTCAGGAGCTCAAAGGTCAAGGTCACAGTGATCTTAACATTGAAAACAATTTTGGCCATGTAACTTGACAATCATTTATTATAGAGACTTCAAACTTCATATCATGATTGCACACATCGAGTGGATGACCCCTATACATTTTGGGGTCAGTATGTCAAAGGTAAAGGTCACAGTGACCAAAATGTTTAAAATCAACAACCATTTGTCATAGAGACTTCAAAATTCATATAGTGGTTGCACACATTGAGTAACTGACCCCTTTTGATTTTAGGGTCAGCAGGTCAAAGGTCAAGGTCATAGTGACTTAAGCACTGAAAACTATTTCCGCTGTAAAACTTTATAACCATTTGTCATAGAGACTTCAAACTGCATGATTATTGATTACATTGAGACAATGACCCCCATACATCTTAGGAAAGGTTAAAAATCAAAATTTTATAAATCAAAAACAAAAAATTCAGAATTTAAAGCAAATCATTTCATTCCAAAGCCTAAGGTTTCCTCCCTTTTATCACGGATACATCATACTAATACACTATGAAAAAAGACCTTTTGGGCAAATAACACTCTGCCCAGCGGTGCTCTTGTTTACTGCTTTAATGGATAGCTTACTGACCTTTCATCCCAGATTAAGATATTTTACATATATAAACAGGCAAGAAACTGATTTTTTTCAACCTTTTTTTTTCTGCATTTACGTTTGCAACCTTGGTCATTAATTACTAACCCTTATCAAAAATAATGTAATGGGGAATAATGTACAGTGTGTTTTAAAAGCTGTGTTCAAACTCGAGGGTTCACAAAAACAGACACTTCCATGTTATTCATCAAAGCGAACAGATAGGCCTTGAAATAGAAGTGCAATATTGTAGTTGTACATATGCCCCTTCGTCATAGAATCTTTGCATTATTTTGAGTATGTTTTAAGGTGGTTTCCATGAAAACTCCCAATATATTCATTCAAGTGCCGAATATGACATATAAAAACCAGCCCAAGATGAACTGAACTCTGGAGACTATTAGTTATCAACACATACTGTAATGTAGAAGTCAGAAATGGAGCAGATGCGCTTCAACATACCTTTACATCAGAATTTTTCAAAACAGTCGGTACAACTGTGAAGGGCAAAGGCCTTGAAAGTTTGCAAGATTCAAATCCTCACCATAGCATGTGTATTCTTTGACAAAATCCATTAGATCCAAACATGAATCAGTCCATCCAGTAATGAAAGTTGACTGATTCCATCATGAATGGTATCTTGACAACTGTGTTACTAAGTTGAAATACGTTCTATCACAATTGAGTTAAAATAAAATCAGTAAAACAAATGCATTCTCAGTTTTTACAAGTATTTATAAATTACAACAGTTTTACATATGAATCTTTCTCTTGTCGCAAGACAGTTACAACAAATACAGTCGATGTCTCAAACTCACTTCGCTCAATTCTCTAAATGACTCGAAGTTTACGCTCAGTCCCAATTTTTTCTTAACAGGTTTACAGGTGATAAATCGATATGGCCGAACCGTGTGGCTTGGTAGCTCAGTTGGTAGAGTGTCCGCCCTGTAAGCGGAAGGCCCTGGGTTCGAGTCCCGGTCGAGCCACGATTTTTCACCACCTGTTACATTTGGCGCCCAACGTAAATAACCTACGTTATAATTTGCCTTCTGCTTCGGCACCTCGAGAATATGTTTACAATATTCTCTGTGACTCTGAGAATTCGGGACGAATTCTAAATTTGGAGGGGGTATATGTAGCCGGGTACAGGTTTATAGGTGATAAATCGATATGGCCGAACCATGTGGCTTGGTAGCTCAGTTGGTAGAGTGTCCACCCTGTAAGCGGAAGGCCCTGGGTTTGAGTCCCGGTCGAGCCACGTTGTATATTCAAATAATAAGAGCTCTGCGGAGCAGCACCAACGCTCATCTGTTTTACATGTCGACAATGGGGGCCATAGTTATGGTTCTTGTGCACTACTCCTGAAGGAGGTCTACATACACATACCTCTGACATTTCATGTCAAGATGATGATATTGTTCATATTGATACCTTTGTTCATTCAACTTTATAAGCAATTTTTACAAAAACTGTAAGTTAAACAGGGAAATAACTCCAAAAATATAGCTTTCAGAATAATGCTCCTTGTGTTACAACTGCCTCTTGTCATGATAAGCAAGCAGACCAAGTTTCATATTGATACCTGTGATAGTTTTGAAATCATTTAACTTAATAAGCAATTTTGACAAAAATTGTAAGTTAAAATGGGGCATAACTCCAAAAATATAGCTTTCAGAATCATTCCCCTTGTGTTACAAATGCCTCTTGTCATGATAAGCAAGCATTCAAAGTTTCATATTGATACTTTTAAAATTGTTTAATGAGCATTAAAGTTTTGGCACAACGACGATGATGATGCAGCAATCATAATAACTCGACTTTTTCTTCAATACAGACAAGCTAAAAATGGCTCAAAGTTACATCATTCAAACTATTTCAAGGTTGAAGAACTGAAGATATTTTATTATGGTCCAAACATGTAAATGTGAAATAGCAAATTAGACCTATTAATCAATTTTCATCTTGATTGTCAAACACTGCTTCTTGAGTTAATAACTTCAGAGTTATTGAAAATCAGCTGTAACATACATAAAATTATAACACTTTAAACTGAAATGATAAAACAGTGGTACTTTTTTCTTTTGAAGGGCAATTCACAATGCCTCAGTACACTGTTGTGCACATAAAATTCAATAATGCAACTCAAAAAGACCATTCAAAAAATTTTAATCAGGCAAAAATTGCCGAAAATGTATGTATCGCTTCTTACTAGCAGGAAGATGCAATGCATTTTGGAAAAGACCACCTGCAGTGAGAATTTGAAGTCAGGTCCTCCTGCATCAAAGACCAACACTAACCACTGAGACAAAAAATCAATCCCCTGATGACTATAATCTGCTAAATCAGGAAGTAAGAAGTTGACTATAGGTTGGTCTTTGTGCATGTTTCTGCTGCTGTCTCTGTATTGCATCATCATAAGATTTTACTTGTAGACTCACTTTCGGTCCCGTCCTCCAGGTGGCACCCTCTGTGTCAGTAATGGCTGCCTCAATATTGACGGCATGAATGCCAACCAATGGAAAATGAAGGATGAAACTGAGGCTGAAGTATTCATTGTGAGGCTCTACTGACTGTTCTAGATTATTCACACTTGGCTCTGTTACCTGAAATGAATTGAAATGTAAGAATGAAACCAAATCTTGAAACAAAGGTACACGGAAACTTTCATACACTTAAAAGATTTTCTCAAACAGAAAGAAGAAATATCTAAAACAGAGCTTAATACATGTACCATGTACAGTATAATGATGTCATTCACAAACACTATTGAAAACAAGTGAACAACAGAAGATATCACTGACAAGAGTGTTGAAGATCTTGAACACTTCCAAATGTGGGTTACCTTTTTATGCAGACAAAAGGGGCTTAACATGGGTGAGCTTCAGTAAACCAGAATAGGATGTTAAAATGAATTTTCAAATATCATAAAATGTTTCAGGTTAATCCTGAAACACAGTACTGAAGAAATTCATTTTTAAACACTAAATACACATTTTTTTCATGAAAACAATCTAAATACATTAACATTGTAATGGATACTCAAAGGGATCTATCAACAGACCCTAAGATTGTAACCATTTTTATCTCCCCACAGTCCCAATTTTTCTGAATCATTTTTATAACAGTATTTTCATCCATCTTAAAACTGCCCATTCTCCATTCTATATACTAACCTTTTGATCATTATTCTGCAGTGTTCTGGAGATTATGTTTGATGTAACCATGACATTGATACTATGTATTTTACGAAACAGACCCGGCCTAGACCCGTGTTGAACTATTCCCTCCACTTTGAGGGTCAGATATGTATCATTCTGTATCAAGACAGGTTCTGCTGCCGTCTGCTGTGGAGATATAGCTAACTGAAAACACAGTAATACATTATCTTTCAGTAATTTTTTTACCAGCTTAAACCCTGTCCTTTTATTTTACCAAAAAGACCATTGACATTAAAATATTGAAAAAATAGCAAAAGAACAATATGAAAAACTTTCAAATAATATTCTCACTAGGGAGGTTTTTAAACATACACTGCACATTAACACTTTTTTTTTTTTTTTTTTTTTGAAAGACTTGTTCAATAAGAATAAAAACAAATTCAGTGTTAATTTACTGAGGCCTTAGATTAAAAAAAAAGTACTCAGAATTTAAGAATAACTGAATAGTTTTCTGAAAATCAGAACAAGATAAACTCAATGTCATTCAAAATAAAATAATAAAAAAACAACAACAAAAAACATTTGCTCTTTTTCCAGAAACGTATCAAAAGTGAAAGAATGTTTACCTTTAGTGCTGTCTGTTGCAAACTCTGAAAGAAATATCGAGGAAAACAGTTTGGAGCCGTAGCAAGTCTTGAAGCTGCCTTACTTAAAAACTCAACATGCTGAAAGAAGGAATAGAAGAATAAAAATCAAACTTTGTATTAAAAAAAATATATCTTCTGACTTTAGCATGCAGTTAACAATAAGCCTACACATGAATGCTCAATGTTTCTTAACTGTTTATTATTCCTTAAGTTCAAAAGAAAGGATTTAAAATAAACCTTATCTAACATTTCTCTGGAATGCATGAAACAGTTTTTATATATGATAATGAAACAGACAAGGTTCTAGGCAACAAACCACTTAACTTATAAGCCTTTGGCTTTAATATCAGAATTAAACTGGGAATAATAACATTAACATTATGATACTCAAATTAATGTAACCAGAAATTTACATTGTGTGTAATAACTTGTGTTCCCTCTGTTCTGAGCAGGTTTGCTAACTCTGCATGGACTACATTCAGCAGTTGTTTATATTTATCTCCAGTTACCTCCCCTACACCAAGCACCATCTTGTCAGCTAGAAATGCTTGTCTGGAAATACAATTAACATTTATTTCTAAAAAAGAAAAAAAACCATTTTTTTTTTAATATTATACAAATGGGGTTCTTTAATATTAAAAAAGAAACATGCGCATAAAATTTCAGGATATTGTGGTAAATCAGCCATGTTCAGGTTTTCCATGTCTGGCAATATATTTACAAACTGATAATCAATTTTGCAAATTTTCAGATTTTTATGTTCAAAAGGTATTTGTGTGAATATTATATGATACTAATAATAACTTATGAAGAATGATTTATATATATGATACAATTCATAAGAATTATGAAATTTAACACTATGAAAATTTTAATTCTGAAATAAACAGTCTATACTTTGACCTTGCACAAAACCAAAGGTACATGCACACATAGTTCCCATTACGGAATAAATATGATTGCCAGTTTATTACCTCTAATAAACTGTACACTTTGATTTATTCATTTCAGAATTCAACGCAGATGTGTCAAGCCAAAGATAAGTTGTTCCAACAAATGTGTACCTACCCATCTTGACTTGTTTGAACGATAGAAGAAATGGCTAACTTCATCAGTTCACAGCCTGTCTGCAATCTGGAGAAAAGGGTTAAGAAACAAATACACAAAACTTGCATACATACATAAATTTACATGCCTACAGACCTGTATTTCTATTCTGAGATAACCAGCATATTAACTTGTTTTTGCAAAACAGTGGGGCAAGATAAATATTCCTATGTGTATCATTAAAAAAACAACCCAGGTGGAATCCCTCAAAGAAAGGGAGAGAGAGAAAAGCTATCTTTATCTATCTTAAGAACATATTCATTTACAGTATGTATGTAATCTTTGCTAAAGTACACACAAAAACAAGGCTCTAAGTGACTGACCTTGGGGTCCTGAAACAAAGGCCCTTACCACTAAGATATTAAGCTTCAACCATTTCAAGAACAGGTTGCTACATTTGCATATAAATGACATTTTCTGCACGAAAATTAGAGAAACAAAGTTCACAGTGTGGAGATTATCTGTAGGTCCTGGACAGAAACCTGCATGTAAGCTTTCTGACTATGGAGCGTGAGTAAACTACATGTAGTTTTACAGACACTCCCCTTCTGAAATTTTGCCACACATTAATATTGTAATGGCAGACATTTGCAGTATTTCAGTGTGTACTATAGACAATGTCTCACTTCTGCCTACAAACTTGAAGAAATGCATATAATAAAACTCTTAATTTATTTACCAGGGGACATTACTCTCAAGAAAAAAAGGATACTGTTGTATATTTTGCAGAGATGTTGGGTCAGCATCAAATGATTGTTGATAGAGAGCAGCCAGTCTACCACTGATCCTTTCATAGTCCTTGGATGTCTTACCCAGCTGTAAAGAAATGACTGTTATGACTGATGATTCTGTGAACTAAACGTAACAACATCAGGGGTTGTATTTATAAAGCATCTTATTAAAAACATTAAACATTTTTTCTTAAAATTTTTCTACTAAAGTGTCCCAAATTCAACAAAAAAGAAAGAATTTAAACATTTGTTTTTGTTTCCTTTTTTTTTACAGTGTAAAGAACATAGTTTAAAAGTTTAACATTTATATGACAAACAAACAAGCTAAAAACCAATTAACAAAAATTTGACTTAGCTAAGAAAAAAGAAAAGAAAAATGCTTTATGAAAAAACAGGTAAAGGTGATTGTTACTAGCAAGAATATAGCTAGGAATCTTAAAATAATTTCTAGCATTCTGATAAAAAACATGAAAACTAGTTAACATTTAATTTGAAAGAAGAACCTTCAAAACATGACATTAGGCAGTAATCAACTTTACGCCAACTGAATTATCCATATGTAACTACTTAAAATTTATTATGAATTGTAGAATCAAAACTCATCATCAAGACAAAATTAATACAACCTAAATTCCTGTGACAGTTCAAATTCTACTGAAATATTGGTTAAATTTTATCATATCGATTCCAGTCTGCCAGTTATAACTTCAAATTGATAAATTACTCTAGCGGATCCGCCCCCCACCCCCCCCCTCCTAAAATTCTCAGACCATAGGTGTTACTTTAGGTCTATTTTGAATATGTCTTTAAATAATGTATACTTTATTGTTCAACATTGAATTGAATAATCAGAGGCCCATGTGATATTGCCAAATCAGTATACTCTAGCATAACCAGAACCATTGAAACAAGAGCCATGTTACACATGGTTAATCCCCCCGCCGGGAAGAAGCTACCTGAAGGTTGTACTTTCAAACACTCAATGTAATAATGTTTGAAGAAAATCCCACAAAAAATAGGCAAGGTAGAGTTATTGTTCTTGCAAACTGCACTTCCTACCAATGTGCTATGTCAGTGTATTAAGTTTGAAGAAAATCGCTCAAGCACTTTTTGAGTTATGCTTCGGACAAAGTTTTTCAATTAAATCTGATAAAGGGGAATAATTCTAAAAGTAGGCAAGGTAGAGTTATTATTCTTACACACTGCACCTCCTCCAAATGTGCTCTTTCAGTATATGAAGTTTGAAGAAAATCACTCAAGTACTTTTGGAGTTATGCTCCCGACAAAACTGGAATGGACGCACGCATGGACGAACAGAGACCATTTCTAATATCCCCTCCTCCTTTCGCGGGGATAATAAGTTCAAGAATTCAAGAATTAGATAAACATGTATATGCTGGGATTTTTAAAATGTAAACAAGTAAATCTGATAAAGGGGAATAACTCTAAAAAAAGTGTCAGTGTATGAAATTTGAATAAAATCCTTCAAGTAGTTTTGGAGTTATGCTCCGGACAAAATTTATTAAGTAACTAGAAATGGTTTTTGATTGAACAAAAACATATGTCTCCCCTCAGCCAGTTGCTGCAGGCAGTATTGAATCAGACGACTGTAAAATTTGACATTTAACCTCCAAGTGTGACCTTGACTTTGAGACACCACATCCGCAAAGTGGGTTCTGCATGTCGCCTTGATGAGGTGAACATCTGACCCAAGTTTAATAAAAATCCCTCAAGGGCTTTTGAAGATACAGAGCGGACACAATTTTGTGGCATTTGACATTTAACCTCCAAGTGTGACCTTGACCTTGAGACACCACACCTGCAAAGTGGGTTCTGCAAGTCGCCTTGATGAGATAAACATCTGACCCAAGTTTCATAATAATCCTTCAAGGGCTTTGGTAGATACAGAGCGGACACAATTTTGTGACGGACAGATGGACGGACAGACGACCAGGGGAAAAACAATATGTCTCCCCCTATGAGGTGAACATCTGACCCAAGTTTCATAAAAATCCTTCAAGGGCTTTTGAAGATACAGAGCAGACACAATTTTGTGGCATTTGACATTTAACCTCCAAGTGTGACCTTGACCTTGAGACACCACACCCGCAAAGTGGGTTCTGCACGTCGCCTTGATGAGGTGAACATCTGACCCAAGTTTCATAAAAATCCTTCAAGGGCTTTTGAAGATACAGAGCGGACACAATTTTGTGGCATTTGACATTTAACCTCCAAGTGTGACCTTGACCTTGAGACACCACACCCGCAAAGTGGGTTCTGCACGTCGCCTTGATGAGGTGAACATCTGACCCAAGTTTCATAAAAATCCTTCAAGGGCTTTTGAAGATACAGAGCGGACACAATTTTGTGGCATTTGACACTTAACCTCCAAGTGTGACCTTGACCTTGAGACACCACACCCGCAAGGTGGGTTCTGCACGTCGCCTTGATGAAGTGAACATCTGACCCAAGTTTCATAAAAATCCTTCAAGGGCTTTGGAAGATACAGAGCGGACACGATTTTGTGACGGACAGACAGACAGACGGACGGACGGACGGACGGACAGACGGACGGACAACCAGGGGAAAAACAATATGTCTCCCCCATTTTTGGGGGGAGACATAATTCTGATAAAGGGGAATAACTCTAAAAATAGGCAAGGTAGAGTTATTGTTCTTGCACACTGCACTACCTACCAATGTGCTCTGTCAGTGTATGAAGTTTGAATAAAATCCCTCAAGTAGTTTTAGAGTTAAGCTCTGGACAAAATTTATCAAGTAATTCTGATAAAGGGGAATAACTCTAAAAATAGGCAAGGTAGAGTTATTGGACTTGCACACTGCACTACCTACCAATGTGCTCTGTCAGTTTACTGAGTTTGAATAAAATCCCTCAAGTAGTTTTGGAGTTATGCTCCGGACAAAATTTATCAAGTAATTCTGATAAAAAGGAATAACTCTAAAAATAGGCAAGGTAGAGTTATTGTTCTTGCACACTGCACTACCTACCAATGTGCTCTGTCAGTGTATGAAGTTTGAATAAAATCCCTCAAGTAGTTTTGGAGTTATGCTCCGGACAAAATTGTTTCGGACGGACACACGAAGGGCATTCCTTATATCCCCTCCACCTTTGGCGGGGGGATAAATGAGGTAGAAAACAGACACAAATTGGGCCGAACATTTAGCGCCCCGCTAACCTGAAATCCTGGATCTGCCCCTGAATTACACGTATGTTCAGAGTCTGCTTATCTTACCTGTGTGACGATATGTTCACATTTAGTCAGTTCTAGCCCCTTGGCTACAGCCTGTGCAGCAGCAATAGCTGGAGGTGGGCATGTCTTGAATGTATTACAGGTGCGTAGAAGTTGGGTGTGAATCTCTAAAAGGGAAGCACGTAGCTGGACATACTCTGACTGGAATTGTAGAGGAAAACTAGGAACTACTGCAGCCTGTAATGAAACCAGATGTAACAATTGAATACAGCATATTATATGAACATAAGTGTTAGTTTTAAAGATGTTACTTAGAATTTAACAGACCATACACTCGTGAGTTACCTACCTTTCATGATGTGATTTACATGTACATACCTTCAATGAAGTGAGCCCTTTATGGTAATATGACAGGGCTTCCTGCAGCTTTGCTATGATACTAGAACTGCCTGCATGTAGACATTTCTCTCCTAATGTAATGTCCTGTAAGCCAGTCAGCCAGAAATAGAAATGCTCTGATGATACCTTAAAATATATAAAATACAAATGTTTATCTAGTATGTTCAGCAATATGAAATACATGCAAGATATGACACCTAAAAATATATGAAATATATATCAAAATATGACATCTGTAGTAATAGGAAATATATATATAATACATGTACAGAAATTGTGCAATAAATCTTTCAAACATGGGGAAAATATATCAGTGAAGCTTTTGTCATTTTGTACATTAAATCGACCATAGAAGCATAAATTTCTTTCTTGCTTTTGATCTATTAAAATTCTGTCAGCACAATGACAGTTACAAAGGCAGGGTTAATAGATTGTGCAGACTGCCTATTCATTTTTAACAAGAATAAGAGTAACTACATGTGCAACAAAAAGTTAGACATTTTACAAAGAACCAACCTTTTTAGAAAGATTTGCAAATATTTTCTCAGCTATTCCACACTGGCCGTATCTAAGTGCCTGCCTTGCTGTCTTATATCCCAGCCAAGGGTCTGCTCTCTCTGCAGAGGATAGGATCAAACTTTCAACCTCAGCAGGGACCTGGCTCCCTCCTGCTACTTGAAACAGTACTGTGCACAGATAGACCTGAAAGGAGATGTATGAGAGAAGATGTTTAGTTTCGTATTCTGTTGAATGTAAATCCATTACTCCAGTTTTAAATCTAAGTTAGGGCCATTCGAGTAAAGCACACATGTATTTCATACCCAAGAAGGCAAATCAAAGAAATTCTATCAGGGATAGCCTTTTCTTGTCCAATAAACTTCTAAAGGAGGCTGGTCCATTTTGAAAGTGGGATATATAAGCCATGCCGTGAGATTATCAACAATGTGGTCAAATTTTACATTTTCAGTTTTTTTTCACTTTCAGATAACAGACTGTTTTAAAATTACTTTGGGATACTTTTTACCACACTCTGAATACCCGAAATTACACCAATAGTGGAATAAACAATGCATATATATCTACTGATCATTTGTACATCAAGTATGTCATACCACATAATATGCAATATGTGATATAGTTGCTTGGTTGTTATTTAATCCATATCCATATTTCAGTAACTTTTGAACACTTAACTAGCATTTTTTCATAAAGGCATTTTACAGTTATTCAGGGAAAACAGGAAACATCATCTGTTTGCAGAAATAGTTAATTAGTTTATGACATCAAACTTTGATGTTGTTTACTGGATGACATCAAAATGACCAGATTGTTGATTTTGTCACGTCACATCACATCACATGTTTTACTGGAATGGCCCTTACCTATTTTGATGAATTAGATAAAAAAGAACTGAAAAACATAGTGTAATGGTTGAAGAAATCTAAATGCACAAATGCCAGTTGTTACTAAAAAGTCTAGGCACCAAAAATTATCAAAGTTATGTCTAGCACGAAATTTAAAAGCCATAACTACAGAAAGAATTGCATGTAACCTACGATAAAGTCTTCCATCTAGTGTTACTTGTTTTTCACCCATAAAATGAGTACAATCTTTGTCTTAAACTACCTGCATTTGATTTGGTTCCTGGTTCAGGTTAAGAGAATTCTGTAGGACTCCAAGTAGTTGGGGAACCACTGATTTGGGAAGTAAAGACTGGTTCAGTGATCCAATCGCTGCGAGGCTCTCACACAATACAATATCTACTTCTCCTGAAATGGAATAATATACCACACAATGTGGAAGAAGGATAGACAGTGCTGACAGTGTTACCTTAATCAAAATTACGAATTTCAACAGGATAGTTCTAGTGCCAATATTATATCCAGAACCTTGCTATGTTCTGTATAAACCAGTCTCAAATATAACAAATTACATGTAACTAAAATCAAACGGTGATCAAATGCATTGCAATACAAAAACAAAATGGTTTACAACCAAGACATTCTTTGTAACCCTCAGTGCCTTTTGCTATGAAAGAAAACTCTTAAATGAGCTTTAATACTATGAATGAGCTTAAATATTAAGATGTTTTTTACAGCATAAAAAGCTCTAAAACTGCTGTATTAAAACTGCAAGACATGCAAAATTGACCAAAAAAACGATGAATCCAAGTTACCTTTTAACCTACTGATGCAGATAATTTTCTATAGTCTTACATAAGTTGTGTTTGTTTAATTATATCTATTATAATGTAAAACAAACCTTCAGTCTCTGAAAGAAGACCTGCAATACACGTGACAAACGTGTCCGCAACCTTTGGCTGATGTTTGCTCAATTCCACAGCACATCGTAAACATAACTAAATGATAAAATGATTGAAGAAATATAATTTTCATTTTTCTTTCTTTTTTTTATAAAAAAAACCCAACAAAAACAACAGGAATAGTTACCGGCTGAAAACCAGTATCTTACTACATTACTAATATTTCAATCAATATTTGAACCATATCCTGCTTAAATACAGATTCAGAGTGAAATGTCAATTGTCAAGCATAATACACACTGACATTCTGGCCCTTACAATGCCTACTGCTTTTCCTCAACTTTAAAACAAATGTGCATACCTCAGCTGGTTACTCAGTCTTTCTTTGTGGCAAGGGCCTTAACTGTATTCGCACAATCAAGAATATTAGTATCGTTATCAAATTAACATGAATAAAAACTCATTTTGGGAAAATATTGGTCCACCTTTGGCATCCATAAAGCCAACAAATTTACCTTGAGAGGTTTGATGTCTTGTGTGTCAAGTATCAGCACCATTATCTGTGTTTGTATAGCTGTCACTACACTGTCTACTAGGTTCTGACCACACCAATACTCTGTACCTTCTGAAAATGTACATGTACAATTCAACACTACAAAACAGAAAACTTTGTGTGAACCTAAGTTCTAGGGCCTTAAATTTCAAAGCTAAGTAACAAACAGCAAACATGTAAAAGTCGAAAGATAAAAACACAAGTTAATGACTTGTGTATGTACACAAAAAAAAGTTAAACAAAGATAAACTTTGGCCTATCATTGAATTTTTCAAAATGGAGACTTTAATATTTTTTTTTATAATAAATGATAACTAAGGACAATAATAAAGCTATAGTATCGAGATAACTATTTCTTGGAATGAAAGACATGAAAACACTAGAAGCAAATGATGGCCTATGATACATGTAGAGACAGTCAAAAACTACCCTGAAAGTTTCAAAAACTCAGCATACCCCTATAAATTAACCTTGCTACCCTTCAAACAAGGTGACACTGTTAAACAACTGTTACTGAAGTACTTACTTGTTTTACTATATGCAATAACAATATTAGTGTAGAATTCTGTTATCTTTGACATCAGCACTGGGCTGTCATGTGCATAACACAGATTGCAAACATCCAGAAAACTTCGATGAAAATCTGAAACCAAACAGGAATAAGAAACTTTAGACAAAAATATAACATGGGAATATGAAATTTTCATCTTAAATTCTTTGTTTGTTTTGTTAGGCAAACAGTATCTACACAGATCATCATATTATAAATATTTCAGTGCAGATGAAACTTAAGGAATTTTACAATGTGGTACAAAAGATTCTATATCTGAGAACTACAGACATAAATAAATGCTCAAATTGTATTTGTCTCTTCTTACTGAAAACTGAATTTAAAATTGGGTAACACTTGAGACAATCTGACTGAATGATCTCCCTTTAGTTAGTTCTGAAGATGCCCCATTCAATTGTCTTCTTGATGACCTGGATTTCCAAAATTGTTATTTATATCCCATCCCAGCCAGTGAGACTGCATCTTACAAAGCCTCTTAACCATTTTTGACTGTGTCAAATAAATTAGACTTGAGTGCACCTATCACATGACGATGATGTTTATGGTAGAAAACTTTCAACATGCAAGGACTGCTCTATTTGGGTCCAAGCTAAATATAGATGTTTACCAGTCAAATAGAGACGCTACCAAAAGCCCCAAAACAGTGGAAGTGCTGCTCTGACAGGTTGATGGAAAGGTCACAAAAACGTGACCTGCTATCTGTTGTCCTGACCTCAGATCATCATAACGAAGAGATTTTATGGATATGGTTTTTATAAGATCTCATGAAATAAATCTGGAGATATAACTTACTTAATTGTTAATTTTCTCATCTATGTCGAGTTTAATAAAATCAAGGTGCAACTCTACCGTAAGAAAAAAAATAAACGATTAATATGTTAAAAATCATTTAAATAAAGCTATCAAAGTACAAATTCTTCTGATGAAGCTCTATGAAGACCTACCATGTTTGGCAAATATGATTTTGAATGTGACAGAATTTGAAAGTGAGACCAGCACATTCACTGAAGCAGTCTTCAGTCCAACGTAAGCCGTATTCTGTATAAATTCACAGACAGTCTGAAAAAGAAACTAGTAGACTTCAATACAAAAACAGTCGAAACACAATCAAACAAGTAAAAAATTACAGTGTAGATCTACTTAGAAAACATTCCTTGGCTCTTTCTGTGCCTACTGACTGCTCGATACAATAAAAAATGCAATTCTACACAGATTGATCATTTCCTTAACAGATTCCAAGTATTGCATTTCACCTATACACTTAAATTGGTTATGGAGAAATGTTTCAACAGTATTTTTTTCTAGTCTGAAAGCATGGTAACTAGAAAGGCAGGAAAATAAGATTAAACAGAACCTCTGTTTAAACCCATGTCAAAATTTGCCATTATGCTGACAGATACATGTAATGTTAACTTTACGGCATTTAGAGAGGCTCTGATGACTGGAAACAAAACTGGAGAAAAAAAGGAGAAAAAAAATAGCTGAACAAGATTTTACATCAATCGTTTTTGTAATCTACCTCCGTGAAAAGTTAACAGAGTTAAAGCAGTACTTAGAGGTGTAGCTTTATGCCAGCATTCGTGTCATATTACACAGAGCAAAGGCATTACAATAATATGACTTACATGTCAAACACACAACTAAACTTCATTCAGTCTAACAACAAACTGGCCAAATGTTCAGTCAAAATGCTTAAACAGGTTTAATCTGTGAAACATCTTCTCCTTACGCTTCAAAATTTTATCCAGAAGTTAGATAATACAGACCTGTATTTGCTGGTAGGTCCATAGATGTGACGCTTTATCTGCTAGCTTCTTCAACTCCTGTAAACAAACCACCTTCACATTCCGTCTGCTGTCAACTTGTAGATGATGCAGTAACAAGTCAACCTGAAAGGACATATTTGAAGAAATTGTTTAAAGCCTTCTCAGTCAAAGAGTGACAGCAAAAATGTTCTAAGTGCTGTGAAAACTAGACAGAAGCCTTTTGTTTTTACACCTCAAAATATTCTCCTGATTTGTTACTAGTTGCATTTCACTTTTTAACAGTACTGTATTTCTTCTGGAATCGAGGAATATCAATACTGCCAACTGCTTCAGAGCAAAAAGAGCTTTCACACAAACTAGTTTCATTTCCCGTTACATTTTCAGCTCTTACTCTCAACAGAACAGTGTACAAATTAATCTTCATTGTTTTTATCACTTGGAATCTGAATAAAGTTAAACTGTATTTTCAGTTGTTGTTTTTTTGTTGTTCCATTTCTTCTAATTAATTGTTTGTGAACTAGAGATTTTAATTTGACAATCATAGTTCAAAGAAGCACTGGTATGAGTACTTGGTTTCTTGATTCCTGGTTTTTTTATGCTGGTTACTTAACAAGAAAATGTCCCAAAAAGCAGGATAATATTTATCTGTTTACATTTTGCATGTCATGTATTTCTGGCAGGTAAAAGCCGCTTGTGTTTTTATTTCATGATTTGTACTGTATTATGGCACTGCACGGCACAGATATAAATCAAAGTAGCCTAGAAATTAAGCCTCCTGACTTACCTGGGTAGGTATCTCTATAAGAGACAACACTGCTAGATGAGACATAGTTCTAAGTGTTTGTACAATGAATTTCTCTGCCTGATAACTTGATATCAGTGATGAGCATACATTCCGAGCCTGAAATGTAGAGAACGGAACAAAAAAAACATTAGCCCTTCATTTTCATTCTTTTATTTTCACAACTGCTTTAATGGCACCCTCAATTTGAACATTCCAAAATTTGCAGTTTATATTTTACAACTAGATGGGTGTTCAGTGGAACACTTGTGTCGCCCTTGGGTACTCTGTTAGAATAACTAAAAAGGTAAACAAGAGCCTGCTGCGGTTGAGGGTGGATGGGGAGTCAAGTACCTATGTATTAAAATTTTACAAAATTGGGCCCGGGGGGTGGGGGGGGAAGTTAAGTACCTATGTTTAAAAAAAAAAAAAAAAAAAAAAAAAGGTGCAGGGTGGGGGGTAAAAAAAAATGTGGGTTGGGGGGGGGGGGTGACTGGTTGGGGGGTGGGGGGTTTTGAGGGTGAATGGGGAGTCAAGTACCTATGTATTAAAATTAAAAAAAAAAAAAAAAAAAAAGGGGGGGGGGGGGGGGTAAAAAAAAATGGGGGGGGGGGGGGGGGGGGGGGGGTTTGACTTGTTGGGAAAGGGGGGGGGGGGGGGGGGGGGGGGTTGAGGTAGGGGGGGAATAAAGTGCATATGTTTTAAAATTAAAAAAAATAATAAATAAAAATTGGGCCCCGGGGTGGGTGGTGGGGTGGGGGGATGACTGGTTGGGGGTGGGGGGTTTGAGGTAGGGGGGGGGGGGGGAAATTAAGTGCATATGTTTTAAAATTTAAAAAAAAAAAAAAAAAATTGGGCCCGGGGGGAATAAAGTGCATATGTTTTAAAATTAAAAAAAAAAAAAAAATGGGCCCCGGAAGGGGTGGGGGGGGGTGACTGGTTGGGGGAGGGGGGTTGAGGTAGGATGGGAAGTAAAGTACCTATGTTTTAAAATTTAAAAAAAAAAAATTGGGCCCGGGGTGGGGGGGGTGACTGGTTGGAAGGGGATGGGGGGGTGGCGGGGGGGGGTGGCGGATTCCCATGCAGAGGGGACAGTGGGGGGGGAAGGGGGGGAGTACTTACCCATCTCATGTCAGTTAATAATTTATTTCTAGGCTTAAGAATTTTTTTTTCTATATATAAGTTTAAGCAAAATCAAGTGACCCCGGGGGTGGGGCTAACTGTTACCCCAGGAACATGGGTACCAAGAATCTTTGCAGGGGTCTTGCTGGTGATCAAGTATTCCAAGTTTGAATGGAATATCCTTGACACTTTTTGAGACATGGACATAAAGAAAAAGGTTAACCAAGAAATTTTAACTTGAAAAAGGGGCATAACATTGCAAAAATAAATTTGAGGGTTATCTGCCCTTGAGAAATGGTGTTGTCTTAAGTGATACAATTGTAAGCATTACAACTGGAAAGTTTGATGAAGAAACATTAGGAAATGGCATAGTTATAGCCAATGTTAAGTTTTCATGATAAAGTCTAAGTACAAAAAGGGGCATAACTCTGTCAATTGTGACCTTGACCAATACATTTTGGCATCATTACGACCCTGTTGTCGTAAGCAATATAATTTGGAAGTTTGATGTTGAAATGTTAAAAAATGGCAAAGTTATTCCAACGTTAAGTTTTCATGACAAAATTCATGTATAAAAAGGGGCATAACTCTGTCAAATGTGACCTTGACCTAGAAATTTTGGCATCAACCTGACCCTGTTGTCATAAGCAATACAATTTGAAAGTTTGATAAGATAATGTTTAGAAATGGCAAAGTTATAGCCAACGTTAAGTTTTCGTGACGGACCGACGGACAAAGCGATCCCTATGTATCACCTTTTCTTCGAAAGGGCGACACAAAAAATGGTACTCTGGTGGTGGTGCTCAGAATTGATACCTACAGGAAATATTTAACTTATTCTGAGCTGATTTCTTCATTGATTTGAAGCAAATGAAAGTTCTGTTAAATTTTGACTTAATTTCTGTTTTCAACAAACTACAAAATTTAAGTATGTTCTCACTAATATAAGCTGATATAGACAGATTTAAGTGAAAAGATGCTATCAATCATACTAGTTAACATTAGTTAAGAAAATGTACATAAAATATAGACAAACTTTTGTTGCCATGGTAACATCATGGTGCATATACTGTAGCACAGGTATCAAGGACAATTTGAGATTGACAGGTGTGGCTACACAGTGGATCATATCAGAAATCTTGTCACATATATTGGCAGCAAACACCCTGAAAAAAATAACGGAAGATCAGTATTTCAACCGCAATTCTTGAACGATTAATTTCAAAACAGAACATGCATAAAGTCTGTAATTAACTTATGATAAACTAATGAGGTATGCTTGGCAGATAAATGCTTATAGGTACATCTATCTATCTTTAAGCCATCTCTGTAAGCACTAATATAAGTAACTGTTAGACAGATCATTGCGTAATCTTGTTCTTTATAATGTAAGACTCGTATTCACTTACTGGAAGAATACATGCTCCACACGCTGCATTACATTAATGATTCATTTCAGAACAGATAACACTAAAATGTCAACATTTACTACAGATGGCATCATCAATCTTAATTAAAACCTTAATTAAATTTAAACTTTTATTCTATACTTTAAGATAAAGTATTGTAAGCAGACTGATGGATCTGTTAATTTTTCAGATAAAAGTCAACGACTGGCTTTTTATATAAAGAAGAAACTTACCTTGACTGCTCGGAGAATTTCTGAGCTGCAAATATAGCAGCTTTGACTTCCACAGCATCATTGGAATCTAGACTTACAGCTACACTATGGTGGATATTCTTACGCTCTGCAATAATAACCGATATATTTCCCAGTGTTCTGTAATAAAAAAATGTATATAATTGTTATAATGTGACAAATGTAAACAAATAGTTTGTTGTAAATATGTATTGCAAACTGGTACTCAAAAATTGTCACATCTATATCAGACATTTAACTCTACACTGCAACCTCAATCTTAATTCTGCCATAAAAAGTTACTTCCTGTACGTGTGTGAAGTGAATTGCTTTAGTTTTACCTGCAATTTATAAATATCATGAAAATGATCTATGTTGTTTTCATTTGAAGTATTTGAACAAAATATGCATAATTTCATAGGTACTTTTTATAAGTACTATTACTTGAGGTAACTGTTTTACATACCTAAGAGTTATTGCCCTTGCTATGGGATCATTGCTGTGATAAACAGTGAAAATCCTTCTCATGAACTCATCCACATTCAGGATCTTGTCCAGGTGTTTCTCACTTTCTTGTGTGACACGTAGTATACACCAGCGTATAAAATTATTCCTAAAACAAATTTCAGAACATCTGATGAAATTCGACTGCTTCCAACAAGATCACTTAAATATTCTTGAAAGGACTCTTAGGCACTAGCCCCTTGGTCATTTAAGTATCAGCTAAATTTTGTTATCTTGTAAATTTTCCCTTCAAATTCAGTCCCTTTGTCAATTTAGATAATAGAATGAAAATAAAAAACTTCATTTCAACTACTATTATGAGACATATTGTCTTTTCTGTGGGCATTCTAATGCACTAACTGCATAAGTATTAACTAATGTGGAATGTAGCCAAAATGCATCTCTTGCACTGAAAGCTGAATTTTATTTAACTCTCAAAACTTATTCAAAACTGTATCCAACAAAATACTCTAAAAGGAAAACATAAAGTCTGACTTGCTAATTATATGGACACTTTCAAGTTAATCTGCCCTTCTGTCATGATTTGGCACAATTTTATCTGTACAAATGTCATTAGAAAACAATGCAGATCATTTCAAGAACATGACTGGTACAATAAACTGAAATAAACTTAGAAATCACCTTAATCACAGAACTATGTTCTTATCTAAATTTTAACCATTCATTACAAAAATTGTGCAAATTAAAAAAAAATCCATTTCAAAGAAATGTTCATCACAGTTTAATAAATTTTGCTGCAGAATTCTATTAAAAAGTAATTAATCATATACATGTGAACTCAACAAATGGCAGATAAATCTACTGGTATTTCAATGTATAGACTGGTCCTAGTTAACAAGAACAAAACATAAATCTATAAACATTCAGGCAAATACTTGATTATATCTCTTACTTTTGTCTGCAAATTACACACAGCCTGTAGTCTTGGCTGTTGTAAGTTTTCATTGGTTGACGTTATCATCATTAGCTAATGAAAGTGTATAGGAAGTTACTTAAAAAAATCAGCAAAAACAATCTGAAATCTTATGGGGAATTTTGGCCAAATCTAAAATGACATACACCAAAATAGTTGACATGTACCATTTTTCTTTTCATAATATCTATTCTTAAATGTATTTATTGATATGTAAATAACTGTTGAAATGAAAGATTACAAATAATGAAGAAAAAGTGGTGAACACACTTCAGCAACACATATTTTAAGGAACAATTGCATTTTCTACAATAGGGACAAAAAGACTTTTTTAAAGTTAAATATATTTTGACTCAAATCTACTGAAGTTTAAAAAAATTTTCACATGTACACGTATAACTGACACGGACTTCAGAATGTTTCTGTAGTGAAGTGTAATTTCTTTCTATTGTGGTGTAATTTCTTTCCATTTCAGAACTTTCAACTGCATTTTCATTGTAAATAAAATAAAATTCATCACATGTTCTACCTACCCTGCTCTGAAGACATCAGCCAACCTCAGGAATGCAGAGTTAATTAGAATTGGAAATGGATACTTCTCAAACAAACGAGGAAATTTTACCACAGCTTCACATTGTACACCTACATTCATTGACCTCAGACCTGAAATGTTAAAAACTGGGTCAGCATCTTTACCACAAATCTTTTTCAACTCTATTTATCAAATGACCTGACAAAGCTGCATTGTATAAAAAGATGTAGCAACTTAAAACAAAAATTTTGATTGTTCACAATCTCATGTAATTTTGTGGTGACAGGAAGACAGAATTTTACGTCTGTTTTCATTTAAATTATTAATTATTCTTGATACCATTGATTAACTCTGGACTTGCAATACAGCCAGTACAGTTTTCTTCTATGATGATTCTGAAAAGTGTCTGATATTCCAGGACTTTTTTTATTTACTTTTACTATCAATCAAATGCAAACCAACCCTGAAAATTTTCAGGCATTAGCTTTAGGTGCTAAAACTAAGACTAAAATAGATTGTTTTGAAATTGCATCTCCTGATATATACATATGTAAAGCTTTGGGGTACAAACATAGATTATTTTTTGAACTTTGATTTTCAAATTTCTGTAATTTCTCAGAAAGTTGCAAGACAACTTAATGTTCTACAGAGACTCAAAAGATTTCTATCAGTAAACTCCAGA
This sequence comes from Cyclina sinensis, assembly GCA_012932295.1. NCBI lineage: Eukaryota > Metazoa > Mollusca > Bivalvia > Venerida > Veneridae > Cyclina > Cyclina sinensis. The sequence continues at coordinate 41,641,394 of JAAONU010000011.1, forward strand.
CTTCTCATTTTTAATCATTCATTTGATCAAATTTAACTATCTGGCATTTCTTCTGTGGTAAATCTAATGCAGATAAACTTGAAACTTCAGCCCTGGCTTCTTAGGATTGTATATAATGAATTTACTGCATCATAGGAAAATCTGCTGGACAGGGTAAATGACAACTTTAATCTTATACAGAATGAAATGTACTGCTATTGAAACTTGTAAATGCTTACACTAGCAGGGATTGAACTGAACTTTTTTGCCACTTGCTAAAACGTGCTAGTGCCTTATTTTTTCTACTAGCAAAATGGTATTAGCTACTAGCATTTCTAATTGTGTCATATATTTTCAAATAGTATTTTTATACCACTGTAAATACAGTATCATTGGAACAGTTACAATAATTATAATGTGAATTAGACACGAATATGTTATAATATTGTCTAGGCGCATACCATGTGTACATCGATTCACTATACTGTACTATAAAGCGTCTACTGATACAAATACGTCACGTGGATCGACGTTTGAGTGGAAAGGATAGTTCTAACGAAAACCATAAAAAGGATAGTAATGTACTTTATATTTAGCGCTCGCTGAAATTTTCAAGTGGTTAGGAATTGTAACTCACATTTTTCAATTAAAACTCGTGTTTTGCGAGTTAGCAAGTGCCAAATTCAGTCCCTGACTAGGTATTGCCATCTAATATACAGGATTTAGTTAAATATACAAACAGTCTTGTTATAACGTCAGAAATAAAAATGCAGTAGAAGTACCAACTTTCAACACAACAAGGTATGGTTAGAACTCCTTTCGTTTTGAGGTTGCCCATGTGTGGAACAGCCTACGGCAAAACTCCAGATGTGTGGAAAACTTCAAAGATTTTAAAAAACTGATCCACACCTGGACAGGACCAAAATGTAAACATTCAATGTGCCATGTTTAAGGTTATCATTTTAAGCTGTGCAACATTTTCATTTCCTGAAATATTGCCTGTCAAACATTTTTCTGTCTAGTTCATAATCATGCATGCCACTTAAAGTGGTTGTCAGACACTTCACCCCAAAGACTTTTCCTCTCAAGACGTTTCCTCCCAAGACATTTCACCCCCAAAATGAGGATGAAAAATCTAGACTTACTTAGACCTTTCACCCCCAAAAAATGTCTTTGGGGTGAAACTTCTTGAAATTGCCCAAGACTTGCTTTAGCTTTTTATGTAGCCTAATTAATTAAGCTTAAAGTGTTGAACCTATTTTATAATTCTGATATTTTTTAGTTGTTCAACCTTTAAGCCTAATTTTAAACTGCATATAACTGAGCTGATATTGTTCGGCAGATTCTTTACCATACCCTAGTTAACTTATTACCTAGAACACCGAGTATTCCGATTGCCAAATTTTGAATAAAATGGTGGATTAATCATGTACGAAATAAGTGTTTCAGTTCTATACTTATGTATTTGTGTGTTTTCTTGGATTATAGGATCAGGTATGAATTTAGTTATCATATTTTTATCATTTTTGCCTTAAACTCTGTGAACTGTTGGACAAACGAGCCACAAAAAGTGCCCAATCGCCTACGATTTGGCGAGTCCGCTTAGCCAGATGCAGATCAAAGTGAGACGTAGAAGGTGAACAACAATAAAATATCAGCCTATAAAATGGGTTCACCTTTGGAGGAGAAATAGTGAGACTACTTTTTATGCTTTGGTCAACATTATGATTTTATCAGTACTAGCTTTATGTTAAACAGTTCCTTTTATTTGCTGATTGGTTGCCCTATATTAGTTGCTTTAGCTTTGAACATTTACAGCTGCTATAATTGTGCATGTGCTGATTTGTATCATTTTGTGTATGCAAACCTTATTTAGAGCTAATGTTTTGTAGTTAATATTCTTGTGTCACTTGTAATTGTATCTTCTTGCGCGAATACATGAAGCTGAATATATATGCGAGTGTTTCTTTTACCTCTGTCTAATTCAGACAATGCAGAGTTTGCATCCTGTTCTTGTTCAAACGGACTGGATTCCAATTTATTTGACTTCAAATTAGAATTTCTAAAAGCTGACATGGGCGCCGCCATCTTCTCGCCGGTTCATTGGGCTTCTCAATATTTTATGAGCGTCGGCTACCTATGATCACAGATCACATGACCGTAAAATGGCAGATGATGCAAAAAACGTTTTGGCTCTTTTGAATGGACTTGCAAAACGGACATATTACGGAGAACCGGAAATAACAGATGAATTTTTAAAACAAGAAATATTTCCTGATATATCTGATGATGATTTTTCCAGTTTGTTGTCCAAATGTTCCTCACTTTTGAAGGTAATATTGCAGGTGCATTGACACACCCCTTATAAAAAAGCCTTTCCAATGTGTTTGAATTCTGTTTCAGTTCTAGGTTGCACTGAGAGATTGTAAATGTTGATCAGTCATTTGTTTAAATGATTTGTAATTTTACTTTAACTTATGAATAGTGGTGTTGAGGCATCCCAAAATACAGGTGATAGAGCTGTCATGCAGGTACTAAAAAAGAATTAGAGACGATACGGACCATGGGACAATACGGACCAGACGATGCAGACCATATTTTTGGACGATATGGACCATGTTTCGGGACGAGTCGGACCATGTTTAAAAAATTATTTTCTACTGAAAATTGTATACTAACGGAAAAATATAACTGTGCATACTTCAAGGTATAGAATTTTTTTTAATATTAGGAATAGTAACATAAAACTTTGCAAATTAGCCAATCAACGTTTTATTTCTAACAATCAATACAAACACTTCATGATGTAAAACAATTTTTACAGTAACAAGGCGCAGAAGTTGACAGGTATGAAATCTGATTTCACAAGGTCAGTATTGTGTGTGGCCTCCATTGGCGTTCAAGCAAGCACGGCAGCGACGAGGCATAGAGGCAACTAAGTTGGCGATAACTGCCTGTGGAATGGTGTTCCAGATGTTGACCAATGTCTGCGCTAGTTGGTCCAGCGTGAGAGGTTGGTTACATCTTTGACGGAGGCATCTCTTCATCTCATCCCAAACGTGCTCAATTGGTGAAAGATCTGGTGAAACAGCGGGCCAGGGTAAGACACTCACGTTTTGCTGAGCCAGAAACCCGGTAACTACACGTGCTACATGTGGCCGAGCGTTGTCTTGTTGAAACGTCATGTTACGCCCTTGACGTTGAAGAAATGGCAGCACGTGGGGTATGACAATCTCATCTCTGTAACGAACACCCGTTAAATTGCCACGGACAATTACAAGCTGGGTCCTGCCTTGAGATGAGATACCTCCCCAAACCATTATCGACCCACCACCACCAAAACGTTGACGTTGAAAAACACAGGGATCCAAGTAACGTTCTCCGCGACGCCTGTATACACGAACTCGTCCGTCCGAACTTTCTAAGTAAAACCGCGACTCGTCAGTAAACAGAACATTATTCCAATATGCTCTTGGAAGCCTTAGATACTGTCTGCACCACTGACGTCGACGTTGTCGATGACGTAAGAGAAGAGTAGGACGTATCGCAGGACGTCGTGGAGTAATGCTGTGCTCTCTTAATTGGTTTCTAACAGTTCGTCCACTGATAGGTCTCAAGCCAGGAATTGTTCGTGCTGTTAATGTGGCCGGTTGAAATCGATTCCGTAGGCGTGTAAGCCGGATATAATTGTCTTGACGGATTGACGTCACACGTGGACGCCCTGGACGTGGTAGATCACGGACGTTGCCACGTTGCTGAAATCGTCGCCAAAGTGCTGATATGGTGTTTCGGTGAACACCAAAACGCTGCGCAACCGCATTTTAAGCAATGCCTGCTTGGAGCATACTGACGGCACGTAGGCGATCATTTTCTGAGATGCGTGGCATTGTCTTCAAAGACTTAAAATCCAAATTAAGGTGTTTTTCTGAACTGCTGGGTAGCTCACTATAATTTGACGGTTAAAATAACTCGAAACAGCATGTACGAGGATGTTAACATAAAGAAACACGTAAAAAGCGAGACCGTTACGGGCTATACATTTTGCACGTGCAACTCGCGAAAAGCAGTATTATTGAAACAAGATTACCTTGTGAATTACACAAAAGAAATCTGCTAAAATAATTTTATACCTAATAAAAGATATTAAGTATTTTAGTGTGCACAGTTATATTTTTCCGTCAGTATATTTTGAAAACAAAACTCTTAGCTTTTACCTAAAATACTGACAAAAAAAATAATGATTTAAGGTTTTATTTTGCTTTATTCAAACGTAACAACATGCACATTTACAAAAAGGACTGACAGACATTTACTTCTCATAATATACTGCATATAGCCACTAGTCACTTATACTGTCGCCTCATATTTCCGCGTTACCCATATTCCCGCGGCATCCAGTGTAAACAGTTTACCACGCCACCTAGCTATCGCACATCGGACGCGGAAGTCAACTTTCACTTTTGGGGTCGATTGACGTTAAAATGTTCCGTACTTGAATAAGTTTTTTGAAAATATCTGCTGTGTTCAATAAAAATAGTAAATTGTTCCCGAAATGATCACAATTTCAAATATATTTCGCAAAACTTTGGTTTTGGAACAGTTTGAAATAGTTTGACATATGCTGGGAGATTTTCATCTGCTTATGATGTCACTCCAACTCATCGTTTTTCAATTAAAGGTACTACACCTGATGAATGATCACCAATTTTGACATTCCTATTTACCGCAGATATATGAGAAAGTACCTTTAAAACATGGCGGCGTCGTGACCTCACATCCGACGCCATTTTGTCAGGATACTTAATGGATTAGCTGCGATTTTTTAGAGAAAACAAAGGAAAAGGATCATTCTTGAGTTTTCTGTGTAAGATTTCTGAAGTCTGTGTGTTTATTTTGTGCTTATATTAATAAAGCGTTAAGTGCCGTGGAAATACGAGGTGACAGCATCCCATGTTTTATTAAACTAGCATGTGCAGCTTTTAGTTAACGTAATACTATGTAAAGTGAAGTAAAGTATTTGCGAGATTGATTGATAGTTTCTAGTGTATTACTGTGTAATATTGCATAAGGACAAAAAATATTATGGTGTTTTTTAAGAATGCCAATGGTATGGTTTCAACCCGCACATACGTTTTTTTGTCTACAAACAAAAAAAAAAAAAAATCCCCGATGCCCACTGAAGACATTAGTTATTTTATGGAGGTAGTGCAAGATACAGAAAGAGTCCCATTCCAGAGACACCCATGGTTCTTTTTCATGCTCAGTGTATAGCACTGATACATGGGACCTCGGTTTAAAGTCTCCGAAAGACTATTTAATGTTAGTGGAGGAGCGGGATATCGAACCCAGGACCTCTGGTTTACCAGTCCAGCGTGTTACCACTGGACCACATCCACTCCTAATACATTTTGATTGTATACCCGCAACTATAAATGCCTTCGAAAAAAAAAGATTATTCACACACGACAGTTAATTCTTAGCACATAGCAATTAGTATTTGACAGGTTTCGACTGATGTTCCGAGAACAAACAGACCACCAATCAGCCAGAATTAATGCTAATGGCTAATTGTGTAACATACCACTCGCAACATCATTAAAGTTGCTGTTTGAAAACATAAGTAGAACTGCCGTGTTTGATTCAAAATCTTTGATTTTATGTTTTGATGTCTGCTGTACAGGTTTATGGTTATACAATGAAAAATATACTTCTCCAATATCAATAAATAAATAAAAAAATAAATAAATAAGAAAGAAAGTAAGAAAGAAACAGGAGTTTATTTTTCAGCGTCCTACATACATGTATGACTTACATAGTCTTTCATTTATCAAAGACGGTCCCAGGCTCTCATGAACCAGGATTAATGTATTATGGATCTTGTGAGTATCATGTATCATTCCCCAAGTCAGTACATTTGTTATCAAAATACATTTTTCAGTGGAAAATATTTTTTTTAAACATGGTCAGTATAGTCCCGAAACATGGTCCGAATCGTCCCAAAAGATGGTCCATATCATCTGGTCCGTATTGTCCCATGGTCCGTATTGTCCTTAAAGCCTAAAAAGTTACCAGTTTAAATACCCGCTTTTATCAACATTAACCTGAAGGGCTAATGTCTGTTAATCAAGAAGGGCATATTTAACCATCAAGGTAAAAGATCACAAACCATGTTGATGCAACAGGCTCAAAGAGATTTTGTACCCATGACAAGACTTAAACCAGGAACCCTCTGCTTGCAAGTTATTTGCTCTACTGACTGAACTACATGGTAATAGTATGTTAGTATCTGCAACGCCTATTTATTTAATAGTTATGAACGGGTTTTCCAACTGATATACCTCAGTTTACATCAGTATCTTGTCACTTTTGAGACATGGAATACCATTTAACCTACCATCTTTGTTTAACATGTCCTGTTACTTGTCTTTTGCCTTGAAATACATAATTTTGTGTGACAACTAGGCAAATTTTAATGATCTTTTTTTTTTCTTGTTAAATTATTCAACTGCATAATTTATATTTTTTTACATATTAAACTGTTATTTAGGGTCTATTAACATTTGCATCAAATTTAACAGGATTCAAGGGTAATTTAGCTTATGGGATTGAAGGTTTCCATAACAGTTATGTCATCTTTATTTTGGCCTGACTTTCAGGCACAGTAAATTACAAGATTTTCTATCCTTTTTGTTATCCCCCACCAAAAAGGCAGTGGGGAATATGGTAATAGTTTCCATCTGTCCATCCATTCTTCCCTCTGTACTTCCATCTCACATGGATAGATCTCATTGAGGAGGAGTGTAGTGCCCAAGAATGATAACTGTACCTCTAACTTTTTAATGTTCTTTGTTATTTTTCGTGCTTAATTTTTGTCTGGAGCATAACTGGAAAAGTATTTGAGATATCAACTTGAAACTTCATAGTTGAATATATTTCATTGAGGAGAAGTGCAGAGCCCAAGAATGATAACTGTACCTTTCTTAATTTTTGAGTTATTGCCCTTTGTTTTTTTTTCATGCTGAATTTTTTTCAGACAATAACTCAAAAAGTGTTTGAGATAACAACTTGAAACTTCATAGGGTGATAGATCTCATTGGGTGGAGCACTGTGCATAAAAACCATAACTAAGCAAACACATTCGGCAGGGGATGGCCATGTCAACATGTGTCTGGTTTTAAAAAATATTTCAACTGAAGCTACTATCATTCCTGAATTACTTATAATCAGTGTACCACAGCTTTCATTCCATTTGTATTTTACAGAGTATGGTGTCAGCTGATATGGATTTGAACCAGTCTGAGGCATTTCTTACATCACAGATGAAGAAGCCAGAGGGTGGAATCACAGAAAATCAGGCAAATGCATTCAGAAAATTCTGGAAAAATCATAAGAACAAAATTCATGAAGCTGTTATTGCACATTCAACTTGGAACAATACATTGAAAAATGTGTCGTGGAGAATAGACATTCAGTCTCAGGCAAGACATATTGACCAAATAAATGCACCCACAGCAATAATGGAGTTACAGTTAGGGCCAAAGACTTCAAACTCACAGGTAATATATTAAATGAAAGCAGCTAAGACACTTGAAGGGTAAGCAAGTGTTAAAATGGAATTAGAAGTTGGAGCAGACACAAGGTCAGATGAAAGAGATAATAACTAATAGCTTCAGATATTATTCTCACACCAACATATAAGTAGTACCTGCATGTAAGACACAGCAACATATAAAATGCACCTACATATAACAAGCAGCTACATGTAAGACACACCAACTTGTAAGACACACCTACATGTAAGACACACCTACATATACCCACCAACATATAAAGCACATCTACATACAAGACGCACCTACCTGAAGTCACTCATACATGCAAGACCCACCTACATATAAGGCACACAAACATATAAGACACTCTTACTTATAAGGAACACCTACATATAAGACACATCTACACAAAAGACACATCATCAAATATGGCACACCAACATAATAAGCCACATTAACATATCAGATGCACCTACATGTTAGAAACATCAACATAATTATAATACACACCTTCATTTAAAACACACCAACCTATAAGACACACTGACTTGTAAGACACACCAACATATAAGTCACACCTACATGTAAGAAACATCAACATACAAGACACACCAACATATAAAACACACCAACATATAAGGCACACCTACATATAAGACGCACTGACATGTAAGGCACACCAACATTTAGGACACAACAACGTATAAGACGCACATGCATATAAGACACACCAATATATAAGAGCTACCTATATTTAAGACACAACAACATATAAGACGCACATACATATAAGACGCACTGACATATAAAACGCACATACATATAAGACGCACTGACATATAAAACACCCCAACATATAAGACGCACTGACATATAAAACACCCCAACATATAAGATGCACATACATATAAGACACACCAACACATTAGAACTACCTATATATAAGACACAACAACATATAAGACGTACCTACATGTAATATGCACCTACATATAAGAAGAGCCTACAGATATAAGACACACTAACATGTAAGACGCACCTACATATAAGACACAGTCAGATAAGATGCATCTACATATATGATTCACCTACATTTAAGACACACCTACATATAAAACACACATACATGTAAGACACACCAACATGTAAGGGTTTTTTTCCTGATGATTTATCTTTAATTTGTAATGTTTTTTTTAGAGGAGTTAAGAAATCATTGTGTGGGATGAATGTGTGAACCCACTCCCCAGTATACTGGTGATTCTGAAATAACTTTTTGTTCAGACAAACATTAATACTTCACAAATTGTAACATGGTCTAATAAAAAAAAAAAATTGATGTTATTTTCAGAAAACAGAAGTAGTCCGATTTGAGATGGACGAGGCAAAGTTGGCAAGTGTACTTCAGACAATGCAGGACATTGACGATGAAGTGAACAAGTATTGTCAACAATGAATATCTGTGCACATTTTTGATTTTGACAGCAAACAGTTTTTAGCATTTGTTTATGGTGAATTTCTACTGATATGGATATTTCTTTTTCTAAAATAGTGGAATACTTAAATTCACAAGAATTTCTTCTACACATTTATTGTGTTTATTTGCCTGTGTGGAAAAAGTTACCTTCCTCCTCTCAGAGTTTCAAGATGAAGGAAATTAAGTTCTGAAGGTTTTAAAAGTGAAGGTAATGAAAAGATTCAGCCAAAATTTACAATTTAGTGGCTAAAAATTACATGTGCATCTTAAATCAACAAGCCATTAGTAAAGGACAGGTGTAACATTTCTGAAGAGATATTGTTTGTGGTATGATAAGAGAAAAAAGAAAGGAATAAAACATACTATTAGTCGTCCATTGTTGTTAAATTTAAGCAGAAATTACATGTTGTCACAGCAGTACTGGCCAGTACACTGGCATGGCACACAGTCATGTAGCTGTGTTCTGGCAGTCATAGTGATGCCACCCCATACCATAATGGACTTACCTCCATATTGATCGTTGGCAACCCCACCAGCATCTGTAAAACGTTCACCTGGGCGTCACCAGACTCTTCTTTGGCCATCATGGAAGTCTAGGTTGAATCTGGATTCTTCACTGAACATCACATGTGACCACTGGTTAATATTCAACTGATGCCCCTGTCTACACCATGCAAAACGTTCATGACGATGCCTTGCTGACAACAGAAAGACCACTTGAAGGCACCTAGCATTCAGACTGTCTGAGTGAAGGCAATTTCTGATTGCCTGTATCAAGACAATTGACCCCTCTGACATGTTGAAGGCTTTGTCGAAGGTCTGTGGCCATCAGTGCTCTATTACAGAGAGCTTGATTAAAAACTTAGAAGTTGTTTTGGACGTCAGTATATCTTTGAAGTCCACTTCTTTTGATATCAATCACATCACCAGTTGTTTGATAGGGTGACCACAATCAACAGACAATGGACTGTGAAACATTCAAGTCAGCTGCAGCCTGGGCCAGTGTACTGCCAGTCTGGAGCATACAAATGTCTCGCCAACATTGACATTCCGTTAGATGTCTAATTACAATTGCAGATTTGATTGTGAATTTTTGTCTGACATCTACACAACACAATATTCTGAAAGTTTTGCCCAACTTAAGTCACATTTACCATATTTTGGTCAATGTTAAAATCTGCATGCTACCACTCGTGTCTTAAAGTTGCACATGTAGCACAGATTTAAACGAGATTTCTATACTGACCACACTATCTACACATGAATGACCAATGTAAAAATATTCATGATGATTGCCTATAAAGAGTAAGTAATAAAATAACATAATATCCGCTACTTTTTGTGAACAGTATATGTTTAATTATTTATTTTTTCATCCATTTTTCAGTGGCATTTCAGCATAGTAGAAATTAAACCTAACAATTGTTTGGAAAATATTTGTCTTGTTCTATTCTGTTATTCTGTATTTATCTACAGAGTTTCTAATAAGACTGTTGATTTTTTGTTTGTTTAATAAATGCAAGGAAAATTCAAATTATGGTATTTTAGGAAATATATTGTTATTATAGTCTTGAAAAAATTATGAGCCACTGTGGGTCAAAAAGTACAGAAAATTAGAGTTTTATGATGATATCAGAAACCAAAAAAAAAAAACAAAAAAAAAGAAATAAAAAAATCACAGATGGTCTTCAAATACTTATTATTTATTCCACCAAATCTCAAAGACCTACATGGCCAAGAGGTTAGATAGCCACCTATAATAGGGAGGTCACATATATGAGAAGCGTAAGAGAAGTCTGCTTCCTAGCTGTCATCTTGTTGAAAATGTATTAAATTATTATTTCTACTTGGCATATAGGAGATAAGAAATTTGGAATGTGTGAATCGAGGTCCAGAAGAATGTGATGTATTGTTGTCTATTTCCTAGTACCTGGTAATGCTCGTGATAAGATAAGAAGGTTTTTGTCTGAATTTCAGCAGAAGATACAATCTCTTGTTTACAGTTTTGTAAGAAACAATCTTAGACAACACTGACTTGTACACTGAACAAGAGATGATATTAAATTTCTGCCAAAACTCTTTATGAAAATCATGACTATGGATGTCTGTTACAGAGTAAAACTGCCTAAACAAGATAGGTGTTTGACTCTGTTTGCTAGCTATACATAAGAAAAGGTATTCAGGTGTTCTATCATAGCTATTAGGACCTTGACAGAACGGTTAGAAATGAAATGCAAACGTTCAAGGAGATAGAGAAATGATACGAAAAGAACATTTATAGAACTGGCCTATTATGCTTGACTGTCTGTTTCCAAGTAAAACTGTTTACAATGTATGGTGTCTCTATGTTGTCACAATTCTTGATTATTTAAACTGAAGTTAAGGACTGTCTGTTGCTCAGTTAAACTTTTTACAACATATAGTTTCTTTGTGTTGACACAATTCTTGCATACATAAAAAGAAATTGATAACTATATTTTCAAATAAAACTGTTTTTTAACGTATGGTGTCTCTGTGTTGACACAAATCTTGATTACCTTAACTGAAGGTAATGACCGTCTGTTTCCAAGTAAAACTGTTTACAATGTACGGTGTTTCTGTGTTAACACAATTCTGAATTATATAAACTAAAGTTAATGACAGTCCCTTTCCCATTAAAACTGTCTACAATGTAAGTTGTTTCTGTGTTGATCCAATTCTTGATTATATAAACTGAAGTTAATGACAGTCCCTTTCCCATTAAAACTATTTACAATGTATGGTGTCGCTGTCTTGATGCAATTCTTTATTATATAACTGAAGTTAATGACTGTCTGTTTTTAAGTTTAACTGTAAACAGCCTATGGTATGTCTGTGTTGTCACAATTCTTGATTCCATCGGCTGAAAGTAAATGACGGTCTTTTTGTCAGTAAAACTGTTTACAATGTATTATGTCACTGTGTTGACAATTTTTGATTATATAAACTGAATTTAAGATTTGTCAATTTCACTGTGTTGACACAATTCTTGATATATAAACTGAAGTTAATAGTGGTCTGTTTCCCAGTAAGACTGTTTACAACATAACGTGCCACTATGTTTATACAATTCTTGATTACACTAGATGGGTGTTCAGTTGAACACTTGTGTCGCCCTTGGGTACTCTGTTAGAATAACTAAAAAGGTAAACAAGAGCCTGCTGGAAAAGACAGCATGCTAGTCCAAGTACAACAAGACCTGTCCACAGACAGTATGCTCCACTTTTCTCAGTGCTGGATAATTAATTATAAGCCAAGTTAAACAAGAGGCCCAAGTGAAAAAAATTTGAGTGGGGGAGGGCAAGTACCTAGTCATAGAGTCAAGTTCTTATGTATTTAAAAAAAAATTTGGGCCCGGGGGTTTCGGGGGGAGTGGGGTTAGGGATGGAGAGTCAAGTACCTATGCATTAAAAAAAAGCGGACTGGTGGTGGTGCTGAGGGGGGTGGGGGTGAGGGTTGATGGGGAGTCAAGTACCTATGTATTAAAATATTAAAAAAAGAAATAAGAGGGGGGGAGGGGGGTGTTGAGGGTGGATGAGGAGTCAAGTACCTATGTATTAAAAAAAAACCCAAAAATTCGGACCCTGGGGGGCTGGTTATTGGAAGGGAGGGGGGGTTTGAAGGTGGATGGGGAGTCAAGTTCCTATGTATTAAAAAAAATCAGGCCCGGGGGCGGGGGTGTAAAATAGCATGGGGGGGGGGGTTACGTGGGCAGGGTGGGGGGTCCCCATGCAGAGGGGAGGGGGGCAGAGAAAGGAGGGAGTACTTACCCATCTCATGTCAGTTAATATTTTATTTCTAGGCTTAAGAAGTTTTTTTCCTATATATAAATATAATCAAAATCAAGTGACCCTTGGGGGTAGGGCTCACTGTGACCCCAGGGACATGGGTACCAACAATCTTTGCAGGGGTCTTGCTGGTGATCAAGTATTTCAAGTTTGTATGGAATATTTTTGACACTTTTTGAGAAATGGACATTAACAAAAAGGTTAACCAAGAAATTTTATGTTGAAAAAAGGGGCATAACATTGCAAAAATAAATTTGAGGGTTATCTGCCCTTGAGAAATGGTGTTGTCTTAAGTGATACAATTGTAAACATTACAATTGGAAAAGCGGCCGGAAAGTTTGATGAAGAAATATTAAGAAATGGCATATTTATAGCCAATGTTAAGTTTTCATGACAAAATCCAAGTACATGTACAAAAAGGGGCATAACTCTGTCAATTGTGACCTTGACCTACAGATTTTGGCATCATCACGACCCTGTTGCCGTAAGCAATATAATTTGAAAGTTTGATGACGAATTGTTAAGAAATGGCAAAGTTATTGCCAACGTTAAGTATTAGTTATTGGTCATATATCAAATTTTATGGAATTTATTGCCAGCGAAGCCGAAGGCGTAGCGAAGCAATAAGTTCTATAAAATTTGATATAGACCAATAACTTGCTTACAGTTTGTCACGTACGCACGTCGGCAACGTCCTCTGAAGTATTGTTTTTCATTTTGATTGACACCTCTAGAACCCAAATAGATGTTGATTGCCTGTCAATCAAGTTGTCACGAGGCTTTTTTCTACATGTACAGTTCAAACATGTGTAAATCAATGCAAGTAAGCAATGGCTAGCGAAGCACATTTTAATTTATTGGAAGATGAAGATTTTTATAAAAGCAGCATTTTTGAGGAGTGCAATATACAGGGTATTAATGATGTCACTGTGTCGCAACTTCTAACTATTGACACACAACAACTTTATGACAATGGAAACAAAGAAAACATCGGACTCGAACAAACAAACCTGGAAAAAAAGGGCACTGGGCCTATGCAAAGTATTCTTAAAATTCCTATTTAAAGCGAAAATTAGTAATTTCCATTTACCACGTAAAAGTGCCATTAGTTCGCATTTAAAATATGTAAAAAATGTGCAATGAAGACGTTTTGAATGGAATAATTTTTATTTATGCGTACCGTAATGGATGTCCTACTATCACATGTTAAATTTCTTTTTCAGGTCGATTTGAGAAGCCTATGTCAAGAACTGACATTAAAATGAAACAACGGAATGCTGTACCTGAGAACACTACAAGAAATAATTCATGGGCGATTAGCGTATGGCGAGAATGGGTGAAAAATCGCAACATGCAACCCGAAGCTGCGATGGAGCCAGGGTATCCCATTCCAGCTGAAATTGATAAGTTTCATTCTTTTGCGGAGATGGACTTTTGGTTGTAAAGGTTTATTTGCGAAATTCGGCGTAAAAATGGAGAACCATGCCCGCTACTCTTCAAAACATTGCAGCTGGTATTCAGCGTTATCTTCGTACCAAGAAGTCGGTACATGTAAACTTTTTCAAAAGTGATGACCCGACATTTGCAGAGTTTCGGAAAACATTAGATTCACACATGAAGCAACTAACCAACGAGGGCATAGGTTTGGAAACTAAAAGTGCAGATGCAGTTACGGCTGAAGATGAATGTCAGTTGTGGGAGAGTGGTGTTTTCTCGTTTTCAATATCAAAGGACTTAGCAATGCGGTTTTCTATTACAACGGAAAGGTTTTTGGTCTAAGGGGTGGGGATGAACAGATTGGACTTTAAGCTGAGCAATTTGTGTTAGGTTATGATTCTGCTAACAAACGCAGGTTTGTGAAATTTATTCCAAGGATTAGAAAAAATCCGCAAGGAGGACTTAAGCAGTCGAAAAAAACTACGGGAATTATGCAACCAATTGTACATTATGACAGTGAGGTAGGTGGAGAATTTAGCATATATAGACTGTATGAAACGTACCTAAATTTGATTCCGTGTACAGGTTCTTTTTATCGGAAACCGCTAGATGGTTTTAAATTCAGTGCAGGAAATATACCTCAAAAAGACATTAAAGCAATGATGAAAACCCTCTTTGCACAAGCCGATATTGCTATTGGTAGCAGAAATATTAGCAGTCATTCTGGACGAGTTACATTATGCAGCACTTTGTTTAACAAACGGTATGCACTATGCAGATAAAACAGTTATGAATAGATCAAAACATGTTTCCTCAGCCGCACATAGATATTAGAGAGAGCAATTTGATTTACAGTCGGTCCGTTTCTTCAGAGCTCGAGCCAAAATTACCGGAGAAATTTAAAGCGGAAACATCACTTGTTCCAGAAACAAAGATGTGCGAAGCTAAAACGGAAAAGAAATATGAAAACAATGAAACTGCTTGTAATGAAAATGTTATTTCTGATAAAACTAAAGAAGGATCAAACACTCTTTCCATGCAGTTGCCATCAGGCGTGAAAAAAGTAGTTCTGCGGCACATTGCGGTAAAAGAATTGTTATTGAAATCTAACTCAATAAAAGACAATCGTAGTTCATTTTATTTGATATTTTTCTTTCAAAATAAAGTATTTTTGTGTTTTCGTTGCTGAATTAGTTTTATTAAATTTTCACAATTTTTCTCGTTTTGTTTTCAGTATATAATGCCCGTATGTTATTCTAGTTATTTTGCATAACTCCGCCCACATACCACATGTCTCGCGCTGTTCATATCAGAGAAAATACGTCACTTATTTTTTCATACAGATTATTTTATTGGATATATTTTTCAAATTTGAACTGAATATGGCCTCTCTGATTGGATAAGAAACTAGGGCAAACTGTAACTTTTCATGACAAAATCCAAGTACAAAAAAGGGGCATAACTCTGTCAAATGTGACTTTGACCTAATGATTTTGGCATCATCCTGACCCTGTTGTCATAAGCAATACAATTTGAAAGTTTGATAAGGAAATGTTAAGAAATGGCAAAGTTATAGCCAACGTTAAGTTTTCGTGACGGACCGACGGACAAAGTAATCCCTATGTATCGCCGTTTCTTCAAAATGGCGACACATTAAACTGAAGTTAATGACGGTCTGTTTCCCAGAAAACCGTACTGTTTACAACGTATGATGAAAATGTGTGTGAACAGAACCGTCTGTTTCCAAGGAGAACTGTTTACAACATATGGTGTCACTGTGTTGACACAATTCTTGATTATATAAACTGAAGTTAAGGACTGTCTCTTTCCCAGAAAAAAACTGTTTTCAACTTATGATGTCACTGTGTTGACACAATATTTGATAACATGCACTGAAGTAAAGGACGGTCAGTTTCCAAGTAAAACTGTTTACAATGTATGGAGTCTCTGTGTTGCCACAATTCTTGATTATATAAACTGAAGTTAAAGACTATCATTTTCTAAAGAAAAAACAATTTTTGTGAAGAAACGGCGATACATAATGATCGCTTTGTCCGTCCGTCCGTCACGAAAACTTAAAGTTGGCTATAACTTTGCCATTTCTTTACATTTTCTCAGTAAACTTTCAAATTATTTTGCCTACGACAACAGGATCGTGATGATGCCAAAATCTTTAGGTCAAGATCATATTTGACAGAGTTATGCCGCTTTTTGTACTTGGATTTTGTCACTATGCCATTTCTTAATATTTCTTCATCAAACTTTCCAACTGTAATGCTTACAATTGTATCGTTCACGACATAGGGATCGCTTTGTCCGTCAGTCCGTCCGTCACGAAAACTTAACGTTTGCTATAACTTTGCCATTTCTTAAATTTCTTCATCAGTCTTTCAAAATGTATTACTTATGACGACAGGGTTGTGATGATGCTAAAATCTTTAGGTCAATATCACATTTAGTGGAGTTATGCCCCTTTTTGTACTTGGACTAGCATGCTGTCTTTTCCAGCAGGCTCTTGTTTACCTTTTAACTTATTTTAACAAAGTATCCAAGGGCGACACAAATGTTCAACTGAAGACCTATCTAGTTGATTTAATAAACTGAAGTAAAGGATTGTCGGTTTCTAAGTAAAGCTGTTTACGACGTATGATGTCACTGTGTTGACAAAATTCTTGATTATATAAATTGAAGTTTATGACTGTCTGTTTCCCAATAAAACTGTTTATAATGTATAGTGTCCCTGTGTTGACACAATTCTTGATTACATAAACTGAATTTAAGTTAATGTCTGTTTCCTAGTCAAACTGTTTACAGCGTATGGTATGTCTGTGTTGACACAATTCATGATTGTATATACTGAAGTTAAGGACTGTCTGTTTCCAAGTGAAACTGTTTACAACATATGGTTCCATTGTGTTGCCACAATTCTTGATTATATAAACTGAAGTAAATGACTGTCTGTTTCCAAGTCAAACTGTTTACAGTATATCGTGTCTATGTGCTGAAGACTGAA
This sequence comes from Cyclina sinensis, assembly GCA_012932295.1. Lineage (NCBI taxonomy): Eukaryota > Metazoa > Mollusca > Bivalvia > Venerida > Veneridae > Cyclina > Cyclina sinensis. The sequence continues at coordinate 41,658,656 of JAAONU010000011.1, forward strand.
GTTAATGATGTGATAGGTATAAGAAAACCTATTTCTACAAACAAAGTTCTATGCAGTATATCTACATAATTTTCATATCCAAATAGTGTTTTGATTCCAACAATCTACAAACGAATACTATCTCTTTTAAACAATCTGTATATCTACACATGACTGTCGGTTTCTTAAAAAAATCTTCGGGCAAGATGTGATGTTTATAAGTACCTGCTTTTAGAAGAACATCTATACAAGACAAAATATTAATGACTAATATTATTAACATATGTATGGTTATGATAGTTTCACACCTTACTCTAGGCACGGTTGACGTCACCGGACATCACAGTGGTACTGTTTGTATCAACGGAAGACAGCATATGTTACATCGTGGTAACTGTAATGTATTGGAGTAACACCAGCTTCAATGCAGTCCATGTTTTTAACATCTATATGGTCGAGAAGTGTCCTTCCAGCAGTGACCTTGACCTTTGACCTTCTGACCCCAGAATCAATATGGTTCTTCTACTCAATAAAGGCAATGACCCTATGAAATTTGAAGGCTCTGGGTGAAATAGAACTCCAGAAACGGTTTACACTCTTCGGGCCCCTGGGACCTTGACCTTTGACCTACTGATTCCATAATCAATATGGTTCTTCTACTCAATAAGGGCAATCACTATATGAAATCTGAAGGCTCTTGGTGAAATGGAACTCAAGTTATTGAGCGGAAACGGTTTACACTCTTCGGGCCCCTGGGACCTTGACCTTTGACCAACTGACCCCAAAATTAATAGGGTTCTTCTAATTAATAAGAGCAATCACCCTATGAAGTTTGAAGGCTCTGGGTGAAATAGAACTCCAGTTATTGTGCAGAAATGGTTTTCACTCTTCGGGCCCCTATGACCTTGACCTTTGACCTACTGACCCCAAAATCAATAGGGTTCTTGTACTCAATAAGCGCAATCACCCTTTGAAGTTTGAAGGCTCTGGGTCAAATGGTAATGCAGTTATTGAGCGGAAACAAAGTGTGACAGACGGACAGAAAGACAGACGGACAGACAGACAAGGCAAAAACAATATGTCAGAGGGGGGAGACATAATTATATATTTGTTCATTGGCAAAACTATGATCACGGCATTATGTCAATGGCTATTTTATTAGCAATATGTCTTCTATGTTTAGGTCTTACCAATAACAGAATGCTAACGCAGTTAACCTTTTTAAGTCATAAGTTTGTAAAATTTATGATAAAACAATTCGTCGAGACATCAGCTTGTGATCATTGGCTTAGATGCTAGCTAGTAGCGGCTACTAGTGCTATACTGCTGATCCCACTATTAATATACACGGAACTGACTTCTCAGAGGTACTTTTCCTCTATCTGAATTCCTTCTTCTTGCAACTGAACTACCCAGGTATTCTGGTCCTGTGTCTCAAAACTAAATGAAACAAGAAATGTTTCACAGACACGAATGCCCTAGAAACATGGCAATGGTCACAATCATGGTAGCTTATAGCCTGATGTTACTTTAACCATTTGAGCCAATCTTTTTGTGCAGTCTGCGAACTGAACAAAGTACCCATAGGCCTACGTCCAGGGTTAAGACTATTATATATCCTTTACCAATTTGCATGGCTGGTAAAATCAGGGCATCAATATAGGCCCTGGTAAAATTGATAATTCCTCAAAACTGATGTGTTTCAAAAGATATCGATCTAGTGTTTTGTACCCATAGGTCACCACATCTTTTATCGAAAAAGGGTGTTCAAAACAGTTTCTTACCTTCTTACCTTTTTAACACTATAGGAAAAACTGTAGTTCAGTTATAAGATTGTAGGAATTACGTTAATAAAATTAAACAAAGGACAATAACTCCGCAAAAAAAGATCGAATCGGAAAAGCCCGAGTAGGCTATATATGCACTTGATAATGACCATTCTCTGAAAGATTAGGGAAAATTGCCTGAGAAATGTGGGAGGAATTGTGCACAGAAACAATATTAAGTAAAAATTAACTAAGAGCAATAACTGTGCCAAAAATAATCAGATCACAAAAGCTGGAGTAGGCTATATGCCCTGCGGTACTTGATAATGATCATTCTGTGAAAGATCATAGGCACATGGGAAATGTAGGAGGAGTTGCGCACACAAGAAATATTAAGTAAAATTAAACAAAGGCCAATAACTTCTTCTAAAATACGCAAATGAGCATATGCACTGCGGCACTTGATAATGATCATTCTGTGACGGTTTGGTGAAATACAAATGAGAATTGTAGGAGTTGAGCACAGAAAATGGGAGGCGGACAGAATTACAGACGGACAATGCGACTACTGTAAGCCACCCTCCAGGAACATAAAAGAAGACTACAACTGTATTTACACGTTCATTCATTCATTCATGCATTCATTCATTCATTCAAGGACTATGTTTTTACTTTCTATGAAAGGCAAACATAATTATGAGTCAAACATCTTCAGATCAAGGGAGGCAAGTCATACACGAGTATTGCTACCGTACTGTACCATGTGACAGTATCACTGAGCATAAAACCTCTAAATACAAAAAAAACAAACTTTTTACTAATATATATAAGTAAAAAGTTCAATTTTTTTTTTCGATTCCAGATGTTGTATGCTCACTGATCAATACTGTCACCTGTGTACTGTACTACAAGTTCTACTGGTTCTACAACGGAAGGCAATACAAATCATGTGTAAGAAAAAAATGACATCATCTCATATTATGACTTACAGGTTTTTGAATTTTTAACATTTTTAATTTTGTCAGTTTTGAGTACCTATTGAACCAGCGTCCCACGGAAAGTGACGATAGGAAGGACTGGTTCGGGTATTTCCGCCCACGAAGTGGGTGATTTCGTATAGCACAAACTCAACTCTAGTTGAATATTGATCACTGCTGTGTCTTAAAATTCCACATAATAACAGTAATATAAATTGAAAGTTCGTACATATAGTTAAAGCTCTCTCAAAACATATTCCATTTATGCTATATATTTTTTTGTCCCAAGCGATAAATTAATTTGAAACTTGTACACTATGGTTAACAAATTGCAAATCGAGGGGTCGCACTAAACTACTGACGAATTAACTGACGACATAGAATAAGAAGAAAAACACTGACCACATAGGTAAAGAAGGATTATCGGAAAACACTGACCATATAGACAAAGAAGGATTGTCGATAACGGTAAATAGGTGTGAAAATGGTCATGGTTATTGCACATTACATTGAATGGATTAAATTAATAATATGTTATCACATATTAAACGGAATGTACTAGATTTGTTCCGAAAATAACACATTTATATATGAAGATTGTACAAGACATAAATGAAGTCACTAGTCAACAAATAACAAGATTTCGTATGTATATCATACATTTATTTTTTACATGTTCATATTATGTAAAAAGAACAAAACAATATTTTATATATATTTAACTGGTCAGTGTTTTCTCGCTTTATCAATGATTTATAACTATAAATAATTGGTCAGTATCAGTTCTCACTATATATATAACTGGTCAGCATTTTCTTACAACATAAAACTGGTCAGCATTTTCTTACTATATTTAACTGGTCAGTGTTTTCTTGCTATATCAATGATTTATATAACTATATAAAGTTGGCCAGTATTTTCTCACTATTTATATAGCTGATCAACATTTTCTTACTATAATTAACTGGTCCGTGTTTTCTCGCTCTATCAAAGCATTTTCTTACTACATAAAACTGGTCAGCATTTTCTTACTATATTTAACTGGTCAGTGTTTTCTCACTATATTTAACTGGTCAGTGTTTTCTCGCTCTATCAAAGCATTTTCTTTCTACATAAAACTGGTCAGCATTTTCTTACTATATTTAACTGGTCAGTGTTTTCTCACTATATTTAACTGGTCAGTGTTTTCTCGCTCTATCAAAGCATTTTCTTTCTACATAAAACTGGTCATCATTTTCTTACTATATTTAACTGGTCAGTGTTTTCTCGCTCTATCAAAGCATTTTCTAACTACATAAAACTGGTCAGCATTTTCTTACTATATTTAACTGGTCAGTGTTTTCTCGCTATATCAATGATTTTATAACTGTATAAATTGGCCAGTATTTTCTCACTATTTATATAACTGGTCAGCATTTCCTTACTCTATTTAACTGGTCAGTGTTTTCTCGCTCTATCAAAGCATTTTCTTACTATATAAAACTGGTCAGCATTTTCTTACTTTATTTAACTGGTCAGTGTTTTCTCGCTATATCAAAGCATTTTCTTACTACATTAAACTGGTCAGCATTTTCTTACTATAATTAACTGGTCAGTGTTTTCTTACTATAACTGGTCAGCAAGTGACACACTTGTTTATCTCACCTTCAAATTTTTAACGACAGTCCCCCAGGCGATTGATTGATGTCGCGTGCTTAAAAACACTCGATCGTTGAAACAAGAATAAACTTAATTAACGACTTTTGTGTCGTGTGTTTCATGCCTAGCGGGAAGTAATGAAATTATCAAATATCTTGAATAAAAGATAAGCCACATGTATTTTAATTTGATGTGCACGTAAGAGTAGAATACTTGCGTTTTGTAATGTGCCTAAAACCCGTCTTAGTGAATTTTGTCATATTGCCCGTATTGTATACTTCGTATACCTGGGTGAAAATAAAAAGATCAGTTCTGTTCTGTTTTATTCTGTAAAAAGGTAACTGCTGACAACATGTCCTTATAAATCATTGATAAAACAAGATTAAAATGCTGACAAGTTATATATACTATATACTAGTAGTTAGAAAATGCTGACCAGCTATATGTAGTTTTAAATCATTTATAAAACGGGAAAACACTGACCAATTAAATATAGTAAGAAACTGCTGACCATGCAGTTAAATATAGTGAGAAATCTTTGATAATGCGAGAAAACACTGACCAGTTAAATATTGTAAGAAACTCCTGACCAGTTATATATAGTTAGAAATCATTGATAAAGCGAGAAAACACTGACCAGTTAAATATAGTAAGAAAATGCTGACCAGTTGAATATAGTAAGAAAATGCTGACCAGTTAAATAAAGTAAGAAACTCCTGACCAGTTATATATAGTTAGAAATCATTGAAAGAGCGAGAAAACACTGACCAGTTAAATATAGTAAGAAAATGCTGACCAGTTGAATACAGTAAGAAAATGCTGACCAGTAAAATATAGTAAGAAATCTTTGATAAAGCGAGAAAACACTGACCAGTTAAATATTGTAAGAAACTGCTGACCAGTTATATATAGTGAGAAATCATTGATAAAGCGAGAAAACACTGACCAGTTAAATATAGTAAGAAAATGCTGACCAGTTGAATATAGTAAGAAAATGCTGACCAGTTAAATAAAGTAAGAAACTCCTGACCAGTTATATATAGTTAGAAATCATTGAAAGAGCGAGAAAACACTGACCAGTTAAATATAGTAAGAAAATGCTGACCAGTTAAATAAAGTATGAAACTGCTGACCAGTTATATATAGTGAGAAATCATTGAAAGAGCGAGAAAACACTGACCAGTTAAATATAGTAAGAAAATGCTGACCAGTTAAATACAGTAAGAAACTGCTGACCAGTTATATATAGTGAGAAATCTTTGATAAAGCGAGAAAACACTGACCAGTTAAATACAGTAAGAAACTGCTGACCAGTTATATATAGTGAGAAATCATTGATAAAGCGAGAAAACACTGACCAGTTAAATATAGTAAGAAACTGCTTACCAGTTATTTATAATGAGTTTATAATGATAAAATGGTGTATTATTGTATATAGTTATAAATCATTGATAGAGCGAGAAAATGCTGACCAGTTAAATATAGTGAGAAAGCACTGACTAGTCAGACGTAAACGACTTTCACTGATAAAGCGAGAAAACACTGACCAGTTAAATATTGTAAGAAAATGCTGACCAGTTATTTATAATGATAAAATGATGTATAATTGTATATAGTTATAACTCATTGATAGAGCGAGAAATACTGACTAGTTAAATACAGTAAGAAAATGCTGACCAGTAATTTATAGTGAGAAAACACTGACCAGTTAAATATAGTAACAAAATGCTGACCAGTTATATATAGATATAAATCATTGAAATAGTGAGAAAACACTAACTAGTTCATTATAATTAGAAAATGCTGACCAGTTTAATGTAGTAAGAAAATGCTGACCAATTATATACATATAGAGAGAGAGAAAATTCTGGCCAATTTTATATAGTTATAAATCATTGATTAAGCGAGAAAACACTGACCAGTTAAATATAGTAATAAAATGCTGACCAGTTTATGTTTTAACAGAGACATATCTATGTCTCTGGTTGTAAGAAAATACTGACCAATTATTTATAGTTATTAATCATTGATAAAGCGAGATAACACTGACCAGATAAATATATATAAAAATATTGTTTTGTTCTTTTTACATAATATGAACATGTAAAACATAAATGTATGATATACATACGACATCTTGTCATTTGTTGACTTGTCACTTTATTTATATCTTATACAATCTTCATATATATGTTATTTTCGGAACAAATCTATTACATTCAGTTTGATATATGATAACACATATTATTAATTTAATCCATTCAATGTAATGTGCAATAACCATGACCATTTTCACACCTATTTACCGTTATCGACAATCCTTCTTTGTCTATATGGTCAGTGTTTTCCGATAATCCTTCTTTACCTATGTGGTCAGTGTTTTTCTTCTTATTCTATGTCGTCAGTTAATTCGTCAGTAGTTTAGATTTAGCCCAAATCGAGTGCGACCGGATGAATCACGCGATAGTTTACATTATGCAAATGAGGACCGGTGAGATGAAACGGATGTCGCTTCATGTACACTTTTAAAGTGAAATACGGCATCCACCTATCAAGCTGGTACCGCCCAGTTTATATCACGTGATGATATAGAGCACTACCTACAGAAAAAACTTCCGATAATGGTGTGTAAAACTGCGCAGTAGCTTATAAAGTCCATGTTTTACCGATTTATTTTACTAAAATACAATAATACCGCTGAAAAATGTTCTTTTTTATAATTGACTTTTTTCAGTGAATTTTAACAGGGGACAGTATAAAAATAATGTGTATTTTTTATTTGAAGGAATGGTGTATTTTTCATAATATTTCGCGACATGCTTGTTTCTTGGCGAACTTAGTGTAACGTTTTTGTGTCATTTTAAAAATAGTTATTATTATAATATCCGCGTCATTCGTTCATCGGTATAATTAATTGTATGTCGTGTAGACCTAGGCTAGGTAGATATAGAGCCAGATCTAGTTCAAACAGTTCATTATATTTTAGTATCCCAACTTTTCTAAAACTCATCACTGTCTCTTCTCAAATTACGTTTCTACTTTGAATGCAAGCACTCTCAAATTTTGAAAAAGTCCACCATCTGTAGTTACTTTTAATGGCCCATAGATATCCGAGGCCTAAGAAGGCTCTCTGCATATTTGTCTTTTTTACCCAAAAGAATTCTGGCAGCTTGTCTGGCATCTCCAGGTAATTAAATACAGGTCTGGGCATTCAATACAACCCCGATTGGCCTGAATACCGATTGGAATGTTTAGTAAACTCAGTCTGCGCAGACTTAATGGCTGTAAAATTATTTCAGAGACATCAAAATTTAATGTTGGTTACTTATGGAATTCATTGCTTAGAACTGGAATGTTTATTGAAATCCCCAAAAAAGCTGGAAAACGATTGGTCATAGTAAAAAGAACAATATTAGGAGTGGTTTATCAAAAATCAGTTGTGTCAAGGCCGGGTCTTTAAGAATTTTGGTGGAAAATAGTTGAGAAAGATTTTGCTCTACAGGATATCAGGTTGTCACGGGGCCACGTTTCGGAAACCTCCCTATATCAACTGGGTTAAAACATTACAGGAATACATAATTAAAGAATGAATAATAATAATAAGAAGAAGAAAAAAATTCAAACATACAAAAAAAATTCCGAAATTACATTTGTAATTTAAAGAAGATAGAAATGAATCTGAAATATAAATAGAATTTTAAAAAAACAAACTGAGTTAGAATACTTAACCCGGACCAAGCCGAGAAGAAGAAAAAATATCCCTGTAGGTAAACCTGGGAAGTAATATCCCACCTGGAATAATTATTACTGAAGAAATCATCATTTTCACGCTTATTCGCACTACATAATACAAGTATTGAATAGGCCAAACGGGAACGAAAAAAAACTTTTAGGGAGAAAAGATGGACGTACACCTCTCAGGCAGATATCACTTTCTTGTAGTTCAAAGACGAATTTAAGCAATATTATACATCCACTTTGAAAGCCGACATAGAATGTACTCAAAGCAACTAGGAATTTTCCACATTTCACTTATAATGGAAAATAATAAGATTCGAAACTAAGGTGTACACCTTTCAGGTAGAAAACACTGGCGTACACCTCTCAGGCAGATATCTCTTTTTTTCTAATTACAAAAGTGATAAAAGCAAAAATTTTGGTGGACTTTGAAAGACGTTATGGGATGTGCTAAAAGCAACAGACAATTTTCTACAGTGACTTATAACTAATCGTTCTAAAATTCAAATCTGTACACCTTTCAGGCAGAAAACACGGGCGCGTACCTCTCCAACACATATTCCTTTTTTCTAGTTTTAAGTCAAACTAATGCAACATGATATGTAAACTATTAAAGCCAAAATGGTTTGTTCTCCAAACAACGGGGATTTGAACACATTTTATTTATAAATGATATTTTTTAGATATTAAGCCGTACACCTTTCGGGCAGAAATGATGGGCGTACACCTCTCAGGCAGATAGCATTTTTTTGGAGTTATAAGAAAAAATTAAAGAAATAAACCATCAAATTTAAAGGCTGAAATGGAGTATTTTCCGAGCAACTCATTATTTTGCACATTTTTATTGATGATTATACTAAGTTTACACCTTTTAGACAGATAACATTTGCGTACACCTATCAGGTAGAAATTTCTTTTTTCTAGCTATATGAAAAATTTAAACACCAAAAAATGGCCGAAGAGGATTGTTCTCCGAGCGAAATTGAATCTTTCACATTTTATTCATAAATGGTAATTATAAGATACTAGCCTGTACACCTTTAAGGTAGGAAACTCAGGCGTACACCTCTCAGGCAGATATTGCTTATTTTCTCTCTCTAAAAGAGATAACAGCAACATTATATGTTAACTTTGGACGACACGAAATGTTTTACAATCAACAGGTAATATTCCACAGGCTACATTATGTGCTTTTATAAATACTAATTTTATTATAGTAAGATGTACACCTTTCAGGGAGAAAAGATGGACGTACACCTCTCAGGCAGATATTCCTTTTCTGTAGTTCAAAGACGAATTTAAGCAACAATATACGGTCACTTTGAAAGCCGATATAGAATGTGCTCAAAGCAACTGAGAATTTTCCACATTTCACTTATAATGGATAATTATAAAATTTGGAAACTAAGGTGTACACCTTTCAGGTAGAAAACACGGGCGTACACCTCTCAGGCAGATATTCCTTTTTTCTAACTTTTAAGGTGATAAAAGCAATATTTTTGATGGACTTTGAAAGACGTTATGGAATGTGCTACATGCAACAGACAATTTTTCTACAGTGACTTATAACTAATCATTCTAAAATTCAAAGCTGTACACCTTTCAGGCAGAAAACACGAGCGCATACCTGTCCAACACATATTCCCTTTTTCTAGTTTTAAGTGAAACTTAGGCAACATGATATGTAAACTTTTAAAGCCAAAATGGAATGTTCTCCAAGCAACGGGGATTTGACCACATTTTATCTATAAATGATAAGCTGTACACCTTTCGGGCAGAAATGATGGGCGTACACCTCTCAGGCAGATAGCATTGTTTGGAGTTATGAGAAAAATTAAAGAAATAAACATTATCCATCAACTTTAAAAGCTGAAAAGGAATCCGAGCAACTCATTATTTTGCACATTTTTATTGATGATTATATTAAGCTTTATACCTTTCAGGCAAATAACATTTGCGTACACCTATCAGGTAGAAATTTCTTTTTTCTAGTTATATGAAAAATTTAAACAACGGAAATGGTCGCTGTTGAACAACGAAGAGGATTGTTCACTGAGCGAAATTGAATCTTTCGCATTTTATTCATAAATGGTAATTATAAGATACTAGCCTGTACACCTTTAAGGTAGGAAACTCAGGCGTACACCTCTCAGGCAGATATTGCTTATTTTCTTTTTCTAAAAGAGATAACAGCAACATTATATGTTAACTTTGGACGACACGAAATGTTCTACAATCAACAGGCAATATTCCACAGGCTACATTATGTGCTTTTATAAATACTAATTCTATTATAGTAAGATGAACACCTTTCAGGGGGAAAAGATGGACGTACACCTCTTAGGCAGATATTTCTTTTCTGAAGTTCAAAACGAATTAAAGCAACAATATACGGTCACTTTGAAAACTGACATAGAATGTACTCAAAGCAACTGGGAATTTTCCACATTTCAATTATAATGGATAATTTTAAGATTTGGAAACTAAGGTGTACACCTTTCAGGTAGAAAACACGGGCGTACACCTCTCAGGCTGATATCTCTTTTTTCTAATTATAAAAGTGATAAAAGCAACATTATAGGTGGACTTTGAAAGACGTTATGGAATGTCTCAAAAGCAACAGACAATTTTTTACAGTGACTTATAACTAATCGTTCTAAAATTCAAAGCTGTACACCTTTCAGGCAGAAAATACGAGCGCGTACCTCTCTAACACATATTCCTTTTTTCTAGCTTTATGTCAAACTAATGCAACAACATATGTTAACTATTAAAGCCAAAATGGAATGTCTCCAAGCAACGGGGATTTGATCACATTTTATTTATAAATGATAATTTTTAGATAGTTATCTGTACACCTATCGGGCAGAAATGATGGGCGTACACCTCTCAGGCTGATAGCATTTTTTTGTAGTTATAAGAAAAATTAAAGAAATAAACATTATCCGTCAACTTTAAAAGCTGACAAGGAATATTTTCCGAGCAACTCATTATTTTGCACATTTTTATTGATGATTATACTAAGCTTAACACCTTTCAGGCAAATAACAATAGCGTACACCTCTCAGGCAGATATTCCTTTTTTCTAATTGTAACAGAGATAAAAGCAACATTATACGTCCACTTTGGAAGGTGACACGAAATGTTCTATAAACAACAGGGAATATCCAACAGGCTACATAATATTTTTAATGAATAGTAAGCTGTACACCTTTCAGGCAGAAAAGATTGCTGTACACCTCACAGACAGATATTCCGTGTTTTCTAGTTACAACACGAATTTACGCAACATTATATGTCCTCTTTGAAAGCCTAGATATACTGTTCTCAAAGAAACAGAGAATTGTCTACATTTTATTATAAATGATAATTATAATATCGTAAGCTGAACCCCTTTCAGGTAGAAAATACGGGCGTACACTTCTCAGGCATATATCCCTATTTTCTAATTACAAAACAGATGTAAGCAACATTATAATTATGGAAACTTTGAAAGCCGTTACGGAATGTTCTGCAAAGAGCAGGCAATTTTCCACATAAAACTTATAGCTGATCATTAAAAGATTCTAACCTAAGTTGTACACCTTTCAGGCAGCAAACACGGGCAGATTTTATGAGCGCACACGTTTCAGGCAGATATTTCTGTTTTACAATCAGGCAAGATATATATGCAAAATTATATGAACGCCTAAAAGCTGACAAAAAATGGCCTACTTCTTCTTTATTAATTATATTTATTTTCTCTTTTCTTCATAAAAAGCAGTGTATACATTTTCTTTCTCGAGGAATAACACATTACAAGCAGATACTTGTACAGCTTCAAGACAGATTGTATCCCTTCTAAAGCTTTAATACTGGTTAAAAGTATGGCAACCTTTAACAGATTTTATTAATAATGATCTTTTAAGTTACAAAGTTTTGCATCTTTCTAACAAAAAAAAAAAACTAACAAAAAAACAAACAAAAACAGGCGTCGTGCAAATCTCAAGCAGACATACCTTTGTTCAGTTAAAAGACAATTTAAAACAACATTGTAGGTAAACTTTAAGTAGACACTGAATGTTCTCGAAGCAACACAGATTTTATTAACTTTATATTTATTACTAATAATTTTCAAGACTTTTCAAGTAGACAAAAAAACGGGCGTACACCTTGTAGGAAAAAAAAGAAGGACGGCGTAAATTTCAAGGCTGTTATCCCTTTCTGACAAATTTATGCTACATTTAGTGAACTAGAAAAGTTGTTTAATTTTATCATTTATTATAATAGTTTGTTGTTGTTGTTTTTTTGGTTTGTGTGTTGATTTGTTTGTTTCTGTTTTTGTTTTTTGATTTTTATTTTCTTTAAAATGTAGATATTCCGTCCACTTCTCAAGCAGACAAGCATTTTAGGCCAAAAACACGGTCGTACTATAAAAAGAGTGATTTATTTATTTTTTATAGTTTCATAAGAAATCAAAACGACATTATATATCAACTTTTTTGACAAGGAATGTTTTTCCAGCAATAGGGATTTTTTTTTATTAATGATGATTTTCATAATACTAAGATGTACACCTTTAATATATAAGACAGAAAACGCAGTCGTGCACTTTTCAGACAGATATTTCTTTTTGTCTAGTTAAAAGAAAAGTAGGTTAAATTTCACATTTTATTCATTTGTGATAAGATTTGCACCTTTCAGGCAGAAAACGTGAGCGTTCAACTTACAGGCAGATATTACATTTTATGTAGTTTTTAGATATATCATGAAAGTATAAAAAATAATTTTTGAAAGTTAAAATGGAATGTTCTACAAGCAATTAGTAAGTTTCTAAGTTTCATGTACAAATGATAATTTTCAAATTACTAAACTGTACACCTTTCAGGCAGAACCTACGGGCGTACATCTAAAAGGCAGCTATTCATTTTATCTTGTTACAAGGCAAGTTAAAATAACATAATTATTATGTCAACTTTAAAACTCCACAAGACTGTTCGCTAAGCAACAGAATATGCTCCTCATTTTATATTATGATATGATGTACACCTTTCAGTCAGAAAACATGTGCGTACACCTTTCAGGCAGATGTTCCTTTTTATTTAGTTATATGAATAATATAAACATCATTATACCTGAACTTTGAAATATAACACGGAATAATCTCCAAGCAACAGGTATTTTTCACATTTTATTTATTTATAATCACTATATATAATGACATACACACCTTTCTGGCAGATTTTTTTTTCATTTTTTAAAAAACACTTAAAACAATATAATGTGTCAACTTTGAAGGGCCTCATGGAATATTCTGCAAGCAACACAAAATTCCCAAAAGTTGTTTAATGAATAATAAATTTAATACCTTAATCTGTACACCTATAAGGTAGAAAAACACGGGCGTACACCTATAAGGTAGAAAACACGGGCGTACACCTATAAGGTAGAAAACACAGGCGTACACCTATAAGGTAGAAAACACGGGCGTACACCTATAAGGTAGAAAACACAGGCGTACACCTATAAGGTAGAAAACACGGGCGTACACCTTTCAGGCAGATGTTCCTTTTTATTTAGTTATAAGAAAAATAAACATCATCATATGTGAACTTTGAAATACAACACGGAATAATCTCCAAGCAACAGAAAATTTCACATTTTATTTATTAATAATCACTATATATAATGACATGCGCACCTTTCTGACAGATTTTTTTATTTTTATTTTTTGACATTTATCAAAAAACATTTAAAACAATATAATGTGTCAACTTTGAAATGTCACACGGAATGTTATGCAAGCAACACAGAATTTCCAAAAGTTGTTTAATGAATGATAATTTTTATACCTTAATCTGAACATCTTACAGGCAGAAATGACGCGTGTACACCTATAAGGTAGAAAACAAGGGCGTACACCTATAAGGTAGAAATTACGGGCGTACACCTTTCAAGCAGATATTCCTTTTTATCCTGTTTTAAGACAAATAAAATAACATTATATGTCATATTTTAAAATCACATACGGAATGTTCTCAAAGCCTCATGCAATTTCCACAGTTTATTAATTTATTGTTAGCTATACACCTTTTAGAAAGAAGATATGGGCTTACACCTTTCAGGCAGATATTTATTTTTATGTAGTTCTAAGAAAATATATGTTAACAAAATTATATGTCAGCTGTGACAGCCAATAAGGAATGTTTTCCAATCAACATGGAATTTTCCAAATTTTATTTAGAGATAAGACGAACACGGGCGTACACCTGTCAGGCAGATATTCTTTTTTTATCTAGTGATGAAAAAAGTATTATATATTTTGAAAGTTGACACGCAAGAGGGAATGTTCCACATTTATTTCATCGATGATAATTTAGAGACACTAAACTGTTCATCTTTCAGGCAGAAAACTCAAGGCATTGCAACACTGCGTGTAACCTTTTTTAAAATGCCGACATATTTGTAATTTAAGTTTGTCCTAAAAAAGAAAAAGGTATATCTGCCTGAAAGGTGTACATCTTAGCATTTTACAATGATAATAAATAAATACACTGAGGAAACTTCCCTATTCCTTGAAGAAAATTTCATATTAACTTTGTATCATATAATACTGTTTAAATTTATTTTCTTACTTTATTAAAACGAATATCAGTCTGAAAGCTGTACGCCCTTAATTTCTGTCTGAAAGGTGTACATCTTAGTATTATGGAATGATGATTAACATATATTATGTGACAAATTTCCGGTTGCTTGAAGAACATTCCATCTTAACTTTCGATGATATAATACTGTTTGAATTTGTTTTCTAACTTCGTTAAAACGAATATCAGCCTGAAAGGTGTACGCCCGTGTTTTCGGTCTGATAGGTGTACATCTAAGTATTTTAGAATGATGATTAACAAATAGCATGTGGAGAATTCTCTGTTGCTTGAAGAACATTTCATCTCAATTTTCAATCATATAATAATGTTTGAAATTCTGTTCTAACTTCACTAAAACGAATATCAGCCTGAAAGGTGTACGCCTGTGTTTTTGCCTGAAATGTGTTCATCTTTGAATCGTAAAATTATAATTAACAAATAAAATATGGAAAAATCCTTTTCTCCACGGAGAACATTCGGTGATGGATTTCATAGTTCACATTAGATTTAATTTCTATTGTAAATAGATACAAAGGAATATCTGCCTGAAAAGTGTACATCCGCGTATTCTGTCTTAAAGCAGTACAGCTTAGCATCTTGAAAATCACCATTTATAAAAATTAAAGGTAAATTCCCTGACGCTATGAAAAACAATTAGTGTGAACTGGAAACGTACATATATAATGTCGTTTTAATTCGTTTGTAACTAGATAAAAAGGAATATCTGCCTGAAAGGTGGATGCCCGTAATTTATGCCTAAAAGATGTACATTTTAGTATTTTAGAATGAACATTAATGAATAAAATGTGGAAAATTCCATGTTGCTTGAACAACATTGCATGTCAACTGTATATGATATAACATCGTTTCATTTTCTTTTCTAACTAGATTTAAACGGATATCTGCCTGAAAGGTGTACGCCCTTCATTTCTGCCTGAAAGGTGTACCTCTTAGTATTCTAAAAGGATAATTGATAAACGATATGTGGAAACTTGCCTATTCCTTGGAGATATATACAATTGCACTTTCGATCATATGATACTGTTTGATTTCTATCTCTAACTTTAGTAAAACGAATATCAGTTTGAAAGGTGTACGCCCATGTTTTCTGTTTGAAAGGTGTACATCTTAGTATTTAAGAATGATGATAAAGAAATAAAATGTGGAACAAGGACGGACACCTTAAGGTAAAAATCACGGGCGTACACCTATAAGGTAGAAAACACGGTGTATATTAATAAGGTAGAAAACACGGGGTGCACCTGTAAGGTAGAAAACACGGGACACACCTTACAGGTAGAAAACAAGGGCTTACACATATAAGGTAAAAAACACGGGCATACACATATAAGGTAGAAAATACAAAGTACATATATAAGGTAGGAAACACGGGGTACACCTTTGAGGTACAAAACACGAAGTACACCTATAAGGTAGAAAACACGTAGTACACCTTTAAGGTAGAAAACACGGGGTACACCTATAAGGTAGTAAAGACGGGGTACACCTATAAGGTAGAAAACACGGGGTACACCTATAAGGAAGAAAACACAGACGTACTCCTATAAGGTAGAAGACACAGACGTACACCTTTCAGGCAGATATTCCTTTTATCTTGTTATAAGACAATTAAAATAACAGTACGTGTCATATTTTAAATCACACACGGACTGTTCTTTAAGTCACATGTAATTTTCCACAATTTATCAATTTATGATAAGTTTTCCACGATATGGGCGTACACCTCTCAGGCAGATATTCTTTTCCTTGTAGTTCTAAGAAAATTTCTGTTAACAATATTATGTGAACTATGACAGACGACACGGATATGTTTTCCAACCAAGATGAAATTTTCTATAAAGAAATAAGATACTAAAATGTACGTAAACCTGTCAGACAGATATCTTTTATCTTGTTATGTAAATAATAAAACAGTATTATATATAAACTTTTTAATTTTACAGGCAAGAGGGAATTTTCCACATTTAATTGATCTACGATAATTTAGAGATACTAAACTTTCATTTAACAGGCAGAAAACTCGAGGCATTGTAACATAGCGTGTAAGCTTTTTAAAAATGCCTACATATTATGTAATTTAAGTTTGTCTTAAACTAGAAAAAGGTATATCTGCCTGAAAGGTGTACGACGGTGTTTTCTGTACGGACGAATATTATTTGTAATTTTATTGCAGGTTTACAGCTAAACATGATTAATAAAGAAATATAAAAAAATCCACGTTTTCTGAGAAGGCTGACAGGGTTTGGTTTTTGGTTTAAGCTTGATAAAGGTGAAACTGACTTGAAGGTATACAAATGCGTGTCCGCCTGAAAAGTGGACGAAAATATCAACATTTAAAAACAAACAAACAAATTAACAAACAAATAAACGCACGAACTAACGATTATAACAACTGATAAAATTAAACAACTTTTCTGGCCACAAGAAATGTAGTACAAATTTGTGAAAAAAGGTTATCAGTCTTGAAGTTTAAGCCGTCCTTTTTTTTTTCCTAAAAGATGTACGCCCGTTTTTGTCTACTTGAAAAGTCTTGAAAATTATCATTAATAAATGTAATGTTAATAAATCTGTGTGGCTTTGATACCATTCAGTGTCTACTTAAAGTTTACATATAATGTTGGTTTAACTTGTCTTTTAGTCTTTTAGGTATGTTTGCCTGAAATTTGCACGACGCCTGTGTTTTCGTCAGAAAGTTGCAAAGCTTTGCACATGTAACTTAAAAGATCATAATTAATAAAATTTAAACTTTTTTAAAGGTTGCCATAGATTTAACCAGTATTTAAAAGCTTGGCAAGGGATATAATCTGTCTTGAAGGCATACATCAAAGTATCTGCATGTACCCGTGTTTCATGTCACTTTCCAAAGTGGACATATAATGTTGCTTCTATCTCTGTTACAATTAGAAAAAAAGGAATATCTGCCTGAGAGGTGTATGCTAATGTTATCTGCCTAAAAGGTGTAAAGCTTAGTACAATCATCAATAAAAATGTGCAAAATAATGAGTTGCTCGGAAAATATTCCTTGTCAGCTTTTAAAGTTGACGGATAATGTTTATTTCTTTATTTTTTCTTATAACTACAAAAAAATGCTATCAGCCTGAGAGGTGTACGCCCATCATTTCTGCCTGAAAGGTGTACAGCTTACTATCTTAAAATTATCATTTATAAATAAAATGTGTTCAAATCCCCGTTGCTTGGAGAACATTTTGGTTTTAGAAGTTTACATATTATGCTGCATAAGTTTGACTTTGAGTTAGAAAAATAAATATCTGTTGGAGAGGTACGAGAGGTACGCGCCCGTGTTTTCTGCCTGAGAGGTGTACGTCCGTGTTTTATACCTTAAAGGTGTACCCAGGGTTTTCTACTTTACAGGAGTACCCCGTGTTTTCTACTTTATAGGTGTACCCCGTGCATTCTACTTTATAGGTGTACCGAGGTTTTCTACTTTATAGGTGTACCCCGTGTTTTCTACTTGATAGGTGTACCCCGTGTTTTCTACTTGATAGGTGTACCCGTGGTTTTCTACTTTATAGGTGTACCCCGTGTTTTCTACTTGATAGGTGTACCCCGTGTTTTCTACTTTATAGGTGTACCCCGTGTTTTCTACTTTATAGGTGTACCCCGAGTTTTCTACTTTATAGGTGTACCCCGTGTTTTCTACTTGATAGGTGTACCCCGTGTTTTCAACTTTAAAGGTGTACCCGTGGTTTTCTACTTTATAGGTGTACCCGAGGTTTTCTACTTTAAAGGTGTACCACCTGTATTTTACTTTATAGGTGTACACGAGGTTTTCTACCTTATAGGTGTACCCCGAGTTTTCTACTTTATAGGTGTACCCCGTGCATTCTACTTTATAGGTGTACCGAGGTTTTCTACTTTATAGGTGTACCCCGAGTTTTCTACTTTATAGGTGTACCCCGTGTTTTCAACTTTAAAGGTGTACCCGTGGTTTTCTACTTTATAGGTGTACCCGTGGTTTTCTACTTTATAGGTGTACCCGAGGTTTTCTACTTTAAAGGTGTACCACGTGTATTTTACTTTATAGGTGTACACGAGGTTTTCTACCTTATAGGTGTACCCCGAGTTTTCTACTTTATAGGTGTACCCCGCGTTTTCTACCTGATAGGTGTATCTGAGGTTTTCTACCTTACAGGTGTACCCCTTGTTTTCTGCTTTATAGGTGTTTCCTTTGTTTTCTACTTTATATGTGTACCCAAAGTTTTCTACTTTATAGGTGTACCCCGTGCTTTCTTCTTTATAGGTATACCCCGTGTTTTCTACTTTATAGGTTAACGGAGGTTTTCTACTTTAAAGGTTTACCCCGTGTTTTCTACTTTAAAGGTGTACCTGACGTTTTCTACTACATAGGTGTACCCCGTGTTTTCTACTTTATAGGTGTACCCGAGTTTTCTACCTGATAGGTGCACCCGAGGTTTTCTACTTTATAGGTGTACCCCTTCTTTTCTGCTTAGTAGGTGTTTCCCGTATTTTCTATTTTATATGTGTACCCAAAGTTTTCTACCTGATAGGTGTACCACGTGTTTTCTACTTTATAGGTGTACCTTGTGTTTTCTACCTTATAGGTGTACCCCGTGCTTTCTTCTTTATAGGTGTACCCCGTGTTTCTTCTTTATATATGTACCCGATTTTTCTACCTGATAGGTGTACCCGAGGTTTTCTACTTTATAGGTGTACCCCGTGTTTTCTACTTAATAGGTGAACCCCGTGTTTTCTACTTTAAAGGTGTACCCGTGGTTTTCTACTTTATAGGTGTATCCGACGTTTTCTACTTTATAGTTTTCTACTTTAAAGGTGTACCCGTGGTTTTCTACTTTATAGGTGTACCCCGTGTTTTTCTACTTTAAAGGTGTACCCGTGGTTTTCTACTTTATAGGTGTACCCCGTGTTTTCTACTTTATAGGTGTACCTGAGTTTTCTACCTGATAGTTGTACCCGAGGTTTTCTACCTGATAGGTGTACCCCGTGTTTTCTACTTAATAGGTGTACCCCATGTTTTCTACCTTTTACATGTACCCCGTGTTTTCTACCTTATAGGTGTACCCCGTGTTTTCTACCTTATAGGTGTACCCCGCGTTTTCTACCTTAAAGGTGTTCCCTGAGTTTTTTTCCTTAAATGTGTACCAACAGTTTTCTACCTTATAGTTGTACTTTAGGTTTTTTACCTTACATGTGTACGCCGTTATTTTCTACCTTGAAAGTGTATCCCGTGCTTTCTTCCTTATAGGTGTACACTGTTTTTTTCTACCTTATAGGTGTACCCATTGTTTTCTACCTAATAGGTGTAGGCCAGTGTGTTTTATACCTTACAGGTGTACTTCCGTGTTTTCTACCTTAAAGGTTTATTCCCCATGTTTTCTACCTTAAATGTGTACCCGTGGTTTCTACGTTATAGGTGTACCAGGGGTTTTCTACCTTATAGGTGTACCCCGCGTTTTTTACCTTACATGTGTATGCCCTTGTTTTCTAGCTTAAAGGTGTACCCCGTGCTCTCAACCTTACAGGTGTTCCCTGTGTTTTCTACCTTATAAGTGTACCCCGTGTTTTCTACCTTGTGTAGGTGTACCCCGTGTTTTCTACCCTATCTGTGTACCCGGGGTTTTCTACTTTCAAGGTGTACCCCGCGTTTTTCACCTTAAAGGTGTTCCCCGAGTTTTCTTCCTTAAAGGTGTACCAACAGTTTTCTACCTTATAGGTGTACTTTGGGTTTTTCACCTTATAGGTGTACCCCGTGTTTTCTACTTTAAAGGGGTACGTTGTATTTTCTACCTTACATGTGTTTGCCCGTGTTTACTACCTTATGGGGTGTACGACCTAGTTTTTTACCTTACTGGTGTACGCCCTTGTTTTCTACCTTACAGGTGTACGCCCTTGTTTTCTACCTAAAAAGTGTACCCTGTGCTTTCTACCCTATAGGTGTACAACGTTTTTTTCTACCTTATAGGTGTACCCATTGTTTTCTACCTAATATTTGTATGCCCGTGTTTTTTACCTTAAATGTGTACGCCCTTGTTTTCTAGCTTAAAGGTGTACCCCGTGCTTTCTACCTTACAGGTGTACGCCCGTGTTTTATACCTTACATGTGTACTTCCGTGTTTTCTACCTTAAAGGTTTATTCCCCATGTTTTTGTAACTTAAAGGTGTACCCATGGTTTCTACGTTATAGGTGTACCAGGGGTTTTCTACCTTATAGGTGTACCCTGCGTTTTCTACCTTACAGGTGTACCCGTGTTTTCTACGTAATAGGTGTACCAGGGGTTTTCTACCTTATAGGTGTACCCCGCGTTTTTTATCTTACAGGTGTACGCCTTTGTTTTCTGGCTTAAAGGTGTACACTGTGTTTTCTACCTTATAGGTGAACTTTTGTGTTTTCTACCTTAACGGTGTACCCTGTGCTTTCTACCTTACAGGTGTACCCCGTGTTTTCTACCTTATAAGTGTACCCTGTGTTTTCTACTTTGTGTAGGTGTACCCCGTGTTTTCTACCCTATCGGTGTACCCGGGGTTTTCTACTTTCAAGGTGTACCCCGCGTTTTCCACCTAAAAAGGTGTTCCCCAAGTTTTCTTCCTTGAAGGTGTACCAACAGTTTTCAACCTTATAGGTGTACTTTGGGTTTTTTCACCTTACAGGTGTACCCCGTGTTTTCTACTTTAAAGGTGTACGTTGTATTTTCTACCTTATATGTGTTTGCCAGTGTTTTTTACCTTATGGGGTGTACGACCTTGTTTTCTACCTGAAAGGTGTACTTCTGTTTTCAACCTTACAGGTGTACGCCCTTGTTTTCTACCTTGAAAGTGTACCTGAAGTACACCTTTCAGGGAGACATCAACTGCGTACACCTTTCAAGCAGATACTTTTTATACGTAAAAACAGATTCAACCTGATCAAGCTTTAATGATACAATTAACCTTAGCAACCTTTCAAGTCAAAACGGATTTTTGATCGATATTAATTAAATTCAGATACTTTACACTCTAATCTGAATGCACAGTTCAGGCAGAAATCAACGGCGTACTCCATTCATGCAGGTATCTTTTTGTATACGTTATTGTTAAATTCCACCTGATCATGCTTTACTGTTAATATTAACTATTGCAACCTTTCAAGTCACAACGGCATTTATATTAATGATATTCAGATACTTTAGACAGTACTATGAGCCGATACACCTTTCAGGCAGAAATCAACGGCAGTTGTAAGAAAAAAATAAATTAATAAATATTAAGGCATTAAAAGCCGACAAAGGAATGATATAATGCCTCTGCACATTACGGATATAATTAATCATAAATTTGGTAAAAAAAATAAATAAATAAAGAAGTTTTCAACATTTAAATAAGACCTGTTGTATATATAGAAATATAATCCTAGCTAGTTACTAAATTGTAAACGATTAGATATTCGCGGCCTCCTGTAATGACGTGTAGGCGGGATCTGCCTCATAGGTGGCTTTGCATCTGCTTGATAGGTGGTTATAAAGATTTAACGTAACGCGAATGAATTAACTTTCAGTTTGACAGGAAAACTTATACTTGTTCTTCCTCAAAAAGTAGTGAAAATGGATACTTTAAAAGGAGGAATAAATTATTTCAAGGGTTATCAGCATGTTGCTGATTTTCAGAGATTTTGTGGAGTGGAAATTGTCGAAGTTGACGAGTTTCCAGAAAAAGACAAAGCTTGCAATGGCAGTGTAGAAGAAAGTGCTGAGAAAAGCAATTCAAACGATTCTGTAAAACACAGAGCAGTGAATGGACACAAAAATGGCTTCAAAAATGGAATCTACAATCCTAATACAAAAGAAGCACATCTAGCTTACAAAATAAACAACAAACTTATTTTCCATCTGCTAGAGTTTGGTGCTGGTCTAGGAAGTGAAATGTTCTATTTATTGTTTTACCCATTTATGATTTGGAATGTTGACAGTCGTTTGACTAGGCAGTTACTTTTAATATGGTATCCACTTATGTACTTTGGCCAGTTCTTAAAAGATTGGATACAATGGCCTCGCCCAGGGCCACCTGCTGTGAGGCTGGAAGGGAACAGATTTGAGATGGAATATGGAATGCCATCAACACATACCATTGTTGGAACCTGTATACCATTTAGCCTTTTAGTCCTCACATCAAAATACTATGAGGTAACATACATCTTTAAATATTTTACCACATGGGTGGAGTTGGGTAGGGGCGAATTTTAGGAATTAGATGAAATTAAAATCTTGCTTTGTAATTCCAACCCCTAGAGAAGTGTTCTATCTAAATCTGAGGGATGGGTTTGCTCTGAGAATCAGTACTCCTTGAAAATCAAATCCAAAGTCAACTTGGACTTCAGGCCTGAGGTGGTGGTCACATCTACTTAATTAAAATGCTGTTTGTCAGGGAATATCCTGAAAAAAACATATATCTATAAAATCCTCTGTTTGCCACCAACACCCGGACAGAACATTGATATGTGCATACTAAACAGATTACTTTAAGGTCAGCTGAGGGTGCCGGACGTTTCGGTAAATGACCAGTTCGGTAAATTGGATTTATATAGTAAAGCCTTTAGACGTTTCGGTAAAAAGGCAATTATATAGTAGTTATGTGTCATGTTGAATAGGCTTTAATCGGGTTTGGCAAAGGAATTAAAAACATTATGTCTTACTTTCATCCTCTTATCAGGATCCAGTCTGATTGATCACGATTAGTAGCAAAAAGGTTCTGACAGGAATTAAAACGTTACATCATTTTTAACATATACTTAAGATTAAGAATACAGTTTGGACCCAGGTTAATCAGTTATACTTTGGTTTCACGACATCACTACGATATGCAGGTAGAGATATATATGTGCGTTTTATTTATTTATTTATTTATTTATTTATTTAACACAGACTGCTCTGATATTTTTGGGCACGCGTCTATTATTACTCAATTAGCGGGATTTAAAGACCGCTAATGTGTTGAGTACAACTAAGAGATTGAAGAAAACCGCTGTTATTTAATTAGTGATCGTCCTAATTGTTTGTTTTTAATTATGTGCCATTCTTTACAAATATGAGTTGATAATTTTATCAGTTAGAGATTAAAATTCAGTGTCACTGGAAACTTGTGTATAAAACTGCTGCAAATGACTGGACTCATCAACAGCAGCAAAATGAGAGCAGCGGTGAAATATGTGATATATCCCATTGTTACCATATAATTACTATATAATTACTAAATAATTGCTTTTTTACCGAAACGTCCAAAGGGATTACTATATAAATCCAATTTACCGAACTGGTCATTTACCGAAACGTCCGTAAATCTCAGCTGAACAGTGTTAAAATGAAGATGAAAAATACTTCTACAGATATGTTTGTTGTCTGGAATATTTGACAGCCTTGCGCACTGCATTTTCTCTGCTAACCTCAGATTTTTATAGATTTATATGATACTTGTTAAATTTTGTAAAAAAAAAGTTATCCAAGCTGTGGACCAAATTTTACTTAGGATAGATACACTTTTTACACATTCCTATTGTTTGATAGTCGAGACTTGTAAGACATTCTAATGTTAGATTCAGAATTTACTATCTTTATCTTTTTTCTTTTCTTTTTGTATATATTTTTGTGACAGAAAATTTGCAGTTATGTAATGTTCTCATATATCTTCAAGAACATAATTCTTTATTTATCAGTGTTATTCAAAATTCAATATATTGTAGTTCATCATAAAGAGCCATTAAACGGACTGGATGTTGCAGTTGCAGTTTGTATTAGGTACACTATTCAATTCAGTGCCAGGTTCATTACATACAAAACCTTTTGTTATGTTTAAAGTGTAGATGACCGTTGCTGTCTACCATTTCATTTCATTTTGCTGTGGTCACTGTGAAGGTCAGTGTCAAAGTAACCTTTAGTTACAACATACATGTAAGCCTAGGAACATTTGTCACACTTGAGCAACTCCTGATGATAAAGAGTTTATTACATTTG
The DNA here is from genome assembly GCA_012932295.1 of Cyclina sinensis. Classification (NCBI taxonomy): domain Eukaryota; kingdom Metazoa; phylum Mollusca; class Bivalvia; order Venerida; family Veneridae; genus Cyclina; species Cyclina sinensis. The sequence continues at coordinate 41,683,378 of JAAONU010000011.1, forward strand.
TCTACATACAAAATAAGAGTAAAGTTTATTTCCCACGTACAAACAGCAGTTTATATATTTTAAAAAATTTTTTAAGATCATGTCAAATAACTTCAAGTCTCCATTACTATTTGCTGCATAGATGACCTTGTAGATTTTGAAATCCTAAAGAATTGATGACTTTGTAAACTATAAGCCAGAGGGGCAACTATATTGGACATCTATTGAATAATTAATTTAGGTATTTCAAACAAGACAGTAAGTTCAAATAACAGAGCCTGTCAGTTCAACCTCTAGCTCCATAAAAAATCTTATTAAAGATGAAATAAGTCAACCTTTGAATGGCTTCAGATTCAAAAGGGTTGGTGAAACTCAGTCTTTTCATGGCCATCATGTCTACCAAAGAAATTGAAAAAAAAAAGTTATTTTATCGACTGTGACCTTGACCTTTGTGCCAGATGTCATGCTGATGCAGAATGATGAAGTGACTTGCCAGACCAGTAATTAATATGTTTAAAATGTTGATTTTAACTATAAACTTATTTCAAGACTTCTTCACATACCTGTTTCATTATGTAGGAAATGTTTTCCTTACAATTTTATTTCTTACATTTTCATTTTCTTTCAGTACCCGTTTGTACTGGGCTTAGCGGGAGCCCTGGTTTGGACAGGACTTGTGGCAGCTAGTCGTATATATCTTGGAATGCATACAGCCTTAGTAAGTAATTATGGTGAAAGCTCAACAACTGAGAATCAGTATCAAAATATAGTCCCAGTTTATTATTTTATTGAGTGTTATACAAAAAGATTATTTGGGTTGTATCTCATTTCTGCAGCAATGGAAAGGTTGTAATGCAAATAACATGTTTCATTTATTTTTATCAGAAGTCATGCAGAAAAGCTGGCATACTGTTAATTCAGGCCACAGATACATTGTATTTGAAAATTCTGTTGTTGAGGATGCAAACCCATGATGACAATATTTAAAAGTACCGGCGTAGGACAATACACACATGTATAACAAAAAAAAAATCTTTGATTTATATTGGAAATAATAAAGAGCTTGGAACGACCATGTCTTGTCCTTGCCACTTCATCTTATTTTCATTAATTTATGATAAGAAGAGGGAACTTCTTAAACTTTACCATACTTCATTCTGTTGTTAAACCTCTTAGTGATTGAAAATCTGGGGGTTCAAACCCTGCTACAGACCTGACCATTTTTGAAAAAGTTGACCGGGTCGATGCAAGATCAGAGACTGGTATTTTGGTGTGGGAATGATGAAAAGGTAAACTACATGCCTGATATGACTGGCTGTTAAAAACACATCTTAGCTTCAAAGAGCATACAATTACACACTGCGCATGCTCAAAGACCTTTAGGTGGCAATAAATACTGTCCAGACACGTAAGAAATAGTTGTGTGATGTAACATTTTACGTGTAATGATAATGTTATGCAAATGTTTGAAAAATGGTGGGAGCACTTAAATGGTTAGAATGTTTATTGAGTGTTCTTCTTAAATAAGAATACTACAGTCATCAAAGCTTGTTTTAGTTTTTTATTTACGAAGAACACCCACTGTACACGCTGACCTATACTTAATGCAAAGTCCAGTGGATGAGCAGCTTTTGGCTCATTACTGCAGTACAATGTCTCTATTGGCAGAGAAAAATAGTGTCTTAGTCGCAGGTTTCATTTAAGTGTAAACAAAAAACATACATATATTGAAACAGTCCAATTGAATAAACACAGGACGTCTAAAGTATTAAATATTTATAGAAGGAATATACTAGTTTCAGTAAAAAATGCATTGTAAACTATTGATTTTGCTTCTTTTTATATCAGACTACTATATTCAATCAATAAAACGTTAAAATTCAACTAGTGCCTACTGTTTCACGCAACTTCAGAGTTTATAATTGACTGCACAAATACTGTGTGGAATAAAGTCAAGACACAAAGAATGAAACATTATCCATTTTAACCCTGAACTTCAGATAACTGTGCATTGGTTTATTGAGTTTAGTGACCTTTTTGTCATAAGTGCAACTGCACCTAGGTCCTAATAATGTATTATACATGAATATGAAATATTAAAAGGCTTGAGGTAGAACATGTTTGAGATATGTGCACAGCAGGCAAGGTGCATTTCTTGTCATGAAGTGATGTCATCCATGGTATGGTGTGATCTCATTTGAAAAATATAGGTCATACAGAAAATATGGGTTACTTACACAATGTATGAATAGGCAAAATCTTTTTGAGTCCAACATCATACCATGTTAACTACACGATCTGACAGCATGTCAGTCAAGGTCTTCTCTTTTTCATCTTTCCATATGAAACAAAAAGTGTGGGGGATGTATTTGAATTAGAGATATTGATCTTCTTATATACCTGTGATAAAATCATTACATAATGCAGATTGCACTTATGTCCTAAATATAGCACAGGCAGAGTGGTGTGACTTTTAATACCAAAGTGCACTGCACTGTGTTGTATAGATAAATGAATGCTCATGAAAAAGAAAGGCCATTTGATTTACTGATTGAAATAATATAATTAAAGATGTTTTAAATGATAGATTATATTCCATATTGATTCATAATTTCATTAAAATTACAGATGCGTTGTGTTTTTTTTGTTTTTGTTTTTTTTTTTCTATGTATTAATCATCTAGTTAGGCAGACAGTTTAACATCATACATTGTAACAGATTAGAAATGAGAATGAAGTCCTCTAGGGTAATGTAGATTTTGTCCTCTACCTAAACCTGCCTTGAATGGTGAATTGAGGAAAACAAAGGGATCACGATCAGTACACTGTTTGACCTTGTGGCGTGCATTTTAACATGTTTAGAAATGTTTTTAACCTATGGCAGTCATTCAGGTGCATGTAAAATTCCCAAAATGTCTTGAAAAATGTTAATGAAGTAAGACTTACTGACTATACAGCCTTATTACTGCCTTTGTCTGAAGATGCATTAGACGTTATTATACTTTGAGAGACTTAACTTGTAATTTTCTATTTTTGTAGGACTGTGTAGCTGGCATTAGCATGACTGCCCTGGCACTTCCATGGATGTTGAGTGTCGTAGAATATGTTGAGTACTATCAAGTTACAAGTCCATATGCCCCATTTGTATCGTTTCTTATACCACTCCTTGCCTGTATATACTATCCAAAACCCAAAGTATGGAGTATTACACGTGGGGATACCTCTAACATTGTCTCGATAGGGACTTGTTGCATTTTGTCCACTTGGTTGAACTATCAACTCGGATGGATGACGGAGACACCGAAACCTACTACCTTACAGCCAGTGCCTACGATAACAGCTAACTGGGTTATTTATAGCCTTCTTAGAACAGTGTTAGGTGTAGTTGCTCTTGCTGTGTCAAGGGTCATAACAAAAAAGATCTTCTTGAAACTTGTGTGCACTTGTGCAGGTGTCGATACCAAAGATATAGCCAAGCAAAGAGAATTAGGTCTAGAAGTGCCAGTTAGATGGTTGACTATAGGAGGGTTAGCTGTCTCTACGACATTTATAGCTCCTATATGTTTCACCTACCTAGGTATAAACAGAGAAGGTTATTACAGTGAGGTTGGTCTTTAAATAGAATTTATAACATTTTAGAACAAGGATGTTGCAATATTAAGTAGTATTAAGGAATAATGTTCTGGTGCCGAAGTGTGGGATTGTTAGTAGATGGGTGCTAGTTACATGGTGGTAATTGTTAACTAGGGGAAATGTTTACATATATGAAAAGTATGCATACTTGTGGCGATTTTTGTTAAGAAATGTTTTATACTACTTTGCGTCAAGAGATTTTGCCTTGTAAATAATGCTTTAATATGATCCACTGAGAGAACACTGTGATATAAAATGATTCTCAGCCAACGTAAAAAAGAAAAAAATAGGCAAGCAGATTTTGCAAACGAAGGTACATTGAAAAAAAAATTATATGTATCTTTGTCTTTTGAAGAGAAGGAAAAGATTTTCCGTAACTTTTAGAGACCCTTAAACGGGATATTGTTCAAGGACATTGGTCAGAACTTATTTCAGAATAAAGTTTTTCATTTTGTTAAGTAGGTATATAGATGGTCAAAGGTTGAGCAAGATGCAAAGAGAATTTAGCTGAAGCTAGAAATAGTGGCACAAAAACTGTACTAAAAATGCCAAAATGTAAGGATTTTTTTTTTATTATTAAATTGTACAGGAAACAGGCCTGAAAAAAATACTGAACATTAGATACATCTATCTTTAGCAAGATGCCCTCTTTAAGGAAATTAATGGTTTACTGTCATATCAGTGACATCCTGTTTTAGAAACAAGAAGTGAAGATGCATGTACATTAATTTGTACACCTGGACTTGCATGGTGTACAAACTGTTTACTTCTATAAATGTTTTATTTTCTTTAAACAATGTGTAAGTAGAAAACTTGAAATATCTTTCTAACATCAAGTATTTGAAAATGTAATCAACTGGGAAAAAAACTTGAATTTAAAGATCACCTGCCCTAGACAGCCACATATGATGTGTTCTATGAGTTTCAATATATTTATAATTCGGTATCATACTTCTTCATTGGCTGCTATTTTTGCTTTTCTGTCTTGGTGATAAGTTCCACCTAGCACAGTTTCAATATGAAATTGAAAGAAAAAACTGGCATTTTTATGTTATACATGAAAATGATTTATTGTGTTTTATTATGAACAAGGCTTTATGACAATAAAATCCATTTTTTATGCTCTTTGTTCATTTTTGATCATTTTTTGTTTTGTTTTTGTTGTACATATTTTCAATAACAGTCAGTGTATATATTATTGTATTGCCAGTATTTTAGAGGTTATTTTAAGGACAGTTTGAGAGTTTGGGATGAAAAACATAATTTGTGTTTATCCAATTTTTTAATGAGTAGAAAAACTGATTTTTTTTTAGAATTCATTTCTAGGCTTTCAGTGGCCTCCTTAGCGTAACTGATAGAGTGTTGGCTGAAATATGTGAAGGTCTGAAGTTCAAGCCTCTGGTTGGAGCTTCATGAAATTGAGCTGACTTGGTAAAATTGTTATTTATCATCTACATATATGATAATGGCAAGCAGTCCTTGCAGACTCTAATGGCCTTACTACTTATTTTTATACACCCGTCAAAAGACTGCCGTTTTATGGGAAACCCTGTGGTGAGTGTGTGGGCAGCGTCCAGACCATGTTTTACAATATTTAACTATGTCCTCTCAATTTGACTTCATGTAAAAAAATGTATAAGTGTTTTTATTGGCCATATTTCAACCTGACTTACATAATTTTGTAAAAACTGAGGTTGACTTGAGTAAATGTATAGTATATCATATTCACACAATTTATACACACACAAACCAGATATATAACAGATAGTTTTTTTTTCTTGTAATTATTAGTTTTTTATTTCAGGTTGCATAACCTGTGTTAAAAAGTAACTTCCTATTTTAATTTGGGTAAAAAAATTGTATGTCTTTATCTCATATTTGAGTTAAGACAATATTGCGAGGAGCTCTTGACTGGTGAACATATTTTTCTGGTGTGTTAGGATAGTGTTCTTTTATACCTAAATGAAAAAAAAGTCCCACGAATTTCTTTGTTGTAAATGTCACATGACAAATCTTTTTAAGAGAAAAACATATAAATGTTGGAGGGAAAATTCAAATGGCAAAATAAAAATCCACAAATTTTTTTAAATTTTGATTTTCTTTGATTTTTGTATGTGTGTGTTTGTAATAACATTATATTGAGGTGTTTTATTTTAACTCTTAAAGCAGTGTTAAATGGTGATAATAACCAATGACATCTTTGCATTTTAAACTTTGGGTTAGGTAATATATTTAGCCATGAATTTAAATGTTGTATTCACTTATTGCTACTATACTATTTTGTGTTTCTGTCATCCACAGAAAATGTTACCTTCATATTTTTTTGAAATATTTAAAATTAAGTATAGTGCAAGTTTTCATTAGAATATCTCTGAGATAAAAAAGGACTCACAATTATTTGATAAAGTTGTTAAGTGAGAAACTCCCTGAAACAAGAGAAATTCTCCATGATCATTGGGATCAAAGGTCATTCTCTTGTTAAATTGAGGTGTTCGAAAAGCAGTATGATTGTTAAAGTTTAATAATTGTGACTGAATTTTACAGGGTTTTCACACAGTGCAGCTCAAATGCTAGTCAAGTGAGGAAAGTGACTGAATTTATCTGGTGTCAACAGCGTGACCACTTATGAAGTACTTGTGGTTGAGTAAAAGTCCAGAGTGCATTTATAAACTGGTGATGATTGTTATCACATGTTATCTTTCACAACAATGCCTAGTCAGATAATATCAAAGGGTTGCGTTGGTTCACCTACATGTATACGCAATTAGTTGGTTGGTCAGTATGTTGGTCAGTTTGTTGCTTGTTGTGTATTGTACATGTATAGAGAAAAGATAGAGATGCAGAGGAAAATTAGGTGAATTTTCATCTTAAATCCTCCCACTTGCAAAGTGTACAATAAATTTCCTGTGGTTTTGGGTGCCATAAATGTTATTTGTTGGGTTGATGACTTATAACTAGCAAGAATAAAGTAAGGAAGAATATAATTAAATTGTATAAAATTCTTCTGAAAATCTTTGTGTTGGGTGGGATTTTACCATTTTAGAGTTCAAAAATAAAACTTCTGGCAACTTGTAAAAGTTTGTGTTTATTTTCTCCTGACATTTGTAAATGGTACATACTACATGTAAATGAAGAGTTTTTAGATAAATTGCGTAGCACCTGCTGATAAGAATTCAGTTTTTACTGCTTTGAAAACACGCACTGTTTTTCAGTCAAGAGGTTTCTATCTTATGAGGAAGAAAAATTTGATATGTGCATGCCATGAACAAATAATTATGTTTAGTTCAGTATGCTCTTATGTGTGCTTTTACAAGACAGTATCTAAATTTAGAAAAAAATATATTGGTATAATGTGTATATATGTGTATGAGTACTTAAACTTGCACTTGTTAATCCAGTGAATTGTTAAGACTTTGGACTGTGCACTGTAGTATTGGCCATTGATATAAAATAAGTGTATTTACATGTATAATTATGTCATTATGTTACTTTCAAAATAAATTGAGGGGTGATTGCCAAAAAAAAAAAAAAATGCTATCTGCTTCTTTATTTTCAAACACTTTGAACGTTTTAGCATTCATGCCTCAAAATGCTCTACATTACTTACATTTGCCATGTGATCAAGATAATTCATCATTGTTTAAACTGTTTTTAACAGAACATGTGACAGGAAAACTAGAAAATGGTGGGTCTAACTGATTTTAGATTTTACAGTTTTGCTTATACAGTCACGTAGTTGTAACCACAAGGAAGAATTGATTAATGAAAGGCAACTTTTTAGGATATAAGATTTTTGCACGAAAATGCTATATCTCCATTTTAATATTTATTTAAGGTAACATTGGTTTTGCTCCAACATTTGGATTTCTTACTTTGTTGATTAAAGTGATAGCAGTGTGAAATGCAAATATTTGAAGATTTAAATTACCATATTATTTGAATTTTCTAGAAAACAAAAACAAACCTGAAGTTAACTTTGTAAAATTCAAACATTACTTTTGGTCTGGGAAGGAAATGGTGAAAAAAACCCTACAAATGTCAGCTTTGGGTAAAAAAACTATGCACTAGCCAGGTCTGTGGATAACTGTGTGAGCAATCTAGGCATTTCTTACATTATTAGAACAAGTCTAAATGCAACTGAGAGTGTTTGTCTTGATGTCTTAGTTTTTTGATGAGCTGGACGACATAGGGGCAAAATTAAGGTCCTCGGCTCAGTGGTGTAGAATACCATGTAACCACCTTTGAAGTTTTTTTAATCTAATTTTCTTGAGAGTAGGTCAGAGTGTTTTTTTGAGATGATCTCAAGTGAAAATTTGAAACTGACTCGTGATGTCAAATGCTTGGTCACCAACTCTGTCAAAAAGCTGATTTACAGACAGAATTGTTGTACTGATGATCTCTCTCTTAGAACTGAAACTAAGTTACATGGAATCGAAAACGAGGTAGTCTGACAAAATCTGTATTTTTTAAAGACAGATTATATTTGATCATTTTGTTTTTAACAGGGATAATAGCACTTCGGTGAGCAATATTAAGCCATCATGGCCCTCTTGTTATTTACTTCAAATTGTTGATTTTAATATGCTCAATGAAATGTACTGATATATCTTGTGATAGTAGCAGATTTTTGTACCTTCCATTTTGAAGGATTGAAGTGCAGTTTACATATGGGCCCAAGTTATACATCTTTTTTTAAGTAAACAGAACTGTCTCAGTGTCGAATATTTCTCAGTGAATGAAAGCTGTAATGCTTTTTTTCTGCATTGCGCTATTTGATGCGTAGCTTTCATTGTCGAAATTCATTATATATTTCCTCAATGAACTTTCACTAGTGAATGCAACTTGCTAGAAAGTTTTCTTCAAAGTGTAGATAAGATGTACTTTTTATTGCAAAATATTTAAGTTATGCCGGCCAAGCTAGCTCAATTGGTAGGGCACCAGGTTGTCAATGTAGGGGTTCTCAGTTCAGTCCCTATTAGGGTAGGCAAAATATGTCCATGATAGATGTCTTGGACAATGCATCTATAGGTCATTTGTCCCTCACCTCTGAATCAAGTGAGGAAGTAGTCAGTAAGCTTGTGGTGATATTGGATAGTAAACTGCTTGGATATCTAGAAACACTTATTAGGTGGACTGACTCCCTGGATAGGACCACAGCTGTTGAAACAGGAATAAACTCCATAAAACAAATGAATTTCATGTTAAAATTAGTGATTTTGTGCATTAATGTGTGTGAATAACTAATATTTTTATGTAGTCATGCCTTTGTTGAACAGGAGGACTTTGGATGTAGGAAAAGTAGCTTCCAAAACAGATTTGTCTGTTAGTGTTTCCACCTTAAACATTGTGATTGCTGGATTGTGTTAAAGAACCAGTTTGACTTGCAAAGATGAAATATGCTAAATAACAAGGTATACATTATGTGCTGTAGAAGCATCTTAATTCATAAGACATTGGACATTCATTAAATTTTTGTTAAATTTAAATGTTTAGGGTCTTGTTAAAACCATGTGACTATAGCTAGATTGCATCTAGTTAATGTATCATAGAGTTTATGGAACCTAAATAGTTTCCTGCAGATTAATGGGGTAGTATTTAGGTGTTTCTTTATAAGTGAAACTGGTTATTTAAGCATTCCACTGCTAAATTCAGGTTTCTGTCGAATAGTGGCAACCACTATAAAATGGGCCACTTTTATGGTCATAGTTTTTTGTTTACACAGATGGTCACTTTTGTTTCACATCTTTTTATACAAGTTTGATAAATTGTATTTTTCATGGTAACTGACTCATGTAGAAGCCTCTCTCTCTAGTGTTATAGGGTTAAATTACCTTTGTTACCTATATATGTCAGTAAATAACTTGGCAGTTTTGTTTTTAAAGATATTGATTGGTAGTACTGCTTTCAAAATGTCGCTGTCTGTATTAAATTTCAGATGTTTTGAAAGGTCATTGAACATGATAATCCCACCATGGTTTGCTACATTTCAGTCAGATTAATACCTCCTTTTGATCAAAGGGTGCTGACATGATGCTTGGATGGTGTATTGGGGTCATTTGAGACGTAGATTTGTCCAAAATCGAACAGTCACAAATACCATGTTATATTATAGATTTGTAAAGATATGGTATCTGAATATTAGTAATGTCTGACACATTTTGGCCACATCTGATCCAAATTTAATTAGCTTCATGCCATGCCAGCCCCCTTTGCTTTTGATCAGAAATTGTTCTCATCAGTTCTTATTAATTATTCGAATAAAGCTAAGCTGGTTTTTAACTGAGAGGAAAATATTGAAAAAAGTGATTAAAGCTTTCTAATTGCTATAGTATACTTCTTATAGTGAATGTTCAGACTAGACTGGGTCAGTGTGTGGTTATTGACATTTTATAAAGGAATGAAAATATTGTCATTATTGCGAAAGTCTGAGATCAATATTTACATTGTTATTGAAAGTTTGCAATACCTTTCATAATCAAGGCAGTTTTAACTTTGTAACACAAATCAATACTCAATACTTCCTTACAGTTTATTTTACTTGCACTAAAATTTGTTACAAACATGTCTAAACCTCTTATGCAATATTGTTTTATCACCGTTAGCTAAGAAGGATATCTTAAAATTGTCTTTGCTGGTATCTATTATTGTTTCAATGGATAGAAATACTCCCAAGAGGACAAAAGCCACATTGTTTGAACTCCTTGCAGTAGTTACCTCCCCTTTTGGGTATCTGTAGCAGGATTTAATTAAATTTTATTTAATAAGCTTTACATTGCTTCTTTCAGAGTTACTGCATATGTGATAAGGTATTGATGTATTGTCATTTTCTCTTAAAATTAAATGCTAAAATGTTTAACAAAAGAGGCTTATTTTGCACTTGTCAGAAATCTTGGTGCACATGTATACTAGATGAGAATACACACCTAATTATACTATAAGCTGGAAAAAAACCAGTTATTTTTATTGTAAAATTTACCTTTTTTTGTTAAGGTGTATGTGAAAATGTGTATACAGGTATTAATAATTGAAATTACAGCACTTGCTTTTAGTTGAACAACATTTATCCTTTGATAATTGCAACTAGTTCTGTTAAAATTTCTGTTCCATTATTCAAGTGTGTATAGTTCAATAAAAGATAAGCTGAAGGTGTTTTAGTTGTTTTTTTTTGTTTGTCTTCTTTCCTGCCTTAAAGTTTTCTTTTAGAATAAATTTCACACACAAAAAAATGTTTTCAAGACTTTTTTATTGCCTCTGATTTATCCCTATTTGAAAGTTGTTCATTTGTCCAGTTAGAATAACAGTAACAAATTCCACTGCTAAATTTATAAGCAATTAAAATTCCATTAAGCACACAAGAGGCCAAAATGCTAAAAAAGATAGCTGTTATAGTCAATTTACATATGACCCATTTATACTACAAAAAAAATCTGAGCATGAATTGTATAGCTTGATACCAAGATGTTAGTTAACAACAAAAACACTACTGTCTTATATTTGTTAAGTATATTCTTATTAATTAAAAGAGACCACTTCCAAGGTCTAGTGGTTAGAAATCACTGAAACTCTGATGGAAGGTAATAAGTTCAAGACCAACTACAGAAAATGACCATTCATGTGAGAATATTGACAAAATTTCTAAGAGAGGATTGGAGTCTTGAAATGGTCTTTCTTAGGCATGACAGTATTATGAGAATTGCCTGCCTGATATAACTGTTAAGACTTAGGAGGGTGTCGCCCCCAACCTTTAGATCTAAATGAGAGCAGAGTAACCTAATATAGGTTTGATCTGATTTTAATGAGATTAGTAAACGAGACATGATGAAGCCACATTCTTTCAGTTTGTCATTCTAACAAGCTTAACAGGGCAGTCTTTCTAAAACGAAAACTGATAATATCCTTCCTCCAAAAATAAACAAGTTCATTTGTTACCACTATGTTCTGGTAATGATAACCTGATCAAAGTGGTTACAAGAAAAATGGTAAAAAAACCCCTGAACTGTTACCATTATTCTTGTTACCATTAGGCTTATGTTATCATTACCATTATTCTTGTTACCATCAGACTCAGGCTATCATTACCATTATTCTTGTTACCATCAGACTCAGGCTATCATTACCATTATTCTTGTTACCATTAGGCTCATGTTATCATTACCATTATTCTTGTTACCATCAGACTCAGGCTATCATTACCATTATTCTTGTTACCATTAGGCTCATGTTAGCATTACCATTATTCTTGTTACCATTAGGCTCATGTTATCATTACCATTATTCTTGTTACCATTAGGCACATGTTAGCATTACCATTATTCTTGTTACCATTAGGCACATGTAAGCATTACCAATATTCTTGTTACTGCTAGGCTCATAATATCATTACCATTATTCTTGTAACCATTAGGTACATGTTAGCATTACCATTATTCTTGTTACCATTAGGCTCATGTTATCATTACCATTATTCTTGTTACCATTAGGCTCATGTTATCATTACCATTATTCTTGTTACCATTAGGCACATGTTAGCATTACCATTATTCTTGTTACTGCTAGGCTCAGGCTATCATTACCATTATTCTTGTTACCATCAGACTCAGGCTGTCATTACCATTATTCTTGTTACTGCTAGGCTCATAATATCATTACCATTATTCTTGATACCATTAGGCACATGTTAGCATTACCATTATTCTTGTTACCATTAGGCTCATGTTATCATTACCATTATTCTTGTTACCATTAGGCTCATGTTATCATTACCATTATTCTTGTTACCATTAGGCACATGTCAGCATTACCATTATTCTTGTTACTGCTAGGCTCAGGCTATCATTACCATTATTCTTGTTACCATCAGACTCAGGCTGTCATTACCATTATTCTTGTTACTGCTAGGCTTAGGCTATCATTACCATTATTCTTGTTACCATCAGACTCTGGCTGTCATTACCATTATTCTTGTTACTGCTAGACTCAGGCTATCATTACCATTATTCTTGTTACCATCAGACTCAGGCTGTCATTACCAATATTCTTGTTACTGCTAGGCTTAGGCTATCATTACCATTATTCTTGTTACCATCAGACTCAGGCTATCATTACCATTATTCTTGTTACCATCAGACTCAGGCTATCATTACCATTATTCTTGTTACCATTAGACTCAGGCTATCATTACCATTATTCTTGTTACCATTAGACTAAGGCTGTCATTACCATTATTCTTGTTACTGCTAGGCTTAGGCTATCATTACCATTATTCTTGTTACCATCAGACTCTGGCTGTCATTACCATTATTCTTGTTACTGCTAGACTCAGGCTATCATTACCATTATTCTTGTTACCATCAGACTCAGGCTGTCATTACCAATATTCTTGTTACTGCTAGGCTTAGGCTATCATTACCATTATTCTTGTTACCATCAGACTCAGGCTATCATTACCATTATTCTTGTTACCATCAGACTCAGGCTATCATTACCATTATTCTTGTTACCATTAGACTCAGGCTATCATTACCATTATTCTTGTTACCATCAGACTAAGGCTGTCATTACCATTATTCTTGTTACTGCTAGGCTCAGGTTATCATTACAATTATTCTTGTTACTGCTAGGCTCAGGCTATCATTACAATTATTCTTGTTACTGCTAGGCTCAGGTTATCATTACAATTATTCTTGTTACTGCTAGGCTCAGGTTATCATTACAATTATTCTTGTTGCTGTTAGGCTCAGGCTCTCATTACCATTATTCTTGTTACCATCAGACTCAGGCTGGCATTACCATTGTTCTTGTTTCTGCTAGGCTCAGGCTATCATTACCATTATTCTTGTTACCATCAGACTCAGGCTATCATTACCATTATTCTTGTTACCATCAGACTCAGGCTGGCATTACCATTATTCTTGTTACCATCAGACTCAAACTATCATTACCATTATTCTTGTTACTGCTAGGCTCAGGCTATCATTACCATTATTCTTGTTACCATCGGACTCAGGCTGGCATTACCATTATTCTTGTTTCTGCTAGGCTCAGGCTATCATTACCATTATTCTTGTTACCATCAGACTCAGGTTGGCATTACCATTATTCTTGTTACCATCAGACTCAGACTATCATTACCATTATTCTTGTTACTGCTAGGCTCAGGCTATCATTACCATTATTCTTGTTTCTGCTAGGCTTAGGCTATCATTACCATTATTCTTGTAACCATCAGACTCAGGGCTATCATTACCATTATTCTTGTTACCATCAGACTCAGGCTATCATTACCATTATTCTTGTTACCATCAGACAAGGGCTGTCATTACCATTATTCTTGTTACTGCTAGGCTCAGGTTATTATTATCAATATTCTTGTTACTACTAGGTTCAGGTTATCATTACCATCATTCTTGTTACCATTAGACCCAGGTTAGTATTACCATTATTCTTGTTACTGCTAGGCACAGGCTAGCATCAACATTATTCTAGTTACTGCTAGGCTTAGGCTATCATCACCATAATTCTTGTTACTGCCAGGCACAGGTTATTATTACCATTATTCTTGTTGCCATTAGGCTCAGGCTATCATTACCATTTTTCTTGTTCCTGCTAGACCAAGGTTATCATTACCATTTTTCTTGTTACTGCTAGACCCAGGTTACCATTACCATTATTCTTGTTACTGCTGTGCCCAGGTTATCATTACCATTATTCTTGTTACTGCTAGGCCAAGGTTATCATTACCATTTTTCTTGTTACTGCTAAACCCAGGTTACCATTACCATTATTCTTGTTACTGCTGGGCCCAGGCTATCATTACCATTATTCTTGTTACCATCAGACTCAGGCTATCATTACCATTATTCTTGTTACCATCAGACTCAGGCTGTCATTACCATTATTCTTGTTACTGCTAGGCTCAGGCTATCATTACAATTATTCTTGTTACTGCTAGGCTCAGGCTATCATTACCATTATTCTTGTTACCATCAGACTCAGGCTGGCATTACCATTATTCTTGTTTCTGCTAGGCTCAGGCTATCATTACCATTATTCTTGTTACCATCAGACTCAGGCTATCATTACCGTTTTTCTTGTTACCATCAGACTCAGGCTATCATTACCATTATTCTTGTTACCATCAGACTCAGACTATCATTACCATTATTCTTGTTACTGCTAGGCTCAGGCTATCATTACCATTATTCTTGTTACCATCAGACTCAGGCTGTCATTACCATTATTCTTGTTACTGCTAGGCTCAGGCTATCATTACAATTATTCTTGTAACTGCTAGGCTCAGGCTATCATTACCATTATTCTTGTTACCATCAGACTCAGGCTGGCATTACCATTATTCTATTTTCTGCTAGGCTCAAGCTTTCATTACCATTCTTGTTACTGCTAGGCTCAGGTTATTATTACCATTATTCTTGTTACCATTAGGCTCTGGCTATCATTACCATTTTTCTTGTTCCTGCTAGACCAAGGTTATTATTACCATTTTTCTTGTTACTGCTAGACCCAGGTTACCATTACCATTATTCTTGTTACTGCTAGGCCCAGGTTATCATTACCATTATTCTTGTTACTGCTAGGACCAGGCAGATCAAGAATAATGGTAATGATAGCCTGAGCCTAGCAGTAACAAGAATGGTAATGATAGCTTGAGCCTAATGATAACAAGAATAATGGTAGTAGTCGAAGTAGTGTTGGTAGAAATAGCAGTAGTAGAAGTGGTAGTAGTAGAATTAGTAGTGGTAGCAGAAGTAGTAGTAGTGGAAGTACTAGAATTAGTAGTGGTGGTAGCAGTAGTAGTAGTAGTAATAGTAGTAGTAGTGCCAGTAGTAGAAGTTGTGCCAGTAGTAGTAGTAGTAATATTGGTAGTAGTGAAAGTAGTAGTGGTAGTAGTAGTAGTAGTAGAAGTAGTAGAATTAATAGTGGTAGTAGTAGAATTAGTAGTGGTAGCAGTAGTTGTTGTAGTAGTAGTAGCAGCAGTAGTAGTAGTGGAAATAGTAGTAGTGGTAGTAGTAATGGTAGTAGTAAGAGTAGTAGTAGTAGTAGTACTATGGTTACTGCTAGGCACAGGTTATCATTACCATTAATCTTGTTACTGCTAGGCTCAGGCTAGCATTACCAATATTCTTGTTACTGCTAGGCTCAGGTTATCATTACCATTATTCTTGATACCATTAGGCACAGGTTATCATTACCATTATTCTTGTTACCATTAGGCACAGGTTATCATTACCATAATTATTGTAACCATTGGGCTCAGGTTATCATTACCATTATTCTTGTTACTGCTAGGCTCAGGCTATCATAATTATTCTTGTTACTGCTAGGCTTAGGTTTTCATTACTATTATTCAAGCTACCACTTTGTTAAAGCTATCATAACCATTATCCGTGTAATTACTATGTTCAAGCTATCATATGTGTTATTCCTGTTTCCACTTTGATCAGGCTTTCATTGCCATTATTCTTGTCACCTTTAAGCTCAGGCCATAGTAATCATTAATCGTGTGACCACCATGCTTAGGCAACTATAACCATTATTCTTGTTACCACTAATCTCAGGCTTTCATTCCGATTTTTAGTAACACTAAGCTCAGGTAATTAATGCTACAAATCATTTGAATTCTTGAGTTACTACTTTGCTCAGGAAATCAAAACCATTATTCTTGATACCACTTTGTTTAGGTTACAATTAGTCCTGTTACCAATAAGCTTGTTATCTTTACCATTAGTCCTGTTACCACTATTATCAGGTTATCATTACCATTAATTCTGTTACAACCATACTCATGCTATCGTTCTCATTATCAATGTTAATACTTAGCTCAGGCTGTCATTTTCATCAGTCCTGTTACCATCATGCTATGGTTGTCACTATTTTTCTTGTTATCATTTAGCTCAAGTTATCATTTCTATGTTCCTGTTACAAGTTTGCTCATGTAATCATTACCATTAATCCTTTTACCATTAAGCTCAGGTTATCATTGCCATCATTCTTGTCAGCACTAAGCTCAGGTTATCATTGCCATCATTCTTGTCAGCACTAAGCTCAGGTTATCATTGCCATTATTCTTGTCAGCACTAAGCTCAGGTTTTCATTGCCATTATTCTTGTCAGCACTAAGCTCAGGTTATCATTGCCATTATTCTTGTCAGCACTAAGCTCAGGTTATCATTGCCATTATTCTTGTCAGCACTAAGCTCAGGTTATCATTGCCATTATTCTTGTCCCCACTAAGCTCAGTTTATCATTGCCATTATTCTTGTCAGCACTAAGCTCAGGTTATCATTGCCATTATTCTTGTCATCACTAAGCTCAGTTTATCATTGCCATTATTCTTGTCAGCACTAAGCTCAGGTTATCATTGCCATTATTCTTGTCAGCACTAAGCTCAGGTTATCATTGCCATTATTCTTGTCAGCACTAAGCTCAGGTTATCATTGCCATTATTCTTGTCAGCACTAAGCTCAGGTTATCATTGCCATTATTCTTGTCACCACTAAGCTCAGGTTATCATTGCCATTATTCTTGTCACCACTAAGCTCAGTTTATCATTACCATTATTCTTGTCAGCACTAAGCTCAGGTTATCATTACAATTAGTCCTGTTACCACTAATCTCAGGTAATCAGTACAATAAATCCTGTTACCACGAAGCTCAGGCTTTCCATTTTCCTGAAACAACTATGCTCAGGTAATCATAACTATTATTTCTTGACCACTTCCCTCGGTCCAAATTTTTTATTCCCATTTGTCCTGTTACTGCCATGCCAAGGTTGTCATTACCATTATTCCTTTTACCAATAAGGTTGGGCTACTATAACCATAAGCCCTTTTACCACTAAGCTCATGTTATAATAACCTTTATTCCCAAAGCTCAGGTTATCATTAGCACTAATCCTCTTACAACTATGCTCAGGTCATCATAAGCATTACTTTTGTTACCCCTATGCTCAGGTTATCATTACCATTACTTTTGTTACCACTATGCTCAGGTTATCGTTACCATTATTTTTGTTTCCACTCTGCTCAGGTTATCACAAGTCCTGTTACCACTATGCTCAGGTTATCATTACCATTACTTTTGTTACCACTATGCTCAGGTTATCGTTACCATTATTTTTGTTTCCACTCTGCTCAGGTTATCACAAGTCCTGTTACCACTCTGCTCAGGTTATCATTACCATTATTCTTGTTACCACCTAGCTAAGGTAATCATTACCATTATCTCTGTTACCACTGTGCTCAGGTTATCATAACCATTATTCCTGTTACCACTATGCTCAGGTTATCATTAATCCTGTTACCCCTATGCTCAGGTTATCATAACCATTATTCCTGTTACCACTATGCAGGCATGCACAATTAGGCTTGGCAGTGAACATGTGCAAAGTTTGGTTGAACTAGACCTTGTAATGGTAGAGTTGTCTGGACAAACTTTAAGACAGATGGACATGTTGGTTGATATGTTAAAACCAGCATTGTGTTTCAGACAAACTTCTTCAGTGTTTTCCTCAAAGGTATTGACTTTGAGTACCGGTACTTAACTATCTTCACAATACTATGACAAAAGTAACTCCACAATACTATGACAAAAGAAATGAAGAGATATTTAAGTTAGTTAATTTTATTATAAAATTCACACTACAAAAGCCATATTTAATATTGGCAAAGCTAAATCATTAAGTTCTTTAAGGTTGTTTTTAGAAAAAAATTCATGGATTGACATCATTTTTGCCAACGGCAAAATAAATCTATAAAAAAAAATCTTTATGAGCACAGTTACAACATCCATGAACAATTATCTCTTCTTTTATCACTGATACATCATAAAGCGAGAGAGAAAAAAGTAATCACAATTAGCTAGGGGAGAAAAAGGAAATAAGCGTTTTCCTTACAATAAATAAATTTTGTGAACTGAAAGTGAATGAGAAAACATTATAATGATGAACACATTTTTTCAATATGTTATTGTTTGTTTTTCATCTCAAGAAATATTAACTTTTGAACAAATGAACCACTGACCAAACATTGCTTGATTCACCAGAGATGGATGATAAATTAACATTTCAGTCTAACCCATTCTGGCTTCGTTTATTCTCATTTATGGGTTTACTTACTAAATCTAATTCTTTTCAGATTAAGTTTTTGCTTATATAAACTCTTATAAAAATGTTATGTCTATTACTGCTCACATATTTGTTCAAAATTTGAAATATTTTCCTATTCTTGTTCAAATGCTGAATAGTCCAAGATGATTTCAGTCATACTGAAATGTCTTTGAAGTTGTTTTCTTTGCTGTGGTTCGTTAAAGACTTTTTCTACACTGTTTCAGAACACACCTCAGACGTTGAGTAACTCATAAACAGTTGACCTATGGAAATGAAAAATATGTGTATAAATTAACATTGTGTTCTATTCAGTGCTAATGATTAAGAAGAATTTACACCTACAAGTATGAATTATAATTAACCAGACAGACCTTAAACGTTTATTTGTACAAGAACTGCACTAAACCTGTTAAATTATCAAAAAACATTACTGTTTGTAATAAAGAAAAAAAGAGAAAGAAGACTGCAGCTTACAATAGAACAAATCATAATTAAATGTTGTCGAGACAAAAATGTATTATACCGTACCCTCTCTAATAAATACTAACTAAGGATACCTCAGGGGTGCTTATTAGAAACAATATGGTACCATGTAATACTTACGATATCATCAATTTTCATTATACTACGGACAGTTTCAGACGCCAGGTGTATAGCACTCTGGGATACTAGTAGTGGCTGTACTACATTCTCTTCCAAGATATTTGTGATTGCTCCCTGTGAAACGAACATGTACATGTCATTACTATCTACACAATGCCTCAACATTTCATAAAACTTTACTGTGAGAGTCATTCATACAACTTGTGAGAATAATTATCTTTATAACTGTTTAAATATTTTTCTTAGTATTAGACATGCCCAAAAAATTACAGTTTTCTATTTTCTTCAAAATCATGTAAATGTGTAAGATTCTGATTTCAATTATCGCCTTTGGTCAGTCAAAAGCTCTAAATACAACAAGATGGCCATGATGGCCCTGGATCGCTCACCTGAGTACTTTGGCTGTAGGTTTGCTGCTAAGCAGTATTTCATTTTTTAATTGAAAATATGTAAGTGCCTACAAACCAAATATGTAAAATATCAGTCAATAAATAAAGGCTCTATGACAGAAAGTAGAAATATCTATGATAAGCTATGGTGACCTTGACCTTGACCCAGTGACCCAATCCCTACCCATGGGTAGACGTCCATGCAAGGAACCTATATACTGAATATCAAAGATATTGGTCTATAAATGAAGGCTCTATGAGGTACAGTAGATAAATCTATTTTTAGCCTCCATGACCTTTAACCTAATCTAATAATTTCAAAAAGCTTGATAAAGCTTGCTTCATGCCAAATTTTAAAATTCTAGGCCTTGTGGTTTCAGACAAGAAGATTTTTAAAGATTTTTTTCTATACTGCTATTTAAAACTTAAGACCCCTCAGGCAGGGCCAATAGTGACCCCAGTGACATTTTTCAAACAAACTAGCTAGAGGTCCACTAGACAATGCTGCATACCAAATATCTAAGCTGTAGGCATTGAGGTTTCCAGTAAGAAGATTTTTAAAGATTGCCTTTTTTACATATTAAGGGCCCCCGGGGCGGGGCCAATTTTGACCCCGGGGCCGACATATAAAAATACTGGTAAAGGTTCTCAACACAATACTCCACACCAAATATCTAAGGTCTAGTCCTACTAGTTTCAGAGAAAAATGATTTTTCATGTTTTTCCTATACAACTATATGTAAACCAAGAGAACCCTGGGGCGTGGCCAATTTTAACCCAGTGGACATATTTCAAACAATCTTGATAGACATCCACTAGACAATGCTGCACACCAAATATCTAAACTCTATGCCTTGCGGTTTCTGGCAATAAGATTTTTTAAAAGCTTTTCCTATATAACTCTATATAAAACATTTGACCCCGGGGAGGTGGGGGGGGGGGGGGGGTGGGCATTTTTGACCCAGGAGCCATGATTTGAACAGAGGTCCACTGGACAATGCTGCACACCAAATATCTAAACTCTAGGCCTTGTGGTTTCAGACAAGAAGATTTTTAAAGTTTTTCCTATATAATTCTATGTAAAACTAGTGACCCCTGGGGCAGGGCCATTTTTGCCACAGCGGTCATGATTTGAACAAAGTCGGTAAAGGTCCACCTGATGATGCTTCATTCCAAATATCTAAGCTCCAGGCCTTGTAGTTCTGGAGAAGAAGATTTTTAAAGTTCCAACTTTGAAAATCTATTTTTAGCTCCTGTGGCCTAGAAATGCAATGGACCTGAACCATTTGAACAATTTTGGTAAAGCTTCATGCAAGTAATATTCCTGCCAAGTTTCAGCAAGATTGGCCCAGCAGTTCAGGAGAAGAAGTTGTTTGAAGAAAAAGTTGACAACGCACGCATGCACGACGGACATCAGGCGATCACAAAAGCTCACCTTGAGCACTTTGTGCTCAGGTGAGCTAAAAAGTAAACTGAGTGCATTATTATTAGTTTCTACATAGAGTTGTACTATTTTTGAGTGGATACTGACTTTACTAATGAACATTTACTAATGAACATTCTTAGTGTCAATATGCCTAAAAAAGATTTTGCACTCAAGTTCTTTAATTTGTCAGTTATTTTTCAATTTATTTGAAAGAGAAAAAAAATACACATGCTGGGTATTCTCAGTTAATCTAAGGACATGTCACTTGAAACCAAAATGTTTCTGCAGAAAACTAGGTATATTTACCTCCATACTTAAGACATTTTCATAAACAAGAGGGCCATGATGGCCCTGTATCGCTCACCTGAGTATGACTGCTTTTTACAAAAGTGGCTATTTGGACCTGGTTAACTGACCCCAGATGACCCATTTTCAAACTTGACCTAGAAATTATTGAAACAATATTTCTGACAAATTTTCAGGTTGTTTGGACTGAAAATGTTACCACTAGAGTGTTAACAAGGTTTTTCCATATTTGGGCTCTATGACCTAGTTTTTGAACCTAGATGGCCCATATTCGGACTTGAGCTAGAAATTATCAAAACAATCTTTCTGACAAATTTCCAGGGTATTTGGACTGAAAAAGAAGCCTCTAGTGTTAAAAAGGTTTTTCGATATTTGGGCTCTGTGACCTAGTTCTTGACCCTAGATGACCCATATCCAAACTTGAGCTACAAATAATCAAAACAACTTTTCTGACAAATTTCCAGGATATTTGGACTGAAAATGTATCCTCTAGTGTTAACAAGGTTTTTCCATATTTGGGCTCTGTGACCTAGTTTTTGACCACGGATGACCCATATTCGAACGTGAGCTAGAAATCATAGAAGCAACCTTTCTAACAAATTTCGAAGTTATTTGGAATTAAAATCTTACCTCTAGAGTGTTAACAAGGTTTTTTTTCCATATTTTGGCTCTGTGACCTTGTTTTTGACCCAAAATGACCCAAACTCGAACTTGAATAGAAATCATCGAAACGACCTTTCTGACAAATTTCAAGGACATTTGGACTGAAAATGTAACCTCTAGAGCATTAACAAGGTTTTTCTACTTTTGGGCTTTTTGACCTAGTTTTTGACCCCAGATAACCTATATTCAAAACTGAGCTAGAAATCATTGAAACAATCTTTTTGATAAATTTCCAGGTTATTTGAACTGAAAATGTTGGCTCTAGAGTGTTAACAAGACTTTTCCATATTTGGGCTCTGTTACCTAGTTTTTGAACCCAGATGACCCATATTCAAACTTGACTTTAAAAATCATCAAAGCAACCTTTCTGACAAATTTCCAAGATAATTGGACTGAAAATGTAACCTCTGGAGTGTTAATAAGATTTTTCTATTTTTGGACTCTTTGACCTAGTTTTTGAACCCAGATGACCCATATTCAAATTTAAGCTAGAAATCACAGAAGCAACCTTTCTGACAAATTTCCAGATTATTTGTGCTGAAAATGTTACCTCTAGAGTGTTTACAAGGTTTTTCAATATTTGGGCTCTGTGACCTAGTTTTTGACCCTAGATGACCCATATTCGAACTTGAGCTAGAAATCATTGATACAACTTTTCTGACAAATTTTCAGGATATTTGGACTGAAAATGTAGCCTCTAGAGTGTTAACAAGGTTTTTCTATATTTGGGCTCTGTGACCTAGTTTTTCAACCCAGATAACCCATGTTCGAACTCGTCCCAGAAATCATTGGGACAAACATCCTGACCAAGTTTCAAGACAATTGAGGCAAAAATGTGACCGCTAGAGCGTTAACGAACTAAGTGTGTACAGACGACAGACATTGATCGATCCTAATAGCTCACCATGAGCCTACGGCTCAGGTGAGCTAAAAAAGCAAACTTCAATAAGGAAGCTAAACAAAGAGTCGAAATAAACTAGCTTATAATTGCTATTCAAGTATGTACCTTTCTAACATTTATACCAGCTGTCTTCTCTCCTTGAGCATGTCTGTTTCTCAATTCAGTTACTGTAGTGATTGGATTGAGACCAGCATTTTCTGCCAACGTGAATGGTATGACTTCTAGAGCCTCAGCAAATGCTCGGAAACAGTACTGTTCCACACCAGACAGGGAGTTAGCATAGTCCATTAGTTGGATAGACAGTTCAATCTCAGGGGCACCACCTCCAGCTATTAATGCCCTGTAAGCATCCATAATTGTTGTTATTGTTTTGAAGTAAGTGACCCTTAAACCTAATGACCCCAAAAGATCACAACCTGTGTCATCACACTTACAGCCTTTAAACCATTTTTATAATATTTCATTGTTTCTTTCCTAAATAGCTACTGAGCAAAAACTGTATTTCCCTATGATCTCAGCTGGTAACCTTGGACCTACTGAACACAAGCACAACTGAACTCACCAACCTATATACCAAGTTTCCTTACAGTATTTTCTTCCTTACTAATTTATTGTGTAGAAACTGTTTTCCTTGTATCTCAGCTGGTGATCTTGACCCTGAACCTACTGACCCCAAAAGCAATACATGCATTATACCTAATATAATTTGTGTCCTTGCCCCCAAAATAATCCCAAACTTCATTTCTATACCACTTACCTATAACTCAAGTTTCATTTCACTGACTCCTCTGAAACTTAATAACTGGAAACCTTTCTCCTTTTATTAAGTTGGTGACCTTGACCTTGAACCTACTGACCCCCAAAGCAATCAAAACTGGTTTCATCAAACATTCTACCTATACATCCAAGTTAATCTCCACACCTCTTTCAAAACTAAAGTTACCAAGGAGAAACAACTGCCATCAGCCTAGACAACATTCACAAATCTTTTTCGTAGAAAACCTGTTTTAAATTATGACCATGTCTTGTCTGTGATTACCTGATCAAGGAAGAAGTTATGTAAATCAGTTCATTTCTCTTCCTGCTCATATAAAGCTCGATTACAACTAAATAATGGAAAGACAATTCTGAACAAGTTGTTCAGAACTTATATTAACACCTGTACACACCTTTTCTTGACAAGACATCTGATAACACAGAGAGCGTCATGCAGAGATCGGTCTGCTTCCTCCAACATCAGTTTGTTTGATCCTCTCATCAGCACTGTGACAGTTCTACCTGGGTTAGCTATACCAGTGATCTGAAGAGAGATCAGAACATTTTATTTCCTCAGATAGATCAAACACAGAGTGGCATGTGAATTTGGACTGCTAATGCAACCAGTCTTTTCTGCATGCAAGGTGACCCAGCACTCACAATTCTATTGAAACAGCATTGGTTAAACTAAATGTATAAAAGTGTGTGTATTTACTGAAGGAACTTTCCCAGGCCTTTTGTTGTTTTACACCATATAATTTAAAATCTTTTCCTATATTTTTTTTTTTGGAGCACAAATTGAAACTTTTTTATATAGAACACCAACCTTAACAATTTTACTGGGTCCAGTATGTATTTCTTCAACAAGATCAGCACTTCCGAGGGATTCTGGTACAAAGTGATCCAAACTCGCTATTGGACGACATCCTAAACTCTGAAATGTAACAGTCACTTTGTATAACAATAAACACTTTCAATACTACAATTTTTTGATAGAACTTTGCAGAATCTTTGCTCTTATTTCATGATTGTGACACATGGTTTGTTAATTGTGATTTATTATCAAAAAGTTCCCTGTCACTTACACTTTTGTTTAGTATCTTTGTACACTTGTGTAAATGCCATTATAAAGATATGCCTAAACTAGAATTAAACTATCATAAATTTTGTTACTGCAGCCACACAACAACTATATAGAAGCATAAACCAGAAACATTCCTAAAATCCAACCTCGCAGAATCTCTCTTTTTTTTTTTTTTAAATAACTGCCCAACTGCTATTAAACAGATTACTAAGGGGAAGCAACTGTAACAAATACTTACCTTGCAAACAAATTCAATGTCTTCCCTTTCAATATCTTTTACTACCATAATTTTCATCTTGGCTAAGAAATGAAGAGCTAGATCACTAACTGCATCCCTGAAACAGGAGGAACAAAACGTTTAAGTTCTATCATTTAATCTTTTTCCTATTCTATTCATCAGCTGTCAAACTGTCATGTCTTACAGAAAGCCAACTTTTACACTTCACTAGGATCCTACAATACCAACTTTTTCAGTCACTGTTTGGCTTCATTTTTGAATTCAGTGATTTTTTTACCCAAAATTTGACGCCGAATATCGGCCTTTTCACAATCCGAAAAATTGCTAAAATTTCACAAAAATATGAAGAAAAATTCACAATGCCCATCAACAATATGATTTGAAACTGTTTTTTCATAGAATTGATGTAAAAAGTCTTAAAAGTCGAGCAAAACTTTGAAGAATTTAGCCGCAAAAAATGCCGATCGGAGACAGCGAATTCGCCGTACAGTACAGAAATACCGTATGACGGCTTTTATCATTAACTTCCAGTCAAGTAGACGCTCAAGACTGTACACAAAGCGCTCAGTTACATGGAGCCCGGTCATCGGTTTATTCGGTTTATTTAGCTTCGTCCAAGATGTCAAGAAACAGCAAATATTATTTTAGAAAATTTAAAAAAGCCATGCCGCCGGTACACCAACAATATTTTCAGCATTTGAAACTGTAAAAAAAATTAAATGACCGTGGTGTTCAGCCTAGTTCTCTTCAGTGTTCCAGTGAAAATTCTACATGTGATTCCTTGTCATTGCCAGAAAATATTGTTCTAAATGAACAAGAAGCAGTTACTTTGTCTCCTCAGTCAACGCTCTCACCACAGCCTGATCAAGAAAAATCTTGTGAAGCAGACATTTTACCAATTTTTCGTGACCCAAATGATGTAATGCCAGAAAGTAAAAAAAAGTTGAAATTCAAACAGTCAAAAATACAAATAACAAAGCTGAATTTCTCACATTTTAGTTATTTATCCTTTCCATTTCATTACAGACACTTAATCAGACTGCATGTATTGTTTTAATACATGTATAATTCTTTTACATTTCAGAATTAAGGTGTTAATGTTTCATTTATTTTTCACAATTTTGAACTTAAATGCGCTTAAAAATTCACAATAGAAAAGGCATGGGCTGTTTCACAAAAAAGTGAAAAAAATCACAGGAATTACAAAGGATGCTGAAATGATAAAAATAAATACATGTCCCACATCAAAGAACTCCTATATTGCCTGTTAAAGGTTCTTTTTATGGTGAAACAAGAACTGTCACTGTAAGATGACAATGCCCCCGAACATGGTGCTTTGACCTTTGAACTGAGAACCAGTCATTCAGTGGTCAAGGTCAAATAAATATAGGTCAGTGGGAAGGTCTTATCCAAAAGGGGTTGTGTCTAAGTATGAAGTAATTCCATTTACTTATAAGGAATTTATGGGCAATGTTAAAGTTTTTGGACAATTGGATCTTCAAGGTGAAGGTCATTCAGGGGTCAAGGTCAAACAAATATAGGTCAGTGGGAAGGCCTTGTCCAAAGGGGTGTTGTGTTTAAGTATGAAGTGTATCCACTTACCAATTTGGAAGTTATGGCCAAATATTAGTCTTTGGACAATTGGATATTCAGGGGTCAAGGTCAAATAATTAAAGGTCAGTGGGAAGGTCTTGTCCAAAGGGGTGTTGTGTCCAAGTATGAAGTAAATCCACTTACTAATAAGGAAGCTATGGGCAATGTTGAAGTTTTGGACAATTGGATCTTCAAGGTAAAGGTCATTCAGGGGTCAAGGTCAAATAAATATAGGTCAGTGGAAAGGTCTTATCCAAAGGGGTGTTGTGTCCAAGTATGAAGTAAATCCATTTACTAATAAGAAAGTTATTGCCAATGTTAAAGTTTTTGGACGGACTGACGGACAGTTCAAAAACTATATGCCTCCCTTCAGGGGCATAAAAAAATGCAGGCAGTGTAATTATGATTCTCTCTAAATTTGGGAACGGGTTATGTCCATAAAATGGGTGAAAATTTGCAACAACTCTCCATGTTAGATTAATCCTGATGTTTGACTGCTTCATGAGTTCAAACTAGTTCTCTCACAGAAAATGCTGAATGAAGATAGTCACTGTGGACTCTCACCCCTGGTCAAAACATTTGAAGATATAGTTTTCCAACAACAAAACTTTGCACTTCTGATTTTCAAGCCCATATTTACCTAAGAATGGATTTCTGTATAAGTAGCACAGTGCAGCCTGCCTTCTTAATCTGTTTGACAATGTTGAGTATATACTGCCTTTCTTCTCTCAGAACTCTGTCCATCTGTGTGTAATCTGACACTATCACACTGTTGTCCATCTAAATATAAATATACTATGTTGGCAAATTCCAATAAACTGGATCTTTTTATGCTTAAATGTGACCCATAAAAATGGGTATTGTAAACAGTTTGACAACTTTCTATTTATTTGTCCATTCAACAAACTCTAACTAAAATAGCTTTTTAAATACACATGTGGTTATCTTAGTACCCCAAATGCTCAAATATTAATATCTGGCAATGTTTTTCGTTCAAGAACTGCAATTATCGGTGCCCGTAACAATTATGTTGCGTGAATATCGCTAGGGTTGCATTTAACTATTTATTTCATTAAGGACAATTAACTCAAGAGACACTTTCTTTTGAAAATATCGAATAAACATAGCATTATCTCGAAGTGTCAACACCTTCTCAACCCCTTTCTGATGTGTAAAAAACATCTCATAATTATGGCGACATCAATCAACACTTATTATTGTGTTTGTTTAACAATATATGGACCACATCCGCTCCTTTTTCTAACAAGCATCTTAATAAGATTTACATGTTATGTGCTGTAGAAGCATCTTAATTCATCAAAGACATTGGACATTCGTTAAATTTTTGTTAAATTTAAATGTTAAGGGTCCAGTGGTAACGCGCTGGACAGGTAAACCAGGGGTTCCGAGTTCGATCCCCCTCTCCTCCACTAACATTACTAATAGTCTTTCGGATGAGATGTTAAACCGAGGTCCCATGTGTCAGTGCTATACACTGAGCATGCAAAAGAACCAGGGTGTCTCTGGAATGGGATACTTTCTGTATCTTGCACTTCTCCCACAACATAAAATAACCAATCTCTTCAGGGGGCGTCGGTCATAAGGGCAACCGGTACCAACGATAAATAAGCTCAAATAGAGAGACATGATTGAATCTTTAGCAGTTAACACATTTAGAAAAAAAAAAGGAAAAAGAAAAAAATAACAGTATTATAACAGCTTTTACAATACCATACTGTCAGTACTGATGACACTGGTTTTCTCCCCTTTACAATGCTCTCCAAAAAGAAGGTGCACCAAAACAGAAAACATGATCATTTGGGCAGGAATTATTGAATTCTGGCCAGTATTTTACAAGTTTTCAAGCTTGAAAAAATTGTCTGTAGCCCACCCTTATGTACAATACGCACCCCTTCTTGGAAACTAAAAATTCTTGAAAGTGCATATTATATTCAAACTTTTACAGTAATTTCTTATAACTGCATAAAGATGGAAAACCCATAAAGTCAGTATCTATACTATATCTAAATATTTATCAATTTACAATTAACAAAAAAACTCAAACATTTCTACTTACATCTGTTTTTGGAGGAGATATACAGAACTGTATAAGACCTATTTTTGCTTTCTCTACTTTGTTTGGTCCACCCACACCCTGTGTCTTCTGGTCAAAAACCAAACCATCTATCAATTCAATATCTTCAACAGTTCCACTAAAAAGTAATGAAGACTGTTTCTGACACACACATAACATTTAAAGCAGTAAGGATAGAATCTTCGTTTTTTAAGGTTTCTATAACACAGCCTTGATCTAGAGAAAAGTTAATTTCAAATAATCTTTCAGTAGCAAAAACCTGGCAAGTCTTCAACCAAAACAGACAATTTTATAGCTCATGTTTATAGTATAGTTTAGCTACAAAAACAAAACTCTGGTTTACTCAGCCCTAACCTGAATATGTACAAAGAAGAAAATGCCAAAAATAAACTTACATCAAAAACTTAGATTAATAACTCATGGTAAAATTGTCTAACACCTGTATCTACTCAGTTTTATTGACAGCCCTCTAGATACAGTGATACACTTAAACTTACTACTAAAGACAGATTTAATCCAAACTTACCCTAATTTTTTCACTACTTTGATATCATTTAAGTCAACATTGTTAGCCACAGCTGGGTCAATGACCTTGAGGACAGCATCAACAGCTATTGGTGAAAGAATATTCGAGAACTGTGACACCACCTACAGAAGTCAAAACAAGTTATAAACAGGTATAAATGGTACATGAACTGTTTGCTAAAGGAAGGAATCTGATATTCTTTCAGTGGAATCTATCTTTTCAGCAGTCTTTAGATGGTAAATTAATCAGCTATTCCCTTAAAACAAAGCAGTATCTTTATCCTCTACTAGCAACTGCCTGCCTCCTCACTCATTCCAGTAGTGGGTGCACTCCAGCAACCTCCATTCAGTGACAAGCTTCTATGGTCACATTTTTCATCCTAAAATCTTCAATGAACTTGTGTTAAATGTAGAGGAGATAAGTTACCTTAGAATTAAGGGATGTGGAAGCACTCTTCAGTAGGGATTCCCTATCATTTAGATCAAGGGGTGTAGTCATTCCTTCAAGAATCTGAAGAGATTTTTCTGAAGCTTTCTGGAATGCCTCAGATATACTGGTAGGGTGAATACCTGCAATATGAAATATTTTGTTATGAAACCATTTTATTACTTTAAACATGTTTTGAAAGCATACCAATACATACATGTTGTCAAGAAGCCATGGAAGCAGGACATTTACTGCTAAAAAATTCTATAAAAAATGAAATACTTTAGGTTTAGTTGATTCTATAGCAGCTTTCAATGGTATTTTGTAACACTTAAAATGCAGAGGCTACAAGTTTGTTTTTATCACTTTTAAGAAAGGAAAGTAGTACTTTTGTCTCTGCTCTTTAATTGGTTTACTTTAGCTAACTGCAACACCCTGTAATACTGGAAGAGCAACTTGGAAGAACCAATACTGGAGCATTTTCAATAAAAAAAATGCTGACTTTTCCAAATAAATGGCAATGGTTTGTAGGGACTTTAACGACCCAACCACAGAGGGGTGTCCTCTCTTCATACACACATGAACTTCATGTCATAATATGACATCCCTTCACCTATCACCTGATACCAACTTGTAATATTACCTTTAGACAGAAGTTTAGCACAAGCATCAAGTAGACTTCCAGCAATAACACATACTGATGTGGTTCCATCTCCAGCTTCTACATCCTGGGCCTTAGACAGCTCCACCAACTACAAAATATACAGAGAAGATTAATAAAAACTGTTAAAAAATGCAGCTGTGACCTCGCTCTGTCCTGTAAGCCTACACAGTGAATATACATAGTCCTGAGGTTTCGTTAAGAGACTGATTGTTGCCAAGCACCTCTGTCTTCTATCTCTAGTTTTCTATCAAGGTTATCTCAACCTTTATTTTATGCTTTCAAAAAACTACCCTGGAAACACAGGCTACCTGACTAGGACAGGGCTCGACAAATGTTTTGGAAGCAACTCGTCTTGCAGGACGAGCAGCTCAGAATTTTCACTCGTCCTTCTGCAATTAGTACTCGTCCTGTAGTTCACTAAGGAAAAAACAGTAAACTGATAATTTTGTATAAATCCCCTACTCCCTGTCTAATATGCGCCGATTATTGCATTGTGACATTTAAAAAAGTTCTGAAATTTTCACGTAAAGATCCATCTTTTTTTACAGCAATAAAATTCGGTATGTGCGGTATATACCGGATTTTCCGCAGGGAGTTTTTAGCTACCTATGTGATCATAACGGAACTGGACAGATTTTAGCACTGCATGCAATAAATCAACATCCAGTTTGCGCATTGGCTGCAATAATTATTTTATGTTCCATTTCATGTGTGTTTTAAACTTCAAATTTTATTATTTTTGGGTAGAAATTCCACTCGTCCGGCAGATCAAGCACTGCCGGAAGATCCACTCCCCTTAGTCAATTTTTACTCGTAATTACGAGCGGACGAGTGGATTTGTCAAGCTCTGTAGGGAATACATAGGACTGTAAACAGAGAGGCTGTATACTGACACAGAAGCTCTTTTCAAGCCCTGGCAAGCCAGCATCGTAGGCCGAGAGTGAAAGGCAGCACGCACACAATACCAGACACATTAACAGACCCGCTGACACATCAATGTAATTTAAATACGTCAAAAAACAACAGGTTCTGTGGGAATTTAGAATTCACCTTTATCTTAACGTGTTACACAAAAGCTCTCTAGTCAAATAAAAGCTTAATTTATAATCTAAGTTGAAGTGGTGATTAAATTTACTTTACATAGCTAACATTGATAAAAGTTTTCCTACTTTTGACCTTTCTTCATGTCCTCCTCAAAAATCAAAGAGGAAACTGGATGGTAAAATTCAGATGTATGGCTAACAAAACCAGACACTGAAGATGATATGCTCATAACTTAAGTATTATTTAACACAAAAATTAACAAAAACTCTTACATTAGATCCAGTAAAATTATCTTACCATTTTTGCAGCAGGGTGAAGTACTTGCATTTGTTTGAGAATCGTAGCTCCATCATTTGTAATTGTAACATCTCCATTAGAGGCTTGGATCTAAAATTAGAAATAAAGTTATCACAAATCAATGAAATTTAACAATTTTCGACTATGTTAGAAAATAAACAGGAAAGGTATAAAATCAAAACTGTTTTTAACAAACAAGTGAAGGATGTGTTCAAACTAACATATATATGCTTAAGAAACATTGTCCCCACCATCTTGAGAATTTGGTTTCAAACAGAGGGTGATGAGAACCATTCTGGGGGTGAAATACCTCCAAATGAGCTTTACTGAGAAGATAAATGATAGCAGAAGTTACCATTTTATCCATTCCTCGAGGACCAAGGCTTGTTCTAATGGCTGAAGCCACAGCTGAAAATAAAAAGATTTAACATGTAGAAATTTACACAAAAAATATATGATTTTACAATTCAGTAGCAAAATATGCACTTAGCTTCTCTGAAAATGTCAATTTCAAACTAAATCCATGTATAACTAATGAGGAATACTTTATCCAATAGATATCTTTATCACGAACAAATTTTCATTCAGAAATTAGTGCTTGTGTTTTACCTAACAGGCTTATCTGATGTTACAGTTTCCCTTCCGTAACATATATTTAAGATTTTGACATCCTGTAACAATAAAATGGTCTTCCAGACGATAGAACAAAAATGTTTTTTTTATTTATTTAACAATGTGTCTTAGCATTACGACCTTGATCTTTTGACCCCAAAAGCAATACGAGTCATCCTTGATGTGGGACAAGTTCATGTGTAAGTTTTCATGCAGGTAAATAAGGAAAGCAAGTTATGATCTCAAAACTGTTTAACGTTGATCCACTGTGACCCTGTTGTTTGAAATCAAGCGAGATCATCTTGACATAGTTAAGACCATGAGTGAGTTTTCATGCAGGTAGAAGGCTAGGAAAGCAAGATATGGTCTGGAAATGGTTTATTTTGAGGCACTGTGACGTTGACCTTTGATGGTTTCACCCTAAATTCAGGGATCAGCTTCAGTGAAGTTATACTGGTATCAGAGTTTGGCATACTGTGTGTATTGTTTTGGAGATAACTAGTCTCACTATTTCGCCTCCGAAGGTGAACCCATTTTATAGGCTGATATTTTATAGTTCTTCACCTTCTATGTCTCACTTTGATCTGCATCTGGCTAAGCGGACTCGCCCAATCGTAGGCGACTGGGCAGTTTTTATGTCTAGTTTGTCCAACATTTCACAGAGTTCAAGGCAAAAATGATAAAAATATGATAAAATATGATAACTAAATTCATACCTAATCCTGTAATCCAAGAAAACACACAAATACATAAGTATAGAACTGAAACACTTATTTCGTACCAGATTAATCCACCATTTATTCAAAATTTGGCAATCGGAATACTCGGTGTTCTAGGTTAACAGATAACCAGGACAGGGTAAAAACCGTGCTGAACCGAGTCCGCTTAACCAGATGCAGTTTAAAATTAGGCTGAAAGGTTAAACAACTAAAAAATAACAGATCAGTATATGGGTTCAACACTTTAAGCCTAATAAATTGGGCTACTGTCTGGCTTGTGCAAAGTTGTGTCTCAAAATTGCATGTACTTAATTTTAATTTTGTGATGTACCAATTATTACTGCAGGTCAATTAAAATCCTGGAAGTATCTGGCAAGCCTAAAGCAATCTTTTGACACACTTTAGCCTATGTATATATTTTGAAGGTTAACCATGATGGAACAACTGGTGACAGCATCTTTGATACAAAGCTTAGTGCGTTTCATTTAGCATATAACTGGTTTTTGACTGAATACGCATGTTAAACTCATAATATCTGACGGAGAAACTGACTTTCTTATGTCATTATACAGTGCATTTCAGTTGTTATTTGCCTATTACATGTACTGAAAAGAACTTTCCAAACATAGGTAACCATTGTAAACAATGTACCCTTTGCAGCTTCGATGTTGCTTATTCGAATCTGAGTCGGCTTCTCCTTGTCCTTATACTCAGACCTGCTCGGTGCATTACTTCTCTTGGTAGCCGGCATCCTGTATGCTGAAAGGAACCTTTATTTACAACGATTAAACCCGATTTGTTCTGGTTACAGTCGACAAGATTGTTCTCGAATCGACATGGAAAAACATGTACACTTCCGGTTTTGAATGAGGACAATCCCCGTAGAAGTGACGGACTGTTATATGTACGGACAAATGTTCAAAGCAGTTACTTCCCCTAACTCATGAAATTTGTTGTCAACTATAGGACTTTAATATTTATACTTGAATGATATATAAATTGCAATCTTTAGTTTATTCAACCATTGTTTGTTCTAATGTACGGAAGAATACTACAAATTTATGAAAACAAAAGCCTTATTTTTGGTAACCATTACTTTTTCCTGTTTTTTTTTTGTTATTGTTATTATTGATTGCATTGAAAATAAAATAGATTTTGACTTTTAGAAGCTTATATATTATTGTCATTCTTTTTTTCTATTTATTATAAAATTTACCTGTTCAGTTTGAGGAATATTATCTGATCTGTATAAGTCAGAAGTTGGTAGTTGTAATTTTCAGATAATAGGACTGAAACTGAAACCCAAGACGGTATGGTTTTATAAAGTGTTTTACTTCTGTTCTTTACTAGCAAGTATTAACACATTTTTAATGTATCAATATCGCATATCATTCTCTTAGAGGGAGGAGAGATAACAGGAAGGCGGGGTTTATCAATAGCTGCCCATCACAGTAGTTCTAAAAGCTGTAAGTACTATGCAAAAGCTTCAACAAAAGTTAACTTTTAAACTCATAAAAGAAAAAAAAATACCTTAGTCTTAATCTAAGACGAAAATGTCACCAAACCATTAATGAAACTTAAAGGTAGACGCAATTAAATGTTTTCCCTGTCATGAGTAAATGAGGAGCTAGATTTTTACTTATATGACAGAGTATCAAACTTTATTTGAAAAGTGCTTAAAAGATGACTTAAACGTGCCAAGGCATTTTTGACAGCATTCGATTCCTAACATGTCACTGAAACGTTTGAAATCTGCCGATTCGTTCGATCATTTCCTCCATATTTTCAAAGACCACAGGGAAAATTAAAAAAAAAACAGTCAATACAAAAAGTACACATTACCCTGATTAACTCTAACCAAATCATAAAAAGGAACTTAGTTTAGTCCTAGAAGCATTACTTATTGCAATGGTCCACAGCCTGTGTCGGTCGTGGTCTTTTTTTTTTTTGCTTATCTCTTGTAGGTACTTTATAGAATCATTTTTCATGTAGAACCCTTATTTGCTATGTGAACGATCGAGAAAAACGTTCACAGTTTTTTTGTCAGAAACGACAAGTTCTAGATATAGTCTACATAATTTATAACAATATTCTTCAAGTTTTACTTCTAGGTTCGGCTAAGGCTCCACAACCCAACAAAAAACGTTATGGACTATCTCACAGTTCCTATCCAGAATATTCAAGATCTTTGATATGTAGCTATTAGCATTGTCCGTTATTTTGTTCTCTACATTTTCCAGAACCCATATTTGCTCCTATAGCGATATATAAAAAGTGTTGGTAACGCAATATAGACATTTGGTTCCGTCTTTGCTTGGGTGTCATTTATTTGGGTGGCTGAGCACATGTTTAACACATACCTAACTTTGTCAATAATAGCACCAGTGGGGACAACGTACGACTAACTGCTGGTCCGGAAGGGCTTTAGATTGTCCGATAGATTGTCCGTTTTTAGCCCGGTATTGTTAAGAATTTAAGAATACAGTATTGCTCAAATAGAGAAGAAAATACGTTATAAGTTCCTTGTATGGATAGGTATGTTTTGATGTGAGCAGTGTTATTCTTATGAAGTTTTTCTTTCGATACTGTCAACATAAAAAACGATAATCATCCATCGACAAAGCTTATCTTAAATCGCTGAACAATTTTTGTAGTTTGACGTTTTTATGTTATCATGCCTATTCGTGAGCCAAATTGTTACGATTTATATTTTTCAACCAAAAGTGGTAAAACGGTACCCTTTGATATTTACACCAATGTTATTTTCTTTCACATCATTTGAATATCAATGACGACGGCTTTACACAATTTTTATTTGATGCGAACGTAAATGTGTCGATGTCGGCACTGCATATTACGCATTTAATTATCTCCTTTCATTTTTTACCCACATCAGATATATCCTTTTATTTTAGGAAAATATCCCAAACATTTACCAGTTTGTTAGTTTTTCTTTTCAAATTTTAACTTCACTCAAATGCCAATATAAAAAAGACTTTTTTTAAAGCTGGAAAATTTTAAACTGTGTTCTGGTCAGTCTACCTAACAAGTGTTCTTGGGTATTCATCCAATTTACTAACTAGTCACTCCGCAAGCGGCAGTCTACTGCCTCGATTGATTTATACGTGAGGGACGAACGACCTGTAGACGCAATGCCCGATGTCAATTATCACGGAGAAAATTTTGCAGCCCTTACGGGGATTCAACTGAGAACCTCTGAATTGACAATCCGGTGCTCTATCGAATTAGCTAGCCGGGCCGGCTTCCTTTTTGCAGTGAATAAGTCGGCATTCAAAGTGTAGACTTGGCTGCTAGAAAATATATAATAGTGCTACAGCTCAGATTCCTCACCCCCCCATTTTTGATAAATATATAATCAATGTATGTACACAAAATGATATATAATGCTGCCCAACCATTTTGTAATTTTTCGATGACTAAAAATCAATCTTAATACTGATTTACATAAAAGTAAATAAGAATTGTGTAGAATTAAATAGAATTGATTTATATAACTTTTGTGTGCAGGTTGACAATCACAAGCCTTATCAGCACATCTTTATTATAATTTAACACAATTTATTATAATTTCTTTATTCTGCAATTGTTCATTAACAGTAGTTATATAGAAGTGCTAAAATATAAGCAATACCTATTTTGAATAAACATAAAAACATAATGCACACTGTGTTCAACAAATAAATTATAATCTGAATTGGAATTGCTTGTGAGTTTATAAATTTAAAGTGCACTTTGGCAGTTTCCTAACAAAGCCAAATAATGGAAACAGCGTGTGCGAACATATGAAAATTAAACTCTTTAGTTTAAGTATAATCAGATAAGTATCACCTGTAACCTTTGATGTGAAACATTATATAATTAAAGCATTATACGTCTTTTTTTAAGAACTGAAGTCATATCTCTTGACATAAACACGTGAGTAAGATAAGGCTGGTATAAATGTATTAAAGTTTGAATTGCACACTTCCAGTCTTTAATTTCTAACCTTGCTCTTAAAGACATTCTCAGCAGTGCTGAACAACTATATCTTCCGAGTAAAATAACACAAAATGGCGAATAATATTGAACAACTTTAAGTATGTCAAGTTCTCACATTAATTTCAACTGATAACATTTCTGTGTGTTCCTTCACTCCAAGGTCCTCTTCTTGGATGCTTCCATTTTTCTGTAATGAAAAAAGTAAGATTTTTTTTACGTGTGACTAATTAAATTTTTGCCTCTGTCCAGTTAAGTGCCAATATTTGATGATCGGTCTTTTGTAAACATCGTTGGATTTTTTTCTTTAAATGTGTATCAAGAAGAACCAAAAATAAGCCTTAACACAGAGTTCTCCAGATTGCCTGTATGAAGTGAAACTGCTTTATAAAGTCTATGATGCAAAGCTGAACGTTAAACGTTGTTGCTTCAAGCTTTACACATTCCTACAGGCATTTTTTTGATATGTTCAGTTCAGTCCCATTTGTTTTAAAGATTGCTTAGCGCAGCGAGAACTCCGCTTTTTGTGTAGGTAATACATGTAGAATCACGACCTAACGTCTTTTACAGTACACTAATGACTTTACAAAACAGTAAGTAACTTAACAACAAAATACTCTCGTTTTAGCATCGTCAACCCGTTTAATTCGTTTTGCTTTAAATTTGGCGCATCTCAGCTAAACGGAATTAAATTCTTACTTAAATTGACCTCTATATTATTTTTTTTCTTTTAACACTAGCAATTATACAAATGAAACAACATTTTGCAAACACACACGCGCACAGGCACGTACGCATGCACGCACGCACACACACGCAACAAAAACGAGACAGCAACACAAGACCAACGTAAAATGGACAAAGAATTTTTTTACTCATGAATTACATCATGAATTACACCATAAATTATACCTTAATCTCAAACGTGTGTGATCCAGGTGCATTATCTTTTACAAGTGTGTATTCCAGTTTCCAAAAATCTCTCAAGAATGGAAATATATATTCCGCTTCCGTTGGGTGTCCTCTGTCCTTTCCTAAAATTATAATGATTATGAATATCATTACTATTGTCATGATTATACGTGAATCTATGAACACGTAATGGCAGAAATAGATTGTTCGATTTTCGTGAAATGCTTTTTTAAAAAGATATTCTCTTATCAAAAGAACGTTAAATTAAAATGTGAACTTTTCTGTCAATTTCTCATACCAGAAACGTACGTTTTTAGGCTGTTGTTGTGTCCCGAAGTTGTTTTCCTTCACTTTGTTATATATTTAAACATCATCGTTTTTTTAGCTATTGATGACTTTTATATATCTAAATAAATATTATTCATATGTGAGAAGTTAGCAGTGAACAGTGACTTAAGCACAAAGCAATAAAATTTATATAGTAAAACTATTGTCCTGCTGGAATGCCCTGCTGGCAGAGCAATCTAGCAGGGCATTACGAAATATAGTGTAAAATCAATGCTCTGCTGGAATGCCCTGCTGGCAGAGCAACCTAGCAGGGCATTACGAAATATAGTGTAAAATCAATGCTCTGCTGTTGTGCCCTGCTGGCAGAGCAACCTAGCAGGGCATTACGAAATATAGTGTAAAATCAATGCTCTGCTGGAATGCCCTGCTGGCAGAGCAACCTAGCAGGGCATTACGAAATATAGTGTAAAATCAATGCTCTGCTGGAATGCCCTGCTGGCAGAGCAACCTAGCAGGGCATTCCGAAATATAGTGTAAAATCAATGCTCTGCTGGAATGCCCTGCTGGCAGAGCAACCTAGCAGGGCATTCCGAAATATAGTGTAAAATCAATGCCCTGCTGGAATGCCCTGCTGGCAGAGCAACCTAGCAGGGCATACCGAAATATTGTTTAAAATCAATGCCCTGCTGGAATCCCCTGCTGGCAAAGCAACCTAGCAGGGCATTCCGAAATATAGTGTGAAATCAATGCCATGTTTTATGACAATCTTGAAAAGTTTCATGAATTTTGGTGCCATCCTGAAAAATGTGATTTTCAATGTCTAGGTACCCTCCCGTGTCGATTTTACCTGTCTGCGACTGTTTCTGACACTCTCGCAGACTTTCAGGAATTTTGGTACCAATCGGGAAAATGTCTTTTTTTTAAGGTCTAGGGACCCTCCCGAGTTGATTTTACCGGTCTTCGACTGTTTCTGGCACTCTCGGAGACTTTAAGGAATTTTGGTGCCACTAAGTAAAATGTCATTTTTAAGGTCTAGGGACCCTCCCAAGTCGATTTATCCGGTCTGCGACTGTTTCTGACACTCTCGCAGACTTTCAGGAATTTTGGTGCCAATCGAGGAACTGTCAGTTTTGATGTATAGGCACCCTCCGGCGACGATTTAAAAGGTCTGCGACTGTTTCTGACACTCTCGCAGACTTTAAGGAATTTTAGTGCCAATCAGGAAAATGTCAATTTCAATGTTTAGGGACCTTCACGTGTCGATTTAACCGGTCTGCGACTGTTTCTGACACTCTCGCAGACTTTCAGGAATTTAGGTGCCAATTGAGAAACTGTCCGTTCTGATGTCTAGGCACCCTCCCGCGACGATTTCAAAGGTCTGCGACTGTTTCTGACACTCTCGCAGACTTTCAGGAATTTTGATGCCATTCGGGAAAATATCAATTTCAATGTTTAGGGACCCTCCCGTGTCGATTTAATCGGTCTGCGACTGTTTCTGACACTCTCGCAGACTTTCAGGAATTTTGGTGCCAATCGAGAAACTGCCAGTTTTGATGTCTAACAACCCTCCCGAGTCGATTGAACCGGTCTGCGCCTGTTTCTGACACTCTCGCAGACTTTCAGGAATTTTGGTGCCAATCGGGAAAATGTCATTTTTAAGGTCTAGCCATCCTCCCGGGTCAATTTTACCTGTCTTCAACTGTTTCTGACCCTCTCGCAGACTTTCAAGAATTTGGTGCCAAAATCGAGAAAATGTCATTTTTGATGTTAAGGGACCCTCCGTTGTCCATTGTTATGGTCTGCAACTGTTTCTGACATTATTGCAAACTTTCAGGAATTTGATGCCAATCTTGAAAGTCTAGCGACCATCCCGGTTCGATTGCACGGGTCTGTGACTGTTTCAAACACTCGCAGACTTTCAGCAGGACTTGCCAGCAGGACATTCCAGCAGGCCATTGATTTCGTTCTTTATTTTGTAATGTCCTGCTAGGTTGCTCTGCCAGCAGGGCATTCCAGCAGAGCATTGATTTCGTTCTTTATTTTGTAATGTCCTGCTAAGTTGCTCTGTCAGCAGGGCATTCCAGCAGAGAATCTATTTTACACTATATTTCGTAATGCCCTGCTAGGTTGCTCTGCCAGCAAGGCATTCCAGCAGAGCATTGATTTTACACTATATTTCGTAATGCCCTGCTAGATTGCTCTGCCAGCAGGGCATTCCAGCAGAGCATTGATTTTACACTATATTTCGTAATGCCCTGCTAGATTGCTCTGCCAGCAGGGCATTCCAGCAGAGCATTGATTTCACACTATATTTCGTAATGCCCTGCTAGGTTGCTCTGCCAGCAGGACATTCCAGCAGAGCATTGATTTTACACTATATTTCGTAATGCCCTGCCAGGTTGCTCTGCCAGCAGGGCACTCCAGCAGAGCATTGATTTCGTTCTTTATTTTGTAATGCCCTGCTAGGTTGCTCTGCTAGCAGGGCATTCCAGCAGGGCATTGATTTTACACTATATTTCGGAATGCCCTGCTAGGTTGCTCTGCCAGCAGGACATTCCAGCAGAGCATTGATTTAACAGTATATTTCGTAATGCCCTGCTAGGTTGCCCTGCCAGCAGGGCATTCCAACAGAGCATTGATTTTACACTATATTTCGTAATGCCCTGCTAGATTGCTCTGCCAGCAGGGCATTCCAGCAGAGCATTGATTTTACACTATATTTCGTAATGCCCTGCTAGATTGCTCTGCCAGCAGGGCATTCCAGCAGAGCATTGATTTTACACTATATTTCGTAATGCCCTGCCAGGTTGCTCTGCCAGCAGGACATTCCAGCAGAGCATTGATTTTACACTATATTTCGTAATGCCCTGCCAGGTTGCTCTGCCAGCAGGGCACTCCAGCAGAGCATTGATTTCGTTCTTTATTTTGTAATGCCCTGCTAGGTTGCTCTGCTAGCAGGGCATTCCAGCAGGGCATTGATTTTACACTATATTTCGGAATGCCCTGCTAGGTTGCTCTGCCAGCAGGGCATGACAGCAGAGCATTGATTTAACAGTATATTTCGTAATGCCCTGCTAGGTTGCCCTGCCAGCAGGGCATTCCAGCAGAGCATTGATTTTACACTATATTTCGTAATGCCCTGCTAGATTGCTCTGCCAGCAGGGCATTCCAGCAGAGCATTGATTTTACACTATATTTCGTAATGCTCTGCTAGGTTGCTCTGCCAGCAGGACATTCCAGCAGGGCATTGATTTTACACTGTATTTCGTAATGCCCTGCTAGGTTGCTCTGCCAGCAGGTCATTCCAGCAGGACAATAGTTTTACTATATAAATTTTAATGCTTTGTGCTTAAGTCACTGTTCACTGCTATCTTCTCACATATATATTATTCTATCTTTGCTTTAAGCGTCAGTCGTCTTCAATACACACCTGTGAGTAGGCTAACAACTAGTCCGATTACCACAGTCAGTAGAAATCCAACCAGACCGAAGTAGGCGTACGACATGTCGTACACAGCGAGGTGGTCGTTCTCCGCAGGTAAGCTTAAAAAGATTTTGTAATTATGTATCAGCTGTGTTGAAAAAAATGTTAGAATATTTTCTATTTATCTCTTGCTATGAAAGACTGTACAGTATGTAGGTTTGTTTGTATTTTTTCCTCGCGCAACATAACTTACAATATTTGATACATGTTGTAAATTCAGACAGAGTAATCCATATAAAAGGCACTTTTTCTTTTATACTCTGTCTGAAATTACAACATGTGATATTGTGTCTTAAA
The DNA here is from genome assembly GCA_012932295.1 of Cyclina sinensis. Lineage (NCBI taxonomy): Eukaryota > Metazoa > Mollusca > Bivalvia > Venerida > Veneridae > Cyclina > Cyclina sinensis. The sequence goes on from JAAONU010000011.1 coordinate 41,725,431, forward strand.
TATGGATTATGAAGAGAACACACAAGTGTATAGATAAAAAAAATTTTTCTCTCACCCAGTGGTTACTGATGACAAAGTAGAGCCTCTTGTCACGTAGTCATCAGTCAAGTTATGTGTAGAATTTTCATATGAAAAGATGCTTATCACCGTCGAGTTTGTTTCACATGAGGTCATGGGTAATGGCGGTGATTTAGGTGCAGATGACCCATACATAAACGAACCAACAGCTATCCACATGTTGATTGCAATACTTACTATACCCCCTGTAAAGGCTCCCTTCATGATAAAAAATATTTAAAAAGTTTTCAGTGTATATATAAACTTACCTATAAAAAGTCGTTAACTTTAATGAACAGATTCCATAACTGAAACACTGACTTTTGACTTTAACAGCTCCACACGCTTTGCAACAATTTCAATATCACATTAAAAACAACATACTTTTTGGATGGAATAGTTCTTTAGCAGTATTTTATGCCATAAAACTGTAAGTAATAACGTTATAGACAACTTTTTAAAAAATTATTTTTCATTTCATTTTAACAATATAGTTTGTTAAGTTTTGTACCAGAATGTAGTGAATTGTTGTACCACATTTTAACTTATTCGAAGCATCAGAGACATTTCAACGTATTTAGTCATATAATTCAAAAAGAAATAAAGGACGTGTTAATTTTTTTTTACCATGAAAACTATCATAGTCCATTAAAGATTTTTTTTCTACACAAAGGGGGTTTAAATAAATCAAAACTTACAATCCAATTAGCTTGTGGAAATATTGCACCAAGAAAGAAGATACCAGCGACAGGACCACCAGCTGATCCAAATGCTGACAAAGCCATCTGTAATGTTATGAATGTTTTTATTGAAATGACCAAGCATATTAACTGTATTAAGATTAACAATAAAGACTTTGTGTATTTTCCAATATATTTACTTGCTAGAAAGTTTACATGCTTTGTAAAAACTTGCTGCAAATACTTTATATTTAATTTCTTGAGTGTAGTAGTAACTTATCTCGTGCATTAAGCCATTAAAGCATTGATGTATTAAAAAGTACAGACATGGGCTGCCTTTGAGACAATTTGCCAAAAAAGAGAAAAAGAACGTTTTAGCCAGTATATGTAGATTAAATTGCTATAATTACACAGAATTTTACATATGAGGCAAGGAATTAACGTTTACCTGTGTGACAGGTCCAGACAAATTACGGGCCATATATGCCAGTGCAACCGCTATTATGCCATAAATGAATACTGGAAGGAATTTGGAATTATCAATAAAGGGGAAAACGCACTAAAATAAATCTAGTACAATATCTACGTATAAACCAACTTAAACCAATTTAAAATTCTATTTTAAAGTTGTCCTCTGACTGACTAAATTGTACAAATAAATAAATGTACTTAAAATAGATTGCTTAATTATTATTAAGCGTAATTATTGCATAATAATTACACATCCGTGAACATTTTGCATGTGTTTATTACTTTTTGCGGGTGTTTATCACTTTTTACGGACCTGCGCGTGCAACAGTCTCGACCAATGAAATGAACGCATTTCAGTATGGTGTATATTATATTCTTTGTTAATTAAATGCTTTACAAAACATTTTACCCTTTTATGTTTTCTATTACATTACATGCATAAACACACAAACACAACTTTTCCTTTATATTTTTAAGCATCAATAGCAACTTAATCGATAGTACATGATATATATTGCTCAATGCCGTCTTTCCAGGAAGTATTGGGCACAAGACAAAAGAAGAGAATCTACCATAGAAACTTGCCATGATACGTATGTATACTGTTTACAGTCAACGGTTCTTACGCTTTGCTTTGACTTTTAATTAGAAATAGAATGGCAGAACAAAGTTCACAAGGTAATCGGGTAAAATGACGGAATTTATTGAATTATAAACAATAACTGTAATCTTTTTCAGAGTAGTTTTGAAAACCTGGAGCTGCAATTATCAACAAAGAAAACAATTATTTTTTTGTCCTTGTCCAGTTACACAAAATTAACAGTAAGTACAAGGATTATAATTTCGAGTTTGCAAAGTGTAAACACTTTACCCTTCTGTTTTTTACCTATGCATTGGGCAATCAATGTCTTTTTTCTCTGTGATATTTGTGCGATGCAGTTTACTAGAATGTCCTGCAGGGTGTTGGCTGCCATTGCGTTGATTCCAGAAGAAAGGGAACTTCAAATATATTAAAACAAATATACGTAAACGTTTTAAAAAAGATTACTTTTTAGTGCGAGAGTTGTCATTAACTTATAATTATTTACGAGTAGAAGCTTATATTAAACATCAGACGGGTCCACTTCTCTTCAATGACATGCAGTTCACAATGTGATTTCTAGCTATTTAGATCTTTTTTGATCATCGAATCTCATGTAAAAGTCGTGCTTGTTGTTTTGAAAGCAATGCAGTTGTTACCTTAGAGCCCCACTAAACAAAGCAGCAATAAAAACTCCACCTAGTCCCGGTACATCATTTAGAACGTCCATCACGAAGTACGGCATCAACTGGAAAATAAACAATTCCATTTTTTGAAGGCCCTTTTCCTTTCATTAAAACACCAATATAGTTTATGGCCATGAAAATCTTTTAAACACGTAGTAGTCGTTAAAAATAGCATGAACACAGTTTAACATGCTTAAATATTTTCTTCAAAAAAGTTGTCAAAAACCAAAAAAGATTTTTTAAAGAATAAGTTAAAACTTGCAGAAAATGATGAATATCAATGTGTAAATGTTGACACAATTAATTTATCTTTTGCCTTCTTTTCTTTTACATCTAGCGGAGAACATTTCTTCCCAAGAAGGTTAAAATCAGTATCTATTTTATTTTAGAAGTTCCATACCTGATTTGGGTTACCAACTTTCCCAGCTGCAATAGGATCGCATTCTTCTATTACGAAATACGCATACAGCAATAACCCGGTAAGATTTAGAATGAGACCATAAATCAGGAATAGAGGAACATTTAAGTAGATCGATCTGTAAATGCAGAAAATGTATGAATTTAAACAATTTAAAAAGAAAAAAAGATGAATATTTATGTTTTTGCGAATAAAACCATTCTCCATACCTACATATTATTGTACAGATATTTTCTTCTACATAAAGTTGATCAATTTCAAGTAAATGTCAATAAATTCTAACATAAAATAATGCCCTTTTAAAATGGAAAAAAGAAGCTTCTACTGCAACTGAAAAAAAACTGGACAGCCTTTCTCACCAACGGTGCCAGTATTTAAATGACAATGTTTTGCCCCTGCAAATACGAGTAACCGCCCTTTGAAAAAATCTTACTACTTTTAAACGCCTTAAATATTTAACTAAATATTTATCAAATAAGTACTATACTGTCTAATTATTTGAAATATAATTTCTGTCACGACAGGCGATAATGAACATACTCCACTGCCAAAGAACCTGTAATGAAATGACGTCATTGCTTATTCTGTGCAAACGTTTCTGGTCTAATTAAATGCAAACGAAAATGAACAAAAAATGTTTAAAATTACATTTTTGCTTCTCTTTCAGTCCTCATAGAAGCAATCCTCTGAACAGCCGACTGGTTGCAACAGTTTGGTATCCACTGAAATATTCCACCAATCATCAGTCCCCATACAGTGTGACGAACTCTTGGATCTGCGCTAATTCTGAAAGAAGAGAAAGACCTCTGTGCTCCTAAAAGAATATAAATTACTTTTTTCGCGATCTTGTTACTAAGTACGCGCTACTTGCTGGTGACTCGTAACTGACTGGTTTTCAATATTTTATTCCGCATAGCTTTAGTCATCTGGCACATAAGATATTGCATACGCAGCATTGTACACACATTGTCATAAGGGCTATTGACCGGTGTTAGTTATATTGGAATACAGTGAATGAAAAATCGGCAAGAAAGGCATATATTCTACCATATTCAAATGCAAAATTTAGTACAAACTTGATAGCATTTATACTCTCTTTCAATGACTATTTATTTCAATTTTCTGGATAACCGTTACGATAGCAACTAATTTGCAAGACAATTCATTCTTATAGAACGGATCAAACCTCGCGGTTGTTTCTTACTGATGGACCCAAACTCACGTATCAAAATTTCCTTTTCAATTTCATATTTTAAAGTAAGAGGTATGTGTTGATCTGCAATTATATAAAAGAGATTTTGTAATTGGTTAAGACAACTGTTCATTAACATTATAATCTTTGATAACAGTACCACCGAATTTAAAAATATTAACAGGCAGATCTGTCTTCCAAAAGTCTACTATGATTAATTAAAGAAACCAAACAAGTTATACTCATTAAAAAGAGTCCTTTTCCCACGATATGCAAGTTCAAAGATTCTTGTAAAGCTTCCTATCTTAATTCCTCCCTGAAACAGTCAAAAAATACATAAACTTGATATTCCTAATATGAACAAAATAATGAAAGGTAAAAAAGGTGTCCTCTTTTTCAATTGGTGTATTATAAAACAACAACATGCAACTTTTTAAATTAGTTTCTACTAGTAAATATGATATGAAAATATATACTTTCTTCTGTCACTCGACAATAGAGAAAAAAGTGTTTGCTTCAAGCTGCAAAAACTGGGCAACTGCGCATCATTTATTACAAAATATAGTAAGAAAATGGATAAAATCGTACCATTATTAGTATGACTGTTAGACCACCATACAGGACAACAAACTGGAACACGTCCGTCCAGATAACAGTCCTCATACCTCCCTATCAAATAAAAGTCTTAATATAATTATAATAATAATAATAATAATAATAATAAAAATAATAATAATATACTTATAATTCCGTTATTCCGTGTAAGAGAAAAAAAGATATATTCATTTTCTAAGTAAATAATGTTTTAATATCACATGTTATTACTACCTTATAAAT